>JAWQUT010000035.1:1054182-1089284 GCA_033807755.1 Ellobium chinense
TCCCCAAAAGAGGGTCCCTTTTCTCTCTTTCAAACACTATGGGATTCGGGCAAAACACTTCAGTTACTCTCTCTATATATATAGTCAACGCACAGCACCGGCACTTTCAGACACTATGTGGTACGGGCAATTCTTTCATCTAGTGTCTATATATATAGTAAACGCACAGCACCGATTCACCCAAAAACCCTATATTTTCCCTATAGACAAAGAGACAAAATATGACCACCGGTGCTGTCCGTTTACTATATAATAGACACTAGGAAAATACGGGAGCTCTCAAACCCGCACCGCGCTGCATTCCTCGCAAAGCCATCTGGCGTGGCGATGCGTCAGACAAAATGAATTGAACTCTCTCTCACCCGCTGCCATCGATCGATGAAAACATGCGAGTTGGCCCCGCCTACGGGGGGCTGTGGAGTAGTCACAACATTGGAATATCGAAACCAGTATCGAATAACTAATAATAGTATAATGAAAATATATCGACTAAATCGGTGCTATTCGTAGGGAAGGCCATAAAAACAAGCATTTGGATGTGCAGAAATAGATCTAAGAAGCCTTGCTGATGATGTGGCAGAATGAAGCCACTCTTGAAACCTCAAAGGGTACACAAATAACCTCCAATTTCCAAGAATTATATTTGTCCTTACGGAGTGGTTATCCGCACAATTGTACTAATAACTCACACTAGTTATCCGAACAATATTGTATGTACAAATGCTGCACAATTGTACGAATAACCATTGCTGTTTATTCGCACAACTATTTTCTCTAAACAGCGCAATTTGACGAACCCGGAAATTCGATGATATTTTTGCCCGGGATTTCCAGGTGCTGTTGGCATCTTCATACCTACAGTTATTCCAACAATTGTACGAATAACCAGTTATAGTTAATCAAACAAATGTACGAATAACCAGTTACAGTTATTCAAACAATTGTGCGAATAACCGCGTCCTTGTCCTTTTTTTAACCTACCTACAATGAAGATCACCAGGCCACTGGCATTAGGCCATTTTGATTTGCTTGGTTTCAAATAAATTGGCTAGCACTAACTGGAGTTCTCCTATACTTAGTCACTTTGTAATCTAAAATCGGCCTTCTCTAACGACAGCACCGATTCCATAACTTGTCTACGACTAGACTAGACTAGACTAAATGAACTGTATCATCGGTGCTGTCGTTTGGCCCTCTCCGAAACTTACATTACGTAGCATTATCTTTGGAAAGCCTACATTACATATTGCGCTAGACAAAATCAACAAACTGCACTGCTGAAATAACGAGTTTTTATGGCCGACTGCTAGACCTAGACTAGTCTAGACTAATTGCAACACCACACAGACACACCTCCGCGGCGAAAAGTGACACACAGCCACACACGTGAATGACAGTCTGGGCTATCTTGACATTCCTTGTCACACTTCTAGAAATATTGTGAAATCTGAACTTCAATTTCCACGCCTTTGGGTTTTTCACTTTTTTCAGCTGACTGGTATCATTTTCACCAGATGATTGCAGAAAATAATTAGGTCTAAGGACACGTAAGTTTAGCAACTAAACAAACCACACTAACAAAACCGCAGACGAACCTTGCCGTGCTGTGCTCCTCGCTTTGACACTCGACCTATTTTATGTTAAAATGGGCGAACTGCTTCTGTCTTATTGAGAATCAGGACTATCGATACATTTTCTCTCATTTAAGAGTAGAACCGATTCCTTCACAGTAAGGCTATTTTACTAAGTTACGTGACAGCATCTAGCGGCATAACGATACTGAAGGTCAAGAGGTAATTTTATTAATTCATGATATAATTCGTCAGCCATAACAACAACTTCAGTTTTTATAATAAAAAAAAGCAAAATCTGGCTACAAAAATCTAGTCCCCCAGTTAGTTACAAAGTCAATGTAGGAGAGCTACAATGCTGATATGAATATCATATTCTGCGTTATACTTTGATACACTTTTAATTAAATCGCCGCAATTTGCCTTAGCAATTAGGAGACGCCCTCCAGGAGACTACCCAGAGGTTTCAAATGCAAAACGACACAGATTACTATCATTTGAAATTTTATATTCAGGGCCATAATTACCCCCCCCCCCCCCCCCCCNGCAGCTATCAGCATTGATAGGTGCAAGGGGAGCAGAAAAATCGGATAAAGAGAAAAGAAAAGAAGAGCTGGGGAGACAGAAAGAGAAAAAGAGAGGAGGAGAGAGAAGAGAGGGAGAGCGAGACAAAGAGAGAGAGAGAGAGAGAGAGAGAGAGAGAGAGAGAGAGAGAGAGAGAGAAGGAAAGGAATTTTGTACTCAAGAGTAATATCATCACAGGAGATATTCTGGAAACTTTGCAGTAACTGAGCCCGTCCGTCAAACTGGGCTGAGGTTCTTAATTCCATTGTGTGCACTCATCCCATCCTTGATATCATAGCTATGAACATGTCTGCAGCAGTTACAGTGTTTTATATAAATAACAAAAAGCCATACTGGTCAAAGTGGACAAACACAGATAATATTTCAAATACTGTGATAGGAAAGCCAAGATGACCTATTAGTAGTTCCAATGTGGACGCCTGTGAAATGGATGGATATACAGTTTAAGCATGAAAGAAATTAAATCAAATTAAATCAAAGGAGGCCATTAAATACTTAGAAAGACTAAGACAGCTGCCCAGTTCACGCCTCTGTAAATTTGTGTATACGCAACTAGCGGATAATGCAAAAGATGCTCATTATTTTATGACAAATATTAGGAACATTATAGTGAAACATGGCCTCGATTTTGTGCTTTACTCCTCTGAGACATGTGATAAATGTACTTAAACATTTTAAAAGAATACAAGAGAGAAATGTCAGCTTCTTCTGAGATCTACATGCATTTATGGACAGAAAGTAAAATGTATAAATATGATAACCATAACTTTTTAGGAGTGCAGTTAAAATTTTTAGCTCCAACTGAATGCCTGGGATTGAATGCAGAACTAAAGAGAAAGAACATGTGCGAATCTGACGAATGCAAGAAGTGTGATTGGGGAGCAAGAGAAACAATTAATAATCTTATGTTTGAATGTCCGTTTTACGAAAAATTTTAGGAACTTATTCTTTAAGGATCTATATGAAATATGTATTAAGCTCGGTAAAGATGGCATATTCGCGGAATTTTACAGATGCCCAGTTTCAACAAATCACTGTTCATTTTAAGCTGTGACACTGTAGATCATTTTACTAAGAGTATCGACTTGTTATGTACAAAATTTTTGAAACTGTTTTACGAAAAGATTTCCTAACGCTTTATGCTCTTAATTAACACTATGTGCAAAGAATTATGTATTACTTTATAATTAAGTAATTTTACTCTATATTGGACGCACAGTCAAATAACCCCATTTGGCCGTGCCTGGCTGTGCCCCCGTTGTAAAGGGGTCGTTTCCTTTAAGCAAATAAAATTAAATTTAAAAAATTTAAAGAAACTCTTGTGAAAAATAAAGATCACGGCACAATTCAACTACATGTACCAAATTTTAATCCTAATTCCCCCCCCCCCCCCNCCAAAAAGGTTTCATCAGAGCAAAGAATGAAAAAAAAAGTATATTTCTTCTAAACGAACAAAATGCAGGAATGTTAATATTTGGAAAGAGCTGGAGCATGAGCCTGTCTTCCCTCCTCTCCCCCATCGGATCCACTGCTCTCTGGAAAATCCAGAATGGCGTGGCATAGGCTACAGTCTGTGTAAACTATGGAGTTATAGTGTACGTAAGACGATAGTTCATGCAAAATATATTGAGGAATCGATTACGCCCAACAAAGTTAGCCAGATTTTATATCCTAACCATTTTCATGACTATGTACTTTGTTTCAGTCAGTACATTGAACAGCACATAGCCACCAAACACCTATAAGATTTCAGTTTTCCAAACAGAATAATAATGAGAATAATAAATATTTTTAGCCAATGAAAGTGCAAACGGCTTTTTGAAGTTGCGATGAAAGTAATTAGTAACAGTCCATTATTAAAGTGCTATATGGCAATATTAGTAAGGATAGTGCAATAAAAGTTGTCTACTACAATTTATTCAGGAACGAAACGAAACACAACACCGTGGGGAATTGGCAGTATTTCAAGGGTACTGAAAATGATGTAAAAGCGCACAGACTTGACCAAAGCCTCGACAAATGTGGATCTCGAAGTTGGCAAAATCCTTAGACTAAATTCCCCCGAAGGTCTGCTCGGGTAAGGGTGAGGGCGGTCAGGGAAGAGAAAGCACAGCTCGCCGTGACCTTTGGCTTAGGCTTTGGAACAGTCCCTCGACCAGACCAACTGAGACCTACTGCTATTAGTATTATGTTGGTTGTGGGGACACCCCCAGAGGAGGCTTTCCTTCCCTATCCCTACCCGTAACTCCGCTCCTGATCCAAGCACACCATAGGAGAGTCTTATGATTTTGCCTTAAAGTTTGTTGAGGTTTGTCTCTTACTTTTCAGAAGTCTGGGCATAAACATGAAATAGGCGTACTGTAGATTATACTATTACTAGCACTGTGAAGATCTACAATCTGTCAGTAGTCAAATCAAGCTCCAGACTTTCAGATGGAAACTTAACTTGGGTGCAGGATACAAAGAAATCAGTTACACAGTGATAATATATTACAGAATAATGCAGCAGACCAATGACAATATCATATGTGAATGCTTCAAAAGAAGCTTGTTCAGTACCTTAAAGTAGGACACGCACATCAATAATAATTTTCCGTTTTTCAATACTTTTTCTCTCTAAAAATTATTTATGGTGCCCACCGAGTCAATTTTGCGAAGAAGGAGCATCGTTCTGTTACCGTGCACGTATGTAATATGTTGCAATAAGGAAAGCTACTAGAGTTACCGGGTTTGGCCCTTGCGTCCAGAAATTCCCCTTCTCCAATCAGCAAAAGCCTGTGGCAAAAACGCTGACGTCACTTACGTTTCAGAAGTTACAGACACCTCTACCTGACGATGTATTATTCAGCTTTTAATTAAGATTCTGGTATTCCAAATTCAAACGTAAAGTTTGATAGCATAAGCCAGAAAAAGTATTGTGCATTTTTATTGCCTCAGCATGATTTTGTTTGGCATATCTACCGTTCACAGAGGAATTAAAACATTCATACCAACATGCTTTCACCCGTCTGCAGAGCATTGGCTAGACAGCTTGGCCATGTGGCAAGAACGTATTTGACGTAAGCTTATGGCCACCACGCGCGCAGTGGCTGCAACAATTCGGACCTTGGATAATGTAACCCAGTGTGCTGTCTGGAGCCATCAGAGGCTTATATCATTATGACAGACACTTGAAAGACTATTTTATTAGAATAATAGGGTATAGTATAATTTAATATGGTCTGTGGAACGGTGCAGTCTTCCTTTATTAACTTAGACAGACATTGATCATAAAGGTTGCTAATCTAACCCTAATTATTGGATCTAGCCCTTAGATCTATCTCTGTAACCCAGATCTTGGAGTGAGTTTATGAAACTGAAATCTGAAACCCTTCCCAGTCATCTTATGTCACAATAAACAATTTTAAATCTTTACTGCTTTAGTAATGACTTAATATATAAACAACTTTAGTCAGTGTGGTACTAAGCAGATATGCTTAGTTTCATAATAGACTGGGGAATGGAGATAAAGATAGACCCATCTTTGAACTTTGTGGTAATTGAGGCTTGAATAAAGACAAGTTGTAACTGAGGCTTGAACATAGAGTGAGAAAAACGGATGACATGATATTGTATAGAATAGAGCTTATTATGGATAGTCACTTTGAACGTAACAGTATGGAACTTCATTGTTAAGTCTGTCAGATGTAGAAAAGAATGAATTGCATAGCGATTATTATTTGCAGAGGATAGACAGAATTGCAAAATAAAAATCAGGCAACTCAACAGGGCATTGAATAATGACAAAATGCCACTACCTAATGCCACTACCTTTGATCAGGTTAAGACAGGTAAAATCAAAGCAGCGACAGGGAAGGAAAAACTACTATAAAAGTTGAAAGAACAAACTGTACATTATTTGATTCTCTTTGAAACTGACTTGCTCTGATTTTTCTGGAGCAAAGAGAAAGATTAAAGTTCATGTGGTGATGACGTTGCTGCTGAGTTATACCTTGGGTAAATTATCATCTGAGCTCTGTAGAAAGGCATCTTAAATCATGATATGCAAAATGTTGTTTTTGTTAAGTCATGAATGGAGTTCTTTCCCTATACATAACGTATACAGATTCACTTTTGGCACTGACATGGAGACATTTACAACGAACAAAGGAAAACCTGGAATTATCCATGAACAGTATAGCTATCGACTGGATAAAGAATTTAAGAGGTCCAATGCTTGGCGTTGCACCGCACGCACATGTACAGGAAGAATATCAACCAACAAAGAAAACACATCAGTTCTACATCGTACAGAGCACAACCATGGGCCAGGTGAAGACAGTATTAAAAAAAGACGTATTCGTGCGCTGTGCAAAAGAAGAGCTGCTGAGGATTTAAGTGGCAAAACATCAAAGTTTTTTCTGCTGGAGCTCGGCAGAGCTGAGGCATTGTCTGTTATGACATCACAAGATGTGCGTGCTGCCCGTCAAGTAATCTACAGGGAAAGACGGAAAACAGTGTCAACCCCCCAAACTGAGGTCCAGCATGCAGCAAATGAAACTGACGTCCACCATGTAGCAAATGAAACAGAAGTCCACCTTGCAGCTAATGAAATTGCGTCTGATATCCCCCAGGTAAAATTATGCAGGGGGCAACAATACTGTTTGTTAAAGTAACAATTTTAAATACCATCACCAGATAAGCTGGCAAACGGAAGAGGCATCTTATTTTATCTCACTATTTTACAGTGTATTGTTGCGCCCTGATTTATTCTTTCAGCTAACAGTCTTTCCTTCTCTGTAGCTGTTTCAGTCATCTATCCGTTTCAACATACTGGCAGGGTACAGTTGCCTAATTTGACCTACATTTATCTTGTCACGTTATGGTGGACAAGCAATAAATTCATATTGTAAATGTCTGTCTTTTAGTGCTCATCAGATGAAGTCATGGCAGCAGCCAAAGGTGGAAGACTAACATTTGAGGCTATGAAGAAGCTTGTTGCAGACCGTGTAAAAGGTCCAGGTTATGAAAGTCTTTTTAATCAGGTAATTTGTAACCTGTTATAAACTTACATAGCAAATACAAAAACAAAGTCGTTCTGCCTGTGCATAGCTCAAGTAATGTGGCCAGATGATATGGCATTACACTTAATTCACAAAGAAGGAGAGATTTTTGTGAAACTGATAATTAAGCTCATCACTGTAACATTCTTTCACACAAGTTATCTGGAAAGTCAGTAAGGATATTTTATAACGTCAGTGAAAGAGCAAGTTTTGAAAGATAGATCAAACATCACCAAGAGATATATACTTTCATTGTTCTCTTATGAAATGAATGTTTTATGTTACTGATCATCTATCATTATCTATAATTTACTATGACTGAATTCTATGCAATGAAAATTTGTATTGTATGTCATACTTAATAGACCAATAAAGTTGATTTAAAAAAAAAAAAGAATGTTTTATGTAGGATCTCTCTGCCTGCAATTCAAGTATAGTGTGTTACCTCAACATTATATGGTTGGTGCGGACAAACCTATATCACAGTTGGCACAAACAGATCTATACTATATTTAGTACAGACAGAGCTATCCCAAGCTGGAGTAGACTGCATCAAGGCCTGAATAGAAGGTGGCTTCCCATAGCATTTGGTTTGCGTATTTTTCTGTCATCTCAAGTTTCTCTTCTCTGCCAGCCACCATTCTGATCCTTCTGTGCAAGGTCTATTGCCAGGAGCCATGATTATTATCTGCTGTTTTTCACCACTTGCTTTCATGTCATGTTATTCCCTCTCATTCTCATGTGCCAAAGATGAACGAGGAACATTTTTCACTCATGCTGTTTCAGGCCTTATGGAATATAAATAAGCTATCAGTTTCTTCCATTAATCGATCAGTCATGGGTCTCTACCTCATGCATCATTAAATCTTCTTCGACCACTGCAGACTGCCTTGTGACACCATTTTACATCTTTTTTTCTTGGTCCCCCTCTATCTCCTTTTCCTACGATCTTTCCAGTACGTTGGACATATAAAGTCACAATTTAATAATAAATGCATCATTGTTTAAATGTGTCTATGTTGATAACAAATGCCATTATGCATGCAAAAAAATCTGTGTGACAAATGAAATGATAGAATATAATGATTCTGTGCTTGAGAAACTCTGGCCAAATAACAGGTTAAACTTATTATTGAGGTATTTAATGTTGAGGTTTCACAATAAAACCATTTTCTGTGTTTCCAGATGAAAGTTGTATCAGGGGGTGATGGCAAGTGTAGTTGTGAGCTGAAGGTGAGCCCTCAGATGTCGAATGTGTCAGGGACCCTCCATGGTGGTGTGACTGCTTCCTTGGTAGATGCAGTGTCAACATATGCACTGACTACCACAGGCCAAGGAAAACAGGGCGTCAGCATTGATCTTAATGTCAGGTATATATGTTTTGTTTTGGTTTGTTCATAAATAGAAACTCAAGGTATGACGATGCCAACTTTTCTTTCAGTGTTAGCTGTATAAGGTTTTACACCTCTCATTAACTTATCCAGGCAGGAGTCCCATGCCAAAGTACTTTCCCCGCATGTAGTTTAACTCTTCCTCCAGATTTTGACACAAATAAAAATGTCCCTAACCCAATTAGAGTATTTAGGCAGTGAATCAGGCTACTTAATTAATATTTTAATCAGAGAAACATAGATGAATACTACAAAATATTTGTAGTTCTGTATGTGATGCGGAATCTCTTCTCCAAAATTTATGAAAATAAAAACTTAACTCAAAAGGGGAGAGGCAGAATGGGTATGTCTGAAGCCATCATAAGGTCCCGTTATTGTTTGTTATCTGTGATTCTATTCCTTGCACAGCACAGCACAGCCTGGTCTCATCTTTGTTTGATTACAGTACATTAGTCAAACTCTAATTACTTAGGCTTCTATTTACTGGGTGATTTGTTGAAATAAACATGATTAAATCTTGATAAACCCAATAAAGTAAAACCTTGATGAGTTACATTTTTGCCATAATTATACATTTTTCAGCAAATATTAGCTCTCTATTACTTTTATATGAAGTTGAAAAACACAACACTGTTAAATCCCACTTCTTTCTCAATGTCAGACTTTTCAGGCCTTTAGTCGAGTTACTACTTGAATTGATTCATCTGTGCTCATAGATGCTCTATCTAAGCTGCAATTTGTTTCAAAAACTGGCAGTCATTTATTAATTCCTAACCACCTGATGACCACAAAATTAGGTGAACACACTCGGTTGTTTACCATAAAGTTTTGATTGAACCGATTCAAATTTACTTACAGTTTGCTCTTTCCAAACTCCTGTGTGTTTCAAGAATTGGCATTCATTATTTCATCCCCAGCTATCTGAGGGCAGCAAAACTGGATGAAGTGATCATCGTCTCAGCTGACACACTGAAATGTGGGAAGACAATTGCAGTCTGTACAGTGGACATTATCAATAAAGAGACTGGTCAGCTTTTGGCTCAGGGCAGACATTCCAAATTTATAGGAGATTCAAAGCCAGGTGGATCTAAACTGCGATCAGAGGATATAAAAGTGGAAATGTAGGACTGCCAGTGCTGTACACAAAACAGGAGGCATGTACAGCGTTTGACATCACCTGTTACTTCTGATACTAGAAACAAGACGGATACTTTGTATACTTTGACATTAAGGGTTACTAGGAGAATTCGGTCAACACCTTTGAACCTTTGCCCAATACCATGTAAGTCCTTGTTCTTGTAGGTGCCTGGATAAAGTCGTGTATGGATTGTGGGAATGATGTCAAGTGGTCAGCTTGATCTTTCAGTTTTACTGGATCTGTACCAAAGGCCAGATCTGAATGTTGATCTTAGTTCAAAGATTTAAGCTGAATCTGGTTTACAGAAGAAAGCGTTGTTATATTTTAAAGATTTTCACCAAATTCCTATAGGGTAAAAAGCAGATTTATATCAGTTTATATGAAAAAGAAAAAATGAATTTGGCGGATCTCATTTAAATGGTAGTGTTTTCAATCAATAGTTTCTTCAGTGTTAGACAGTTAAACATCATGATGGCACAGGCTTTGTGTAAAGGAAGCTGTCATAACAAAATCAAGGTGGAAAGGTGCATCTCAGTCAAAAGTTGTCTTTCTTTATAAATTGCCAGTGTTCTGGATTGTGTGGACACTTGTGGGTATATTTGTAAGCATTTGTGATATGGAATATTTGCATGGCTTCCTTGTGGATGAGGTTATTAGCTGGAACAAAAGAAGTACACAAGGAGGAAAAGTGGGAAAGTGGTGTGAGTGTTGATCTGAGATTTCACATGTGTGCAAAATGATCTTGGATATTTGTCATTTGACATTTTTTTGTCACTGCAATAAAATGGCAATACAGTCGAGGACAACTATCTCCAACACATGTAAATTGAAGTCTTTATTCCTTCCAACAAAAGCTCCAGACCCTGATTTATTTCTCCATACTGGTGTTCCCTTTCATGAAATTTAGCCAACTTGATAAGGTAGCCCTGAAACCCCAAGGAATGTGTTTCTGGGCTGATTGACATGAATAGATTGGTCTGGTTCCCATCATTTTAGTTTGACCAACAGTCTGCAGAAAAATGGACAGATTATTACTCATGATCCATATGAAATGCATAAAAAAGCCTGAGATTGCTTATGTATTGATGGAATTAATTCAGGCTTGTATGCCTACTTTATGTGGAGTTTGATTATGTCATGCATAAAATTCGCTCTATTTGTGCGAATACAAGTTCGAATGCCTCATTTTGCTGCTGCTACGTGAGCATGTCTCATGCACACAAAACTTACCACTGCTGCTGACACAGCTATTTATGCTAGAGTCAATATGGCCTTGAAAAGGAGATAGTGAACTCATGAATACCACCTGCCAACCAGTAGAACACGGTGGTAAGTTTTCCAGTCAATTTCATAATGATCTTCTTGAAAACAGGAGTGTCTACTGCATCAAAATGTTAACTAATAGAGCATATAAATTTGTCAGCAAAGGATCGTAGTAGAAATAGATGCGTGTGGCAAACTTTTGCTTCACAGTACAAGTCTTTCAGGTTATGCTTGGGACTAATGAACTGATAGACATCCGCTTCTAGGACTGTTAAGTACATCTCCATTTACATGAATTTAGAGAGGGGGCTATGAATTAATGGTACTAGGAGTCTGGTTGTTGCTATGAAAATCAATGCAAAATGAGGAGTAACGGGCAGTTCCAACATAATGCCACATCAGTTGTGTCAATTTCTGAAAAGCTTTGACTTCACAACAATGAGTTTTGGTTATTTCTAACGGGAGTTAATTTATTCTTGAAATGTAAACTTAAACTGATTGTGTAAAGTCAAAGCTTTTCAGAAATTAGTGTAACAATTAGGGTAATTGTGCTGGAATTTCCCTGAATCAAAACCTGCCACCAGGTCATAGGGAATAGCTACAGACTGGTTTTGCCACTTTTGTCAGATTGGGGTTTTGTGGAAAGATTATGTGTTTGCCTCCGTGAATATTCATGCATCTTGAACATTTACAGAGCGTCAGATTGTAGGGCTTCAGGTCTTTGGCCTTTTGCCTTTAAACACCTTGTATACCACAGCAATGTCAACTTAGTTACCCCCTCAGTCCCAAGGCCCCTCTCATGATGTGAATTTGTGGCAAAGCTTAGTTGCATTTTGGTGACACTGATACCCAAAAGTATGGTGAACTTGGACACAGTAATAATAATAATATGATTTATAAGTCTCCTTATTCAAGCTAGTGCCCGCTCCCACAACTTCATATTGTTAATACCCCAGCAGACCAGATTACTCCAAGACTTCTTCAGCTGCCTGAGGAGCATACAGTGTGGCTGTTATTTATAGGTGCTGATCATTAGTATTCTGGCAGTGCCTTTTACTGCCTATAGCCACATACCCAATTTACAGACTGTGGCAAATGTGAATGAAATCATTGCTGTGGCATTGACAACATGACTATGAAGGAAACTCAACCCACAATCTTTAGATCTTTAGTCAAACAATGTAACCATCGAACCAAGTAATCAAAGCTTTCAACAAAAAGGCTGATGACAGATCTTGATTGTGACAGAAAAGTTTAAATTATGGTAAAACCACATGAGCTTAAACAAATTCAGGCAGATGTTTCCATGATTTTGAGTTTTTGAGGTGTCTGATCCTGTGAGAAATTCTGACATAGCCAGTAAGAAACTCGGGATCAGTTCATTACTGTGATGTTGTGAGGATTTTGTGTACGTGAGGCGGAGGGTCACGATGTATCACATTGTCATAGTTAATTGCTCTTTAGGTTTTACCAGTGAAAANAATAAAATGGCAAAACAACTGCGGGCACTGTTTATTCTGATATACAGTCGAAGACAAGTATCTCCAACACAAGTAAATCGAAGTCGTTATTCCTCCAACAAAACTTTCAGACCCTAACTTATTCTCTATACTGGTGTTCCCTTTATATTTTGTGGAATTTAGCCACCTTGATAAGGTAGCCCTGAAATCCCAAAGAATTAGAGTTTCTATGCAAAATTTCTGTTGATTGTACTATTAACATGAAAAGATAGGTCTGGTTCCTACCATTTCAGTTTGACCAACAGTCCCCAGGGGGATGGACAGATCATTACTCATGATCCATATGAAATGCATAAAAAAGCTTGAGATTGCTTATGTGTTGATGGAAATACTTCAGGCTTGTCTGCCTACTTTATGTGGAGTTTATGTGGAGTTACCTTATGTCATGGATGAATTTTGCTCCTTTGTGCAAGTTCAAATGCCTCATGTTTAACACTTTGCTGCTGCTACTTGCGTATGTCTCATGCACACAAAACTTGCCACTGCTGCTGAAGCGGCTATTCATGCCAGCGTCAGTATGGCCTAGAAAAGGGGAGAGTGAACTCATGAATACCACTTGCCAACCAATAGAACGCAGCTGATAAGTTTTCCAGGTAATTTCAAAATGATCTTCTTGAAAACAGCAAAGTTTCTGCTACAGCAAAATGTTAACCAATAGAGCATACAGTATATAAATTTGTCAGCAAAGGATAATAGTCGAAATAGATGTGTGTGGCAAACTTTTGCTTCACAGTGGAAGTCTTTCAGGTTATGCTTGGGACTACTGAAAGACATCTGTTTCTAGGACTGTTAAGTACACCTCCTTTTTCAGGAATTTAGAGAGTGGGCTATGAGTTAATATAACTAGGAGTCTGGTCGTTGTTACGAAAATCAGTGCAAAATGAGGACTAAAGGGCAATTCCAGCATGATGCCACATCCTTTATGTCAGTGACTGAAAAGCTTTTTCACAGGAATTAGTTTTGGTTATTTCTAACAGGAGTTAATTTATTCTTGAAATATAAACTTAAACTGATTGTGTAAAGTCAGAGCTTTTCAGAAATTAGTGTAACTATTCAGAATTTCCCTGAAACAAAATATCTGCCACCACGCCTTAGAGAATAGCTATGGACTGGTTTTGCCACCTTGCCATATTGGGTTTTTGTGGAAAGGTAGTGTGTATGCCTCCGTGAATATTCATGTATCTTGAACAGTAGGGCTTCAGGCCTTTTGCCTTTAAACACCTTGTATACCAAAGCCATGTCAACTTAATTACCCCTTCAGTCCCAAAACCCCTCTCATGATGTGAATTTGTGGCAAAGCCTAGCTGCATTTTGGTGACGCTGATACCCAAAAGTATAGTGAACTTGGACACAATAATAATAATAATGTGATTTATAAGTCTCTTATTCAAGCTAGTGCCTGCTCCCACAACTTTTTATTGTTATTACCCCAGCAGACCAGATCACTCCAGGACTTCTTTAACTGCCTGAGGAGCATAAGTGCCGCTGTTATTTATAGGTGCTGATCATCAGTATTCTGGCAGTGCCTTTTACTGCCTATAGCCACATACCCAATTTACAGATGGGTAGACTGTGGCAAATGTGAATGAAATAATTGCTGTGGCATTTACAACATGACCGTGAAGGAAACTCAACCCACAATCTTTAGATCTTGAGTCAAACAATGTAACCATCGAACCAAGTAATCAAAGCTTTCAACAAAAAGGCTGATGACAGATCTTGATTGTGACAGAAAAGTTTAAATTATGGTAAAACCACACGAGCTTAAACAAATTCAGGCAGATGTTTCCATGATTTTGAGTTTTTGAGGTGTCTGATCCTGTGAGAAATTCTGACATAGCCAGTAAGAAACTCGGGATCAGTTCATTACTGTGATGTTGTGAGGATTTTGTGTACGTGAGGCGGAGGGTCACGATGTATTACATTGTCATAGTTAATTGCTCTTTAGGTTTTACCAGTGAAAATTCAGAAAGTGGTCGCTATTTTAGCTCTTGTTTTTTATCAGTTTAGGAAAAGGATGGATTCTGTTCTAATGTGTGAGTAAAGAACAAGTCATGAAAGTGATTTATGTGTGCAGCTGTGGCCATGTACATACAGTGGTTGAATGTAGGCAGCATGTTGTGTTAACAAACAATGGTTTGTCTGCCAAACAGTAGTTAGGAGATTACATCTATGGGGCATAAATAGCACAGCGTGTATGGAATTTATTGGTAATCTTCTTTTATTTTTAGATATTATTAATGCAAGGTGACACATAAGAAAAAGTGAACCTCCATTTTTTTCAATAACTTTGACAATATTCAGTATATACAGTATATTTAAAATTTTGCAGCTGTAAATGCCATAATATGAAGCATAATCATGACAAATTCTAACCCTGTGATCCTGTTACAAACACAGCAATGGCACTCTGAAATTTGTGACCACATTTCGAGCCATTGTGCAGTGAGCTGATATATTAGCAATGTGGTAAAGAGGATTATGGATCGTATTGAATGAAGTGACTTGAAGAATTGAAAGGATACCTTAACAGAGGAAAGGCAAATAGCAAATCAGCATTTAAAAATTTGATAACGACGTTTATGATCAATTCAAATCCTATTCAGAAACAGATGTGCTATGTTTCATGATGTGATAGGGATCTTGTGAGCAACAGTGCAGTTGTATACAGTATGTGTTGGAAAAGATATAAAAGAGAGAGGCGATTCCTTTTTATGTCCACTTTATGGAACTTACACAGACTTTAATCAGCTGGAATGAAATGACTTTACAAATAATTTGTTAAAAGATTTACTGAAAAATGGACTTTTGTTTGAACTGTCCTAATTGAACAAACAAGTTGGGTCTCCATCAGCATGGGTTTGGACTGTTCAGGTTCCCAGCAGTCCCTTTCTACTTTAACTTCAGAATCCAGAACAGTTTAAAATTGATGAAAATTGGAGAAACTGACATGTTTTAGGACAAGAAGTCACCACAAGCTGCTAGAAATGCTTCAGTATCCTAGTTAACATAGTTTTTTAGTCATAAAACCAGAGTGCAATGTTGAAATGTAGTTTTTTGAAACATGCACAGAAAAGTTGATTGCTTACATGTTGTGCAGGATGGGTAGAATTCATTGAATTTCAGAGTGTGGGTATCAGTGGCTTAGCTAGACTATATTGTGTGAAAGTTTCACACGGTTATCTTAAAAGCTCTTGAAGTTATGGTGAAAATGGAAGGTGTGCTTTTTTTTAGGTGTCATTCTGTATATTATTATATGCAATGCACTGCATTTGAAGAGTGCCATAAGATGTACATAATAAATGCCAATGTTTGCTCTGTTTAATATATTTATGGCACCAGTTTAATTATGGAAATAAAACATTTTTGTAAATTTAAATCCTTATGTTTTAGGGTGCAAGAGGTGTGAATGATGATGGCTGCTGCTTTTTTTAGCTGGTAAAACAGTATACTGATATCTGAATGGATACATTTACACTCTTTGCCTTACTTATATTCTTCTAGTGTTATTGGCATACATATCTTGTCTTCCATACTATTTCTTTCCTTCCTATGGATGTTTATGTCTCTTTTTATTTTTTGTTTTGCTATAGTGTTTGACAAGAAAAAAGAATACCTAATATGAGAGAAAAGGCGAGCAACAAATAGTTGATCAGCTATGTTCTGTTCTTTCTCATTATGATCTGGACTGTGATAGTAATAATAATGATAAAACAGTTTATAAAATCTTTGATCTAGGCTGATGCCTGTTCACACAGCTTCACAATAATATTACCCTAGAAGGCCTGATAATTCAGGGACTTTCTCAACTCACTGGGGAGCATTCAGGGTCTTTGTCTTTTACAAGCGCTGATCACTAGCATTCTGACAATATCTTTCATTGCCTGTCGTCAGACACCCATTTTGAAGACTGGTGGACAGACAAACATGTGAATGAAATGCTTGCCAAGTCACTTAAAATTATAACATGACTGTGATCAAGAATCAAACCCATGACCTTCAGATCTTGAGACCAGTGGCTTAATCATTTGATCACATTGACAGGCACTGTATTTCTTGTTTCACATCAAAACTCATTGAAAGCAAGAAAAAAGTTGCATTTAAAAAGAACTATTATTATTCAGTGTATTTTATAATGAAAATCCAGTGCTCTATTGTTTGAAACTGTTTTCATAAATGTGAAAGTGGGGATTAAGCTGGTTGAAATTGGAGTAGACCTCAAAAGTGGTCCCCATACTGTTCATCATAGCCATGGTAATATAGTATTACTCATAAATCAACATTGCACACAGCATCTGTTGTAGACCACCAATAGATTCTCAGCCTCATCAACAACACCCAGATACAGGGGATCTCTTTTTAACATATTGCCTTGCTTAGTACACACGGCTCCAGTTGTCCCAGCCGCCTATGAGGAGTACTCTGGATGACAAACATAAATTCAGATAACATATCCTCAGCAGTCCATAGCCATAGCATTGTCCAAACATAATCCCACTCTACTATTCCCGGTGATTGTCCCCATGGAATTTCAAATAAGATAATGCTCTACATTGTATGTAGGCCTCAGTGTTGTGGAACATGTCAGTGGCAGGTGGCAGAGAACAAGCTGTCAGCCTAACCCAGTCAGGCATGCTCATGACATTCTATACTTAAGACAGAAGAAGTTAGTGGGGGAAGGTGGGTGTTATGTACTGTGTCCCAGTATGGGAGTGGAGGAGGATTACTATTTTTAAATTTACTTGACTAGAAATCTGAAGTATTCACGGGGAAGGGTATCTAACATTAAAAGAAAAAAAAGGGCGGTCAGCGGATGTCAGTATGACACTGCCTGTTAAATGGCCATTCTGAAAGCGAAAATGACCAGGCATTAGTAGAGCACTACTGCCAATGTACTACCCATTCCTTGCTTATTCAGTAATCTTAGGTCAGTTTTATTTACATACGTTTGCGATAAACGCTCAAGTGCTCGTACAAAAGACGTGACATACTGGAATGTAACCCTTATAAATGCCCAGGAAGACTTAAATCTAAAATTGTCGTACGTCCATCAAAATTATTATACATATTTCAAGATAATTTTCTGAAAATTTCGGCAAGTTGTCAATTTGAAATGAAGAGGTCAAAGCTGGGTCAAAGGTAATCGACACACCCCCGCAGCAGTGTAAACAAACGCTGACCCAAATCCGCTCGCAGTCGAAGCAGTGTGTCCAGCGTCACTTCGAGACGTTGGAGCAACGTCTAGCCTAGTGGAAGTGGAAGAGTTCGTTCCATTCTAGACCTATATTTTCCTGAACGAGCAGGTAATTTCTGATTTTCTTACATATAGACTAGTATATGCAGGAAAAGTAGCATTGAAAGTAAAGTTATTGTGTAGTGGTGAAAAAGCAGTGTTCACTTTCTAAAAATAAATCATCAAGGCCGCGACTGGTCTGCTATGCAGCCGCTTCCGTACTAGACTGGCTAACGTTTAGCCTGGCTGTTGCAGGCGGTACAAACATCATCCGAAATCAGTGGCAACAACAATTATAATTTGTTATTTTGTGGCAGAAGAAATGCAGGTTTATGAAAATCACGCCTCAAAGAATTCTTTGATACTAGAGCTAGTAGATTTAGGCTTGAGGTTCGCAATTTGAAATGAAGACACAAAAAAAATTATAAGTGGAAGGGAAATAATCCAGTTAATTATGTATGATGTGATGACAGGAATCATGTCCCTTGGTATACCTGCCACCTGCCATGATTTAGGAGGATTAAAAAAAAAACCTTCATCTCGAGCATATATTATTATTTATTAAACATGTGTTTTTTTTCCTATATCACTATCAGCAGATGGATAGCCTACCTAAGGAATTATATACAATGCAGGATAGTGGCTTTGAATCACCTAATGAAATAAGAAACAGCGTTACCTTCAGACTTGTCAGTCAGGCATAAGATCAAGTGCAAGATTTCATGATTGCAGTAAAACATCATGACACAAGGTTGATGGGATATTTATTTTCAGGATACACTGACCGCATCATGGATATCAACATCAAGTTCAATATCGCCATGCTGATAGCGATAGTGGCGGTGGAAGCAATCTCAATGATCTGGTATGCACATGGCTCCCCTTGGGGTCGGCGGGTTGGAGATCGCTACTTCATCACAGCAATTGCCTGTGATGTTGGACTTGTGGTCATTCTCAAGTTCATCATGGAGTAAGTATGGCAGGATCCAGAATTAAAAAAAAATAATGTTTAATTTTATATCATCACAAAGATCTGTGACGTGGAGGGTACTCATGCAGAGCGGAAATTATTTTCCACAAGATACTGATGGGGCTGTACTGGGTGAAGGAGAATGTAAATAAGCTATTTCATAGCTCTCTCGTAGTACTTATACTGATTTACAGTAAAACTTAACTGTTCTCCTTGCTGTGTTCAACAAATGTTAAATGCTCTGGTGGCATTCTGAGTGTGACAGAGGTTGAAATTATGCTGGCCCCACTACTGATGAATTGAAAAAGAAATATGAAGGTACTGTTATGTGTGGGTGACTTTCCTTGGTCGTAAACACACTTTCGCATTGGGTATATTTTTTGCAGCTGAAGAAATGGATGATTTGCTGGTCCTTAAAGCCAATTTCTGCCTTATTTACATTGGAGACATCTTTTTCTATTTTTTAAAATGTCTGGCATTCGGGATGTAATATTACAGATAAGGAGGTGGCAGCGTGAGGTTTAGGTTATTGCTTCATGTATGAATTATCATAGATTCACCAGGCAAAACAGGCATGGATCAGAATGAAATGCAGAAAGTTGAAGAGAATGTAGAGGAAAAGATAGGAAATGTTAGGTGGACAAACACAGGAAGGGAAAGTGGATTAGTTTAAGATTCTGAAACACAAGTGAGCTTACCAGGTCACTGAGGGAAATGAGTTTTGGGGAGATGAGAGAGGGAGAAGGGAACTGCTAAACAAATCCACTTTATCATGGCAAATGGCAAATATTTTGGAGTGAGACAGTGTTATGTATCAAATTGACAGCACCATTAAAAATTCTTGTCATTCATTAATATTTTCATTGAACAACCTATGAAAGTTATACGAGTATGTAGCTAAAGTTTCAGTTCAATGAAGTGATAAAATATCCTTTACGGTCATGTATGGACCTATTTGAAGAATCTAGTGGAGTAAAACAAATATGTGTACTTATTATAATTTTAACCATTACATGTATGTGTCTGGTCTCTCCTCAGCAACTACTGGGGTGTGAACAAGTGGGAAGATGCCATGTTCCTCTCCATGTGGCTGACGCTGCTATTCATTTGCCTCCAGGCCCCACATGTTGTCCACAATTCTGACAGCTTCTACTACTGCTTTGTCCATGCCCTCCACAAGTTCAGTATCATGTTTGCTGCATCATTATGTCTGGTCCACTTCAGGCACCTGTAAACACTGATAGCATCTTTAAATGATGTCTCATCAATTCACATAGGGCTTTTCAGTGTCAAAATTTCTCCCTAGAAGCAGTAATTATTTTAAATTTAATGCACCTATAGACACACTTGCCAATCCTGTCACAATCTGGCCCGTAAGGTGTAAGAAATTTCTACTCTCCTGCAAAACGTGAAAAAATGTCTTGAAAAAAGACACTGTGGTCTGCATTTGATTTGTGATCATCACCAAGCCATAGCAAAATTCTGTAGAGCAGCAGGATTTGTGAGGCAAAGTACACTTATTAGTTTTATGAATAAAAGTCCATTTTCAGTTTTGTTGGTTGTAAACTGTACATCTAGGTTTGCTCTCATGGTATGGTATATGTTTTACAGATTCAGTTAGTGTTGCATATATACTAAAATGATCAGCCTGATTGTATGGTGTACGTGCCCCACGACTGTCTCCCACAAACATTTTGAATTTCTCTTTGTTGTTACTGTAAATCTACCTCAAGAAAGCAGATGTGTGTTGGCTAGTTGGCAGATGAATATCAGAAGGATACAACCCCTTCGGACTGGTGGTTAAAATGTAACATATTACAGATAAATATGAAATCTACTTTCACTACAAATAATTAGGGAGAAAGATGCATGTTGGATTTTGCATTTGGTCAGTAGCATTGTGAGCCGAAGACGACAGTTGTGGTGAACCGAGAAGCCTTGGTGTTGAACCTGAATGGACTGTGGTGGGTGCAGAGCTAGGTAAAAGTAGCCGCTTCACACTTATTTTGTAATAATGGATGCTAGACTCTTTCAGCTATATATGGATTGGTTCAGTCCTGGTGACCTGATGATGCTATGCTTTCAGAACAGCAGAATGGTTTTTCCTTGATGCAAGAGTAAGATAATTACAAGATAATTTTCTGTGATGCAGATATAAAATATATAGTCTTTGTTGACTGTTGTTAGAGATCCAAAACTGTCAGATGTTCATAAAAAATGGCAGCTATAGCAAAAGCAGAACCAAAATGTTTTCCAGTGATTTTTAAGCTGAGAATCAGTATAACTATTTGCTGTGACATATCACTGAAAGTCTCATACTACATAAACTTTTGTTTTTTTTTTTGTCCATGGCTATTGTTTGAGATTTGTTTTGAGAACTGAATGAAAGATATTATATGTGACAATGATATTTTGTAACTAACTACACCAAGTCACTTTTCTGTCATTAGCAAAGCTTGGGGGTGATAAAATCTTGGAAGTGCCTCAATTAAATAATATGTTTCAGGACAACCAAGAACTGTTATAGAATGCTACTCATTTCATACAAGAGAGTTTTCAAGATGTGTTGTAATGATTTACAGACTTCCTAGTTTTTTTTCTTTTGTGGATGAGCCTTTGTTCTAACACTTTTATTTTTTAGTTATCACTACAGACTAGATGCAAAAATCAATTCTGACAATGTCCTTCCAGGATTTCATTGTTCCCATTATATGTTTTTGTTATATCACAAACTTACATTTTATTACCCAGTGATGTATTTTCACAACTCATGTGAGGAAACTGCAGGTGTCAGTCCACACATTAACCTTTTTTATCTTTGTTAGCATATGAAAAGTGTCAATACTGCTCCACTTACCATAGTTTAGTTCACTTCTGCTAGTTTTTTTTCCAGCATTGCAAATCATTTTTACCATTAAAAGATACAGTTTTTAATGAAGTTTTTATCTGTAAATTCAATGATAATCCAAAGACTGTAATCTCAGCACTATAATATGCTGTATTGTATTTTGATATTTACATTATTTAGCAATATGCTTTAAGTTTTATATCATATTTGCAGAATATGCCAGCTATATATGGGAGTACACAATTTTTACGCACATACTCAATCTAGACTTTACAAATGTATCTTGCCTTTGGAATTTTTACATGAGTACTTTAAATATATTATAACTGGCTGTTTGTTTTGAGAGTCAGCTCTGTGCATACAGAGCATATGTGTTTCACTTTCCTAATAACTTTCATGGAAGTCTGAAAGAAAAATTTTGTCTTGGAATTAACTACAGTATTTTAGCAGCTTTTTACGCTACATTACGAGAACTAAAGAGTGGAAACACTGCCTGTAGTACTTACTGATTGTCTATGTATGGGAATACTCTAAAACAGTTAAGTTTTTGGAACTGGAAAACTGATTTAAGTCCCCTTTTTTCTGAGAAATGAATCGTATGTGTTGTTATAAAACTAAACTTTAAGTTGGGATTATTTTGAGAAATTTTGACAATTTAAAGTCAACAAGTGTTGGAAGCATGCTCCCTTATTTTAATGTTTTCTGTGGGAATAGAAGATGATAAAATATTTTGCCGTCTTGTCACCTGCACAACACCTACCTCTTATTTTTTTATGTGGTACCTCTTTTTCTCTGATGTTTCATCTATACATCTTGTAAGCTGATATTTTTAATTTCTCTTATTCACTGATATTATTACATTATTTCCTGTCACTGTCATATCTGTGTGTGGCTTGTTTTATCTTTGCTTTGTGAAGTGTGTTGTGAAATGTACTTTTGAGTTTTTGGGAATAACACCAGGACTTCGCAGTAGAACATAGGTTTCTTTTTTGTAATCCTAATACAGAAATATATTCAAACATGTTTAATATGAAAATGCAGAGACTCACCCATTTGTCTGGTGTAAGTCACATTTTGCATCATATATACTAGAATGAATGGCAGGGAAAAATAGTTGATTATGTGGAATGCCTGGCATGTATAAGAAGTTAAAATACGGAAAGAGGATACTGGTGTGATTATTCTTGAGGCAAGTTGGGGGAGAAGAGGTGGGGATGAGAATATCAGTGAGCTGATTTATTGGACATGAGATAATTTATTGCTCATGAGATGATTTATTGCACATGAGAGAATTTATGATTTAATTGAAAAACACGGAGACTTCTTGGGCTCAGAAGTGCTTTGCAATAGTGGTGACTCTTTGACCAATGCTAGGCATATTTCATATTTTTCATTAAAAAAAAAAATAATGCTGTTTATTATGTGGTTTCATAATAATCAAGCTTGAGTGTATTTGTCCATAAATTCAAAACAAGTGAAGGAAAAAAAAAGCATGGCATTTCTTGTCAAAAGAACTGTAAAGTTTACTTTTTGTAGAGGTCTGTAATCTTATCTGACTTGTACATTATGTCCTTTTCACTAACACTAAACTAGATACATTAATGTTTTTATTCAATACACATCATTACAACAAGGCTTCTTTAGATATAATATTAATATATGCCTAATGATGACAACAGGTTATGAAATGGACATATGGAGTTAGATAAGTGAAATAATGGACTTGCGATAAAAGACAAAAAAAGGCAACAATTAAGTCAGACTGAAATTTGATTTAATTTCAAATTTTCAAATTGTAATTATTTATTACGTCCCTAGAATCAACACCCATGCGTACCACAGAGGAACAACAAAAATCAAACTTAAATGGACAAAAGTTGCAAATATGAGAGCCATAAAACCTGTAAGCCATAAAAGCTGAACTGATTGTCAATTACTGAGAGACTTGAAATCCATAATGTTTCATGTTTTCAAAATATGCTGGTAGCACAAGTAGACCATTTAGCCGTGGCATACCAACGAACTATGACACAGTTAAAAATAAATCTGTCCAATAATAAGTACATTTTCCTGCTCCTACTGGGAAAAGTTAAAAAAAGTCTTCCCCTGTCTGATTATATCATATTTACACAGACATAGTCTATATTAAGTGTAAAGTTAAATACTGGAAATTTATGAATCACAAACTTTTAAATTATCACAGATGGCATGAGGACAAAATCCCTGGAATGTCATTATGATTTGTGATGCCAACAAGCAAAATCAATCACAAAAGACATGTGGTGACTGCACACGTAAAGTGAGTACACCTAACACTGGACTGGATTGAAACCACAGAGAAGGTAACAATGTGGGAGACAGAAATGCCATTTTAACTCCTGTCATACTGCTTATTCTTTGCCTGACATTTTTTTTCCTTGATGTCCTTTCATTCTAGCTTGAAAAGAGATTACAATACAGTTATGAGGCCTTTGTTTTCTGTAAACCTTCCAAATAGTAACTCTTACAGCGACAACTTCGATCAGACTCTTTAAGGAATTCAGCAGTATTTTCCCTTTACTAATAATACTCATTGCGAGATCTTTACCACTAAAAGAGAAGCCTGGCCTCGATAGCAGCTGAACTGAATGCAGAAGTAGAATAAAACATTTTTCAAGTACTGCACTTGTACTCTGCATCACAATCAGGAGTTTATGCTAAGCATGAAGGGCAGAGTGGAAATACACTTGAAGAACTGTCTGATTATTACTATTAGAAATTTTTGTTCACCAATAAATAAAATATATCTAATTTTGCTGGCTGGCATCAAATTAATGCACTTGAATGCAGTTCTCAATAATGATAGTGAAATGAGTTAAAATATTTATTAACCCTTTGAACCCATTAGCCCAATATATGGCAATACTTCATTCATCATCCATCAGAACTTATATTTCCTATTATATTACCTTTATTCCTTAGTCTCAAAATATTGCTTCCAAAATGAATCGTAGGTCATTGGTAACCAGTCATCTGATATGAGCTAATGACAATCCTGTGAATAAAATACATCATGTACAAATGTATAGCCTTCAGGGGCTAAAGGTCATAGTAAAATAAGGCTCAAGAAAATTAGGTTCAAAGGGTTAATCACTTGATGAATGATTTTTTTTTTTCACAATATAAACAGGCAAATACAACACTCAACAGCACATGGACTAGGAAGAACTTGTATGACACAGCAGCTGCGGATGTCCTGACACACTACCCTAACTCACAAAAATTCAATCTGAAACTTTAACCAGTTGTTAGAAATTCTGCTAAGCCTAATGGGATGAATTGTCTTTGTCTCATTATCATTTCATATTGCACTGGTATATTTCCTATCCCTTAAATTCCAAAGCACAAATAACATACACAGTATATAACTGCAGTGTTAATGGGAATATATTATTGGCACCATATTAGGTCAAAATAATATCGGCACCATATTAGGTCAAAATCACATTAATTGCCTCGTAGAACAGAGTTAGAAGTGATCTCTCTTGCTATCTGGAAAGTTATGTCATAGCTCCAATTATTTCTGAAATAGCCAGCAGTGGACATGCATCATTCAGGAAGTGGGAAGCAATGTAACAATCTTTTTTTGCGCCTATGTAAAATTATGCTTCTGGCACAAAAGGCTTTTTCCTCATAATAACAAACAAGTTTTTTTTAATAAAAAAAAGAAAGAGACAAAGACAAATGTAACCTATCAACTGTGACCATACTTAAAACAAGTAATAAAAAAAACCCAAACCCTCAGTTTATCATGTGACACTACTGATAAACATTTTCCTGATACTGTACAGTCAAAGACACCATTGCCCATAATTCATCATTACAACATAGAAGATTACTCAAAACGAGTATCCATCTTGCACATACTTCCAACCTCATGCATGGCTTCCAAGTACAACTGAATTTACAATCGGATTAGTCATTTTTATAAAACATCACAAAATGTATTTTCAACAAAAGTAATTTTCTGCATACAGAATTGAATCAACCCCACTGATTGCTGACCCAGCAAATAGAAATATTGATCTTTAAACCGTAAACTACATTTATCAAGTTACTTACAGATCTCTTTAAAGTTTAGGAAAACACAGTAACATAATCTGAGTTCAAGCAGCTTACTCCCATCAGCACATATTAACGTCAACAATATTGTAATTATTATTAATAAGAAACATAAGGATTAAATGTCACTTTGAGTGATGAGAGTGCCATTTCATTTTTAGCATGCTCTGTAATGATTCACTGTGGAATATGATACTGCCTCACTAAAAATATATTGTCCACATATAACATAGTGCTTCTTCTCTCAGAACAATCAGCTTAAGAGATGCCACTCTTTAAAGAATTCTCTGAAATCAGAGGAAGTTGTTTACTTCATCTCAATAAAAGCTAAGGGCAAAGAATCAAAAATTTTTTCCTTCTTTCTTTGTGACAAAATACTTGCCTTGGATCTTCTCTTCCTGTATATTACATACTCAACATTTTTAGCTTCACCTTTTATGAATGCTACTAAATTAGGTGTGCTTCAACTAAATGAAACTCCAGAAAGTTCAGAGAATTTCATTTTAAGTGAGTGGCATTCCTGTGAGATGAAAGGCGGGACAAAAATTCTTAACTTCAAAGACATGTGTAAATAGACTTAATCAAACCATCCATATTGCCTAGCCTAATGCATTTCTGTCAAAGACTAACTTGCCCACCCCAGTGATTAACTCTAGGGCAGAATGTGCATTTTTTGTTCTTGTTTTCAAATACCTGCACTTCATATAAGTACAGACTGTTAAAGGAAACAAACCAGACACTACACTTTCATCTCACCTTTGATACTGGTGGTGTTGAATTCATTAGTGGCATACAACCTACATACATGATCACAATTTTAGGCAGTATGCTTATCTCATTTGTGTGAGTTTTTCAAGGAGAGGGAAAACCACTGTAAATAATGCAAGAAAAAAATCCAAGCACAAGAATAGTCCAGTTTGCAAACTGCCCATCTCTGAGATGCGGCAGTCTGCCTATAATGTGACGACATGTATGTCTCCATACATGTTATGATAAGAATATTGGCTGCCCTGTATAGACTTTGGCACATATGTAGCTGCCCTATCTTTATATGCAACCATGCACTTCTTCGTTACTTCACCTCGTGATGTAATCATGAAAGGTCATAGAATCTTATTCAGTGCAATGCAGTTTGCAACAATTATAGTTCTGATAACCAACTTTGAAACAGGCTTTCTTTGAGGCAAACTATTCTGACAACCACAGAATACACTGAATACCTACAATATGCATCATCAATCACCTCAGCTGTTTCAACTGATCAGATAATAGCAAGACTCCAATTTCATCTCAAGCAACCAAAAAAAAACCAAAAAGGTAAACGTTCTTAACTGGGGGTTACTGGAGGTGACACAGATACATATAAATAATCTATGCTGGTATACAGACAGACTCTGACTTTAAGCCAATGCATGTAGGTCAAAAAATAACTGACTTACTAGACTATCCCCTCATGCTTATTATCTTACAAGGATGAATTGTCATTTTTTTTTTCACTGGGAGCTTCAAAATTCATTAAATGATTTGCACTTCAGTAAAGAAAGCACTGTAATTTATAAACTGGTTCATTATAAATGTTTAGCATGCTTCCCAGAACATGAGGATAATATGATCCACACTGATTTCCAGCCAAACAAAAACTGCACAATGTATGTTAATCAATGCAGTTTCCTTCGTGGGCAAAGTAAAGAGCAGGATCAAGTCTGGAAAAAATGTGTTAGAAGAAAACGTGTGGGTTTGTGTAGAGCTGCAAACCACTACCATTAAAGACTTTTTCAAAGTCTGTGTTGTGCAGTCTGGACTGTGACGCGCTGGTGCCATGACAGACAAAAACTCTTAAACAACTGGCGCATCTGGCAATATCACACGAAAGTCAAATGTCAAAGTGACATTTAGAAATGTGGTTTTCCTCATTTACTTCTATCTCTGAGAGACATCATTTGTCTATAGTGTATACCATAACTCTCTTTACAAACTCATAACTAGTGAAGAATTATGAAACAACAGATTTATGGCAAGATCACAAATAGGACTCACAGGTTGAACAATATTTCTCTTCCAACATGACAATGTATCTCAAGTCATTTATTAATAAATGTAATCTCCTTGACAATGATGATTTGGTTGGTTCCACTGAACCAAAAGTTCACACTATACTGTTTTTTTGAAAAAGTGTTGCACTTTAGCCAAAAGAAAAATATAGTGGACAATGATGAAGTAGACTTAACTGGCACTGGAGATAATGTAGAAGTGGATCTTTTTATTTTCATGAGGATCTAATTTTTGCCAGTTTGGCAAGCTAAGCTAAGTTTGACTCATGAAATTTACATCCTGCTTAAAAAAAACCAACTGTTCAAAACTTTCAAAGGGTTTTCTATATGTGTTTCCTGTCCTCAGTTATTTTTGGTGGTCTCCTAACACACCTATACCTCTCTCACAAAACAGGTTGTATAGATAGTAAACAATGTGCAACTAATCGAAGTATGTGCAATCATAGCACATCAAATATAAGACAGCTTTTCCATTGTTACTGGCAGTCTTTTAATTTCACTCGTACTTACTCTTCACAGAAATCTCTGGATCAATAATTCCTAAAAGAAATCTAGTACCGTATCATGTGGTATCGGTTAGGCCTATCTAGAGTGCTCTTAAGGAGATAAAGCAGTTGGGACTGTTGAGTGACAGAGCGTCAAGAAGGGGATTGTTTTAAGCAGTGTTTGTGTTAGTGAAAGTTTCACTGTAGTTGGGTTTGGTCAATCTTGTAAATATTGTGAAACATTCCTAATATGAAGCAGTACAGCCTATCCCATGCATTTCATAATAAGTGTGTTCAGATGTATGTTTCACTGTTCCTACTGCAAAGTGAAGAAATGCCAGCGCTTTATAGGGAGTGGATAAAGCATATTGCAAAAGGAGCAATGATTTTTTTTTTCAGGCACGTCTCTCATAATTAGTATCCTGATTTTCACTTGTCAAAAATATAGTCATCCTCTCAATCCCAATTTTTTTTCTCCCTACACTCTGCGGTTCTCTCGCTGAACTTTTATCGCACTTGACATTTCAGGGAAGGAATTGGGTGATGTCATAGGGAAATCTGATGACTTGCGATTGAGGCGTTCCTCTCGGCGCTCTAGTCTGAAAGAGGGACAAGACAAAATACATATCAGTCACATAAAGTTTTCATCAAAGATGTCAAAAGCCTTTCCCTTATGCATCAAGTAGTTCATGGAATAAAAATATAAATTATAACCTTCATAAAATCATAATTTAAAACAGGGTGTATGTGCCCTTCTGGAATTTCAGGAGATCCTAAATTCTTCTGCAATTTGTGTTGGAGATTGGATCTCCTGAAAATCTCCTTTAATTTATAATTTTCTCCTGGAAATCTCCTAGAAAATGGTTGTTGTTATACACCATTGCAAGATTTTGTGGCAAACATTGCCAACACACTGCCGAGAAAATTGATCCCGATGTGCATGAGTTTATTCCTGGAAAAAAAACAGAACAGTGAAATCTCATGGAATTTCTTCTGGAAAATTATTGATTTTCAACTTGGGGCATGCGCCCCCCCCNNCCCCCCCCCCCCCCCCCACGTCCTTAAAAAATAGTAAATTGATGTAAGCAAGGCTTGTAAATAGAAAAGTGCCTTCGCTTGTAATTTTAAAGCAACATTCAATTTTCCCATGTGCAACAGTCAAAAGATTCATTTAATATTCACTGTGCTGGAAGCCTTATCCCTTACCTGCTCACTCATTACCTGTTGTTATATTGTGTGTCACCTTGTGACCTGGCCAATGGTTCCGACACTGCCCTCTCTGAGGCGTTGCCCCGTTCCCTTGGCCGACCCTGTCCCGCAATAGGCTTGGGCACAATGCTACTGCTGGGTTTGGCACTGATGTATCCCATCAGCTTGTAGTAATCCAGGAAGGTTCGGGCAAGATTGCGGCCAAGTTTCATATCTGTGGTCTTGGTTAAAGAATCTTAACCCAGTTTGTTCCATATTTGTTGCCTTGCAAAAACCTTTGTAATAATGTAATTAAAGCTTCATGAGAAGATGCAGGTTATAATTTTTTTTTGGGTCAGATTTGATGATAGGTTGATTAGTTATTTGGCAGTGCATGCATTTATAATCTTCTAGAGTGGTTGCCCTATTTGGATACTTCCAAACAATCCAAAAATAATTTCCCAAAATGAAACTTAAAAAGTGAACAACAACAACAACACACCTTATCATAAAATGACCACTGCATTACAGTGCTATTAGTGCACTCTCAATAACCGATGCTGGATCCTCTGAAATGTGATGAAAAACAGCACAAGGAAGTTCTGATCATATACATCTTCTATGCTGCTGCACATCAATCAAGCCGAGGTATAGTACTGAACAGTTTGGATCTTAACTATTAACGCAAATTTATAATACCGACCGGGTTACTAAGGGAGACAAATATAACTTTCTTGAAGGTAAGACGTCATCTTGCTTTAAATCCTGAATTATGTCCCTTCCATTGCATAACTACATTAGGGATGAGATTTTTTGAATGATTTGACATTCAGCTAAACCTTACTTACCAAAACTGTAGTAAATCATACCGTTGCGATGCCTTTCTGCATTTTCTTGTCACCTGTACTCTAAGAAAATAAAAAAAAAATTGAACACCTGAAGGCAACCCTATCTGAATGGGATAACCCGGGTTTGGAAGATCTGAATACATACGTGTCTCACCATCATCGTCAATGGAAACCGACCAATCGACAATGACGTGAATGAAAACTCGAAAAATATTGCAGCTGTTAGCCTTTTTAAATAATCTAAGAAACCCAGGCAGCTCAGCCACTCTGCAGAATGAACAGCACAGATCGTGTAACATATAATTTATGGACCGAGTGTTGATCATCATACATTTTTGACCAAAATATTGCCATTAATGGTGGTGGAATGATTGATTGTGCTATCCAGGTGACCATCTTGATTATACATAATACACCAGGCATCATGTTATCAAGCCTTTATTGCACAGCTAGTTTAGTTTTTCACAGAAGATATTGTTGGTGTAATTAGTCTGTCCATCTGAAGATATATAACCAGAAACTGAGAGTTCTTATTTTCTGAAAATAGAGAGATGATGTTTTGTCATGGTTCTGGCTTCAAAGACTGTTTTCGCCGCAAGAATAAAGAGAAAAAAAAACCCCAACATAAGACAAATGCTGTGTGCACATGCATAGTGGAGTTCTTCTCCATCGTCTTCCTCTGCTTGCAATCTCCAACACTCCATAATAATATGGTATCAGAATGCTGGCTCCTGGAAGTCCGGCGTCCTTTGAAACTCTTACTTACTACCCCAAAATTTTGTTACTGGCTTGCGCTTCCTCTTGCCATGATGCACTTCTGAGCTGACATGACAATGTTTGTAAGAAGTGCTCGGTGATTTCTGTCTCTACCATAACACCCCACATACTGAGGTGAATGTAACTGTATTAAAAACCATGTTGAAAATATAATCTCTCACATTATCATTATTGATGGATGGATGGATGGATGGATGGATGGATGGATGGATGGATGGATGGATGGATGGATGGATAGATGGAGTGTGGGTGTATATATATATATAATACGTATGTCTGTAAATATTAAGAAGTACGTTACTGTGGTAGAAAGTAACTCTGGGGATTCTATGTGAGAAGAAGCGAGAATGATGACACGAAAGACACAGTGACTTGCATGAGAGACCATGACATTGAGAAAGTGGCGAGAAAGGAGAAGTGATCATCACTTCTAGCGCATACTGTTTCTTCTTTCTTTCCTTTCTGCTTTATTCTTCCATTTCTTTCGTTCTTTCTCTTCCTTTTCTCACTCACTTCCTTGCCTTCGTCTGCACTTTCCTTGATTTGATATAGATTATGTATTGAAGTTGCGTTATTGACCCAGAACCTAATAAAGACTTTGGATCTTGAATTAATTAATTATTAACAATAAGAACGATACAAGTTTCCTCCGTGTAAACATCCCACATACTAGAGTAAACATGACTGCTTTAACATGCTATGTTGAGACTATAATCTCTTTAATTATCATTTATAAATAATCAACAAGAAGGATACAAGCTTCCTCCGTGTAAGGCATGGACTGGCCAGTGGTGTTGGTCTGATAGCTGAAGAAGGAAACCTCCAATGTGTAGCAATGGGACTCATCCAGACAGCTGCCCAGTGTCCTGTGAGGAAGACACACAGAAAATAAAACATGTAAGTCAGAGGGGAAGAGTCATTAACCCTTGTAAGGCCACGTTCGAACCATTTCTCACCTTCATATCAGTACGTTGGACGCGACGATCCAATAAAGTCTCAAACCAGCGCCAGCTGTGTGAGGTGGCGGTCGGATTTTGTAGCCTGGTGTCAGGTCAGCCGAATTGACGGCATACAACAGACGGAACGCTAATGATACATAATACACAGTCATACAGCCAGCGGGAGGCTGGACTCGAGACTCAAGCTCGCGCAGCAGAAGGTAACCTTTCACCACGTCGCTACACTGATGTCACCAAACTACCATGAGTTCATAAGCCTGTACGTAAAAAGATTCACAAGCCTATCAAAAAAATCTCATTTAAACAGGACCTACGGGTGTGTGTGATATACATGGGAACACTAATACCTGGACGTACATATACGTCTTAGAGCTGTTGTTACAAAAGGTAAGGACGCAAAGTTCCGCTGTGTACGTCATAAGTAGCTGATGGCATTTAAAGCCAAAGACGACGATCAACAATAAGCAAATAACAGCCTTGCTTTTCCATTCGAAACATTTTTTTAAAATGAATGTAGCTTTGCTTTTATTGAATATGCATTGTAAAAACATAAAAAGGAAACAAAACAACAACAACTAAAACAATAATAATTTATGGATGCATATGGAGCACTCATTAATATCCCTCTTATTATGACTGTGACATGATGACTGATATCTTGATTCTTTCATTTAGGTATCAGATTGACATCCTACCAGATACAGACAGCAAATGATAAATGTGTATACTAGATGTCTCCCAAAACAGGTTTGCATAATTTCAAACTTTAATAACTTCATCATTTTAAATGATATGTAGCTGAAAACTGGCACACATTAGCAGCCAAAAAACTGGCATTCGAAACATTGTCATAAGACTTTGGCAGCTGCTAATGACACCCAACAGCGAAATGCATTAGACTTGTCCGTTGCCATGCACCATTATGTGTGCTGCTGACGTCTTAACCACTATAATTTCCAGCCTTGTAAGATGGCGTTGACAGAGCGTTTGTATTTTCATGATATTATATATATCAGCTTTGCCAGCAGATGCTTTATTTTTTTTGGTTTTTTTAACCATTCCAGACTGATAATCTACCACAGCACATCAAAAGGGCGACTGCTTGCAGTGAAAAAAAAAAATTAAAAGAATTGCTTCCCTTTAAAGTATTTCATGGATTACCTCTCTTAGACCATGAATTCAACAGATTTCTTACTCTTCCCACGAAAATAACATTTGAACACCCATCGTTTTCACGCGCCTCCACGTTACGTTGTTATAAAGTCATTTTATTTTCCATGTTATTAAAACAACAACAACAACAACAAGTGATGACATTCAAAAGATGAAGACAAAGCAAGTGTTTTTACGAAAGAATCCTGTTTAAAAGTTAAAGGCAATATTTGACAGGAGGGGAAGGGACAGGGGGGTTAGTGAAATATCCATATTTACATGACGGTGGACTGCCCGTGTCCAAAACTCACATAAACTGCCCGTCATCAGGAAACAACTTCCCACAAGTCCCTACTTCAAAAGTGGTACAATTTTTGAAGCAGTTATAAGACCGTTTTCAAAACGCACAAAATGCTCCGTCAGTGTATGCCATGTGTATGCTTGAAAATCTGCAACTAGATCACCGGAAATGTTGGAATGGGCGTATTTCCTCTGGGCATATCACAGTATGAGTATATTTATCGACCACAGATAGTTTGGTCCAGACCATAAAACATAAAAGATAAGTGATGTGACGTTGAGGGGCAGCGTTTTAACCAAGGACGGCTTCGATTCTTTATCTTGCTTTTTGGTCACGTCGTCACACGACTTTAGATGTAAATAAACAGACCCAATGGCTGCTTTTCTCAGGTCTTCAAATATGAAAGGATGTCATTTTGGGAATGAATGATGGGGCCTCGGGGATCGCATGAAACAGGCAGTTAATTCGAGAAAGTTTTCCGGAAGTTGTTATCTCTAGGCAATGCTAATACTGCTTACAAAGATGGCGGATATAACTGCTATTGTTGCGTTGGCTTTGGTAGATGACAAGAAGAATGATGGTCGCATTACAAGTATTTTTTTCCAAAAGCCTAGCTGGCCATCCAACTAAAATTCACAAACTTATGCCGTCATACTGTGAGCAGGATTGCCAGACTTCTTTTCGGGCGAAGCCAAATCGCATATGAAAAAGCAAAAACGCAGCCTACCTGGAATGAGCCTACTGAGCTGCCGTCTATGATGACAGAAATAGAAATTCTAACGCATATGTGCCTTTTTGTCATAAGAGAATAGTGAGGGTGATGGAACGGGGATTACCAAGACATTTACTGCTAAATGTCCCATTGTGTGTAGAAATGCTATGATAATCTAGTAATTGGCTCCGAAAGAGGCAATTTGGCAACCTTATTTATCCCAACTTGTGTGTCTAAATCAAAGCTAATGCTACGTCTAAGCTCCGCCCACAAATCGTCTAGACTCATTGGCTGTCTGAGACTAGCAAGACGAATATGAAAGAAACAGGAACGCACCCGAGGTTTTTTTTTTTTAATCTACGACAGGAAATGAAAGACTATGAAGTACCCCAATGGGCATGCGCTTACTGTTCGATAAATTTTGTGAGGCATACAGCTTTACTCATCTTTTTGTAATTATTTGTGACAGACAGTATATAATTTGAGAATACCATTCGGCAGCAGGGGGAAATATCTTTGCAAATACATTCTGTGAAGAATTTCATGTGGTGGTCATCCCCTCTTCCTCCTCCCCCCTCCTTCCCTCTCGAAACACACATATCCTCACTTATTTCCCCACAAATAAAAAAGAAGGAAAAACAGGAACACTGGAAGCACTTCCACGGACAAAACCCCACTTCCTCCATATCAAGTAACTCTCAAACTAAACAAAAGAGCATGTTAGAGACATCATTGTGAGCCACAAATCGACACAGTAGTGTGTGTGTGTGTGAACGAACGAACGAACACACACACTCTCTCTCTCTCTCATGAGGATGAATAACAGAGTACAGCAGAATCTCTTAACTTCCAATCTCACTTGTGCAAATTCCTCGCTAACTTGTCGCAAACCTTCGGTCCCTCGTTCCATTAAATTTATCTCAAAAACTTCGTGATGTCAGATTTTGAGCCGACCCCCTCCTCCCCC
>JAWQUT010000035.1:1107435-1118017 GCA_033807755.1 Ellobium chinense
GGGGGGATGGGGATAGGGAAGGTGGTGGTCTTACTCATTACATCTCTTTTCATAGACATCAACTCTTATCGAATTTTTGACAGAAAAAGAAATTCATGTGAACAGGTTTTGTTTCGTTTTGTTTTGTTTTGTTTCGTTTTGTTTTAAAAGTGGAAGTGTGAGTCGATGGGCCGATGACGCAATTGAAGAATACCTGGAGTTTCATGCAGATGGGATTAAAACTTAAGAGCGCATCAAATTAGGTCTGCGGTCAAGATGACCTCTTACACGCACGGCCATTTTTCAGACCTGGGGGGAGGAGAGGAGCTTCAACTTTTTTAAGCTCATTAAATTTTATTTCCCTCAAGAATTATTTTTTTTTAAACTTTGATTTGTTTTGTTTCGTTTGTTTATTGGGCGCATGAAGATACATAGTTAATGTGAATGAAACTTTTCCAAGCAGTTTTTCTTTTCTCATTAGAACTTTGTTTTGCTTTGTTTGTTAGGAGCCTAAAAAAGATAAACCACTGATGTGAATGAAACTTGGTGGAAAGGTCAGGAAACGAGGAAGCAACCGAACTGGAAAAGCATGCCAGTTGTACAACATAGACAGAACTAACAACTTCTTTCAAAGACATCAGGACAATCATCAATACCACCTGGAGACAGGTATGGCATGAGAACCATGGTGAAAACCAATTCACGAAAGACATTTAAGCTGACAGCTGATCTTGATAGCCCGGGAATAAGCCACCCCTTGCATATCAATCGGATACATCGTGCGATAAGCGCTTGAAGTTTGTTTTGTTTTGTTTTGTTTTGAAAGGGATGTACAAAGATACACCATTAATGTGAATGGAACTCGGTGACATGGTCAGAAAATTAAGAAGCAGACCGACTGGCAATGCAGGGCAGTTGCACAACAACTAACAACTTCAGACAAAAAAAAAATAAAAATCAGGACAAATGATTAAAAAACCACCTGGCAACAGAACCGACGAGAGGAACACAGTGAACACAATTCATGAAAGACTTCTAGGCTGGCAACTGATATCTGCTGGACAGCCCATGGACAAGCCGGCCCTTGCGTAACAATCGAATACATTGCATGATAAGCGCTTGATATGTTTCGTTTTGTTAGAGACGTACAAAGTTACGTTAATGTAAATGAAATTTGGTTGCAAGGTTAGAAAATAAAGAAGCCAAACGACTGGCAAAGCAGGACAGTTGCACAACACAGAACTAACAACTTTAGTCAAACAAATCCGGACAATCATTAAAAACCACCTGAAGACAGAAACGGCGATAGGAACATGATAAACTCCGCCCGGTTCTCGAAAGATTCTCTTCCAACTATTTCCACCACGTGACCACAGACCGATTTTTCCGAATGAAGATAAGGAACAATACGCTAAAGCCTCACCTACAAAACAGAGGCAAAGCAAGGAGGCCTGAATGAACTTGCTGTCAGGAGCAACAGATACCCTTGCAAATCTTGCAGACTTGTTCGGAGTACCAGACTCTCCAAGAACAGATCTGACCACAGGTGCCTGGTGCCAGCACTAAGCCGTGAGGGACCCCTAAGACCTGCAGAGGACAGTCAAATTCACCGGCAGAACAAATTTAAAGGCATGACCGGGAATACAGATGGGTAGAATAAGGAGGAGGAGGAGGAGGAGGAGCAGGAGATGGAAAAGGTCGGTCTAGTACAGAAAAGAAGCCATAAAATTTTAATTTGAAATAAAATGAATCCGCCCCCCCCCCCCCCCCCCCCCCNAAAAAAAAAAAAAAAAGTGGGATAATACTGTTTCAGCCATTGGGCTTAATGGGAAATGGCAAGTCGTGTTGTACGAGCAGAAATATCCCCTCCCCCCTACTCTCTCCCCCACTCCTATACTCCCACCCTTACGACTCACTGGGCCAACCTCTTTGATAATGATATTTATTTAACAGCTGGCAAAGAGAGCAAAATTTCAGTTGACGACTTTTGCCACCCTCGATCCATTTTTGACCTTCGTCACTTCCGCCTCAGTAATTAAAATGTAAACAATGCCACGAGGCGCACGCTAAGAGAATGGAGAAGTTTTCGGCCTGTGTGTGTGTGTGTGTGTGTGTGTGTGTGTGTGTGTGTGTGTGTGTGTGTGTGTTTTGGAGGGAAAGGAGGTGGGGCCGGGGGGAGGGGCGCAACACTGTTATGTTGCGGGATGTACAATAACAGAAAGAAGACCTTTTATTATGGCACATGTTTAGGTGCTTAGGGTACAACCTATGTAACCAACAGAAACGACTGAATTGAAAAAAAAACCAACCAGATCCAGTCATGAGTGGAAAAGCCTTGCTTTTGAAAGCATTGCCTGTTGTTATGTAATCGCAACACGCAATTAATTAGTACTCGACTACTTGTAGCTGGAGTAATCAGTAATCCCGATTACAACCAAATCGAGGTATCGCCCAGCACACTTTCAAGAACTAATCACGTGCTCTGTTCTGCTCTTCCTCAGTGATTCCATGCCTCGGCCCCGACCTCTTCATAGATTTTAAAAAAAATCTCCCTGAAGTGCACTGCGTGATTATTATGAAACATGGCTTTAGCGATAGTAAAAGGACAGCAGAATATCCCATAGGAACAGACAAGGGCCGCGGCCTAAAACCAATCATGTCACAACACAAGACACGCAATGGTCGAGGTCAGCCGGTACAGTACGCACAAAGAGTGACAACTCTCGGTAAAGGAAAAAGAACTCCATGACAGAATTGTTGCCAACGTTGTCTGGGTCAACTTCTCTCACCTGTACCCATTAGAAAAAAAAGACAGTGTGGAAGCTTGGGAAGTGGGTAGGTGTGTGGGTGTGTGTGTGGGTGTGTGGGGTGGATGGATGGCAACAACAACATCATGACTTCGCATTCTGTGGCTGTACATCCCACTACCCAAATCCCCTCTGCCTCCACATCAACACTTGGCAATGTCCTCATGAAAGAAGCTAATGATAACGAGTGGTGATCTGCCAAAACTGGATATTCTGATCGGACTGCTATGCCATATCAAGCGTGTTGTAAAAGTTCAGCTCCAAATTTGTTTTCAGGCTCAGGTCAAACAAATAACAATATCACATGAAAACGGAGTACATCAATTTCCACTACAAAGGCTTTACCTGTATTGTGTGAAAGCTTGGGAAGTGGGTGGGTGTGTGGGCGTGTGTGTGGGTGTGTGGGGTGGATGATGGCAACAACAACATCATGACTTCGCATTCTGTGGCTGTACATCCCACTGCCCAAATCCCCTTTGCCTCCACATCAACACTTGGCAATGTCCTCATGAAAGAAGCTAATGATAACGAGTGGTGATCTGCCAAAAATGGATATTCTAATCGGACTGCTATGCCATATCAAGCGTGTTGTAAAATTTCAGCTCCAGATTTTTTTTCAGACCTCAGGTCAAATAAATAACAATATCACATGAAAACGGAGTACATCAATTTCCATTACAAAGTTGTAGTTAGCACGACGCAGTCATTCCTACAGAATTCAATAACAATAACTTCAAAGCCCGAATGGCCTCGCATCGCCCCTACCCTGCCCTTCATTCCTCAACCTTCCCCGGGCTTCTTTTTACGTCTTTTAGAACCATCTTCTTGCCAGATCTATTTTCGAAAAATGTCGCAACCTACCATCCTATTATGTTTTGTTAGAGTATATGACAGAGCTGTCGAGTAAACGTTGCGAAATATCAAGAGTCTTGCGATTGGTACCAACACAGTTACGGTACCTATTATAAATAAAAGGCCCTCATTACTAAAATCCTATTACAGAAAGATCAATGTGCCGTGATATGGGTTGGTGTCCCGAAACGCTCTGCTTATTAAAAGGTTATTTCTCAATACAATATGACCTCACAAAGTCGAATTCAAGAGGACCGATTTTATTCATAGATTCGAGTCTGGAGTCTTCGTCTCATGAGTGAGCAAATGAATTCTGCGCATCATAGGGTTCTGCACCTTCTCTCCAGCATGTAGTTTTACGAACCAGAAATGCTACCTCGTGACACACCCAAATGACAAAGGAACATCACGTGTAGGAAATTTTCGGGGAAAGTCATACTCGCTTTAGAGAAAAAGCATATAATGGGGCCTTTTTTTTGTATATAGAAGCCATGTTATCAAACGCGAATTACGCAATTTTGAGCTCGCGGACGACACAAATTTTCGAAAAAAAAAAAAAGATCCTTCAACATCTTCAATTCCAAACGTTTCGTAATGTAGAACTGAGATTAAAGGACTGCAATAAGCAGCTGTAACTCCGTGCGAGGTTTTCGAGTAGACTACATGATGTGCTGCATTATGGGATCTTTCGTTCTTAGTTTTAGCACGAATGGATAACGAACAGACCTACGATAATCCATCGTACTTAATGCAATAATTTCTCTCTTTCACGTACGTACGTACACACACACACACACACACACACACACACACACACACACACACACACATATATACACAACACACACAACACACACAACACACACACACACATTATTATGTAGATCTATCAACGATACCATGTCACATTATAGCAAGATCAGGTCGCCAAGCAAGTCAAAGCCAGCGGATAGTCGCCTCTCACATGGTCACTGGAAGAACAAGCACCCAAACTCTTTGTTAGATCCTTGTTTAGGAGGCTGAGCACGTGTGGATTTGTCCTAAGTACATGGAAGCCAGTTGCCGATTTCCACACCGTGCCCAACCTTGTATTTTTAATTAGTGGGTGCAGGTGAGAGAACTTGACCCAAAACAACTGTAACAATAACTGGAACTGAGTTCTTTCCCTTTGCAGGAAGTGTGTCATCCATTGGTCCATTGAGACTAACGCGTTCAGTACCGGTTGACCTCGGCTGTTGCGTGTCGGGAGAAATGGTATGACTAGCTGTTCTTTGATCCTTTTGGGAGTTTATGTTGTCCTTTGACCATTTTGAAAGCGAAGTTTTAAACAGTGACTTGGAACACTCAAGGGGACGTGAAATGGATGCGTTGTGGGAAAAGAAGAGAAAGAGAGAATTATTTTAACTTAAAAGTCAAAAGAAAAAAAAAAGGACAAAGATCGCACACAAAGAGCCCTTGACAAATCCAGCACAACTTAAAAACTGCAACGTTAGTACCTAAAACTTCTGTTCCAACAGTGCAGTGTTGCCACTCTGGTCGTTTGTTTTCTCCCCTACAGCGAGTTATTTTTGGCCCCTGCATCTCCCTGTGGACGATGTAGAAGCAAATTTAGTGCAGCAAATCGTACAATTTTACTGTTAAAATGGAGAAAACCATACATTTTATCTCGTAATCCCACACTTTTTGATTTTTTTGCCGAAACATGAAAAGGAACGTAGTGGTAAACGGCATTTAACTTAGCTATTTCGCCCTACCATAGGGGAAAATCCTTACGAGTGGCAACACTATCTTTCACTCTCTCAACTGCTACTGGTGAAATTTCACGCATGGTTGGAAAATGAAAAAGAAAAATCGCTGTCCCTTATCTGTCGACTGGGTGTGGGTCCTACCGAGTGGGTGTGAGTCCTACCGAGTGGGTGTGGGTCCTACCGAGTGGGTGTGGGTCCGAGTGGGTGTGTCCTACCGAGTGGGTGTGGGTCCTACCGAGTGGGTGTGGGTCCGGGTGGGTGTGGGTCCTACCGAGTGGGTGTGGGTCCGAGTGGGTGTGGGTCCGGGTCCGGGTCCGGGTCCTAGTACGGGTCCTACAAATTATTAGTTTAAGAAATAAGAAACTCACATTTTTATGGGTTCGTTCACGTCGATTCATGACAGAGACATGAAAATCAAGGCGAGAAGATAAGGTTTCTTCAGCAAGAAACTCAAAACTCAACATGCAGTGTTAATCTCCATCCCACACTTTCAATATCCACGTATATTGGGCTCATAAAACTGAACAAACACAAAAGACTTCCCGTGTTTCGCTCATAAGGCGCGATAGAAAGTAATTTGGCGCCACTAACTGTCCTTTGAAATGTGAAAATACGGGCTTAGCGTCTTCACTGAGGTTGGCTTTATGCAAGTCTGTCACCAAAGCTGAAGAATACAGAGGAGGAGGAGCAAGAAGAAGAAGAAGAAGAAGAAGAAGAAGAAGAAGAAGAAGAAGAAGAAGAATATGATGATGATGATGATGATGATGATGATGAAGAAGAAGAAGATGATGAAGAAGAAGATAATGATGATGAAAAAGAATAAGATAAAGAAGAAAAATATGATGAAGAAGAAGAAGAAGACAAAGGAGGAGGAGAAGAATGAAAGAAGAAGAAGAAGAAGAAGAAGAAGAAGAAGAAGGATGAAGAAGAAGAAGAAGAGGAGACGTAAATCATCGGCGTGTAACAATGAACACGTGATTTCTTCAACACTTGATGCTTTAAGTCCCACATAATGTCGGGCGAGAAGACCTACAGAGTATCTCTCAAGCTGCTGAAGCTGGCAAAAACAAACACAAAAACAAAACAAAAAATAGAAAACTGGGTTCTCTCCTGTCGTGGATTTACAGAAAAGCCTGCGCCATTAACAGACTTCAACAACCTTATTTTTTAATGAGGGGGGCGGGGGGNNNAAGAACAAACTTAAAAAAGAAAAAAAAAGTAGCACAGGATCGTAATAACTCTCCCTGCCCGCCGCGGACGCAAAGAAGAGAAAAGATTAGGGGTTCCATCAAGCCACAAGATCATTAGGACTGGTAAAGGCAATGAAACAATCAACCACTGCCTGAATATTGCGATGGTAACGCATAACTATATTTCATATGTTTCTTATGCATGTATATATACGGCTAGACGATGTTAAACAAACGCATCCATGGACGCCCCTGCCAAAGAGACGAACTTCACTGGAATCTGGATCGAAGATTTTGTTGGCTAATTTAGGCTTTCAAAAAGAACGAAATGAGAATATTGGCGGGGCGGCCATAATACACTTTACGGAATACACTGGTCTCTAGCCCGATGGATTATCACGCTGATTCAAAAACTTGAGCAAAAACGCAACTCTTGCATGAACAACATGCCGGGCTTTGTCACACACGAAAATCTCACTGTCTGGCTGTCAAGCCAGAATACTCTCCGTGGGTTAGTCTGACTGTCAAGCCAAAGTACCCATATCCTTACCGAAAAAAAAAAAAGAATCCACACCTCAAATCAAGACAGCTGTGAACGGATCACTAATAACTATTAACCGAGAGATTGTGCATTGGCGATGGGATCTCATACTACCATAAGAATTATATTAGTGCATTGTTTGCCGACTGCACCCTTAGTAGCGTTCAACATGCAGAATTGATAAGAAATATATATCTTATGATAGTAAGACGCATTCCATAGAAATATTGTCTTTTGTTCTGGCGCGATCTCATATTACTACCGTTATCAATATTACTGCTTACATGTGTATTGCAATCAAGCCAATATTTTATCTTATCGAAAAAAGAAAAGTTTCTCTCATGTTATCTTACCTTATTTTATCTTATCTCATCTATCTTATTCTCATGGACAGTAACAACGTAACCCAACTATTTGCCCGCTGGACTGATAACTTTCTCTACTGGATACTCTTCGATCTTTCGCAAAAAAAAAAAAATTGAGTGCAGATCTTTTGCCTTCTTTTGCCCTTGGCGGTAGGCTAATTCAGTATATCATTTTGCTAACGTACAATATCATCGTTTTACTGTGGTGAATAATGCACTGTAACCAATTCTATGAGACTAAACACCTCGGAGGAAAAAAACAAACCACAAGGGTCTCCGCTCAGAGCAACGTTCGGACACACGCACACAAAAACCCTTCTCGCTAAATAAATTGATCTGGTTCTAAAGATCATGAAGTGATGGGCACCTCCATCAGAGTGCCTCGTCAGGTACACTACTGTCTGAATAGCTTTGACTTTACAACAACCAGTTTCCGTTTACATCTAAAGAATAAAATCAACTTCTGTTAAAAACAACCAAAACTAAGTGCTGTTAACCCATAGCTTTCCAGTAACTGGCGTAACTGACACGGCATTCTGTGAAATTGCCATGATAGGAAATAATACAAACGTAAACAGAGCGTCTGAAGTCTCAGCTCATGGTGTCAGTGATGCGACAGCTGCGACTTCCGATGGTTTGGTGATGATATCATAAAGTTTGATTTAAATGTACGAGAAGCTCAGGCTGGCTATTCCATCCAAATTACTACACATATCATATATTACATCACTCTCATTCAACATCTGCTTAAGTCATTTTTTTTTCATGATTCCGAGTTTTTAATATTACTGTGATCTTCCTATATATTCTCCTTCCTATTAAAACAAATATAGGTTTGTCTTCTTATTATATTCCAATTTTAAGAGCTAAACCATAATTGCCTCAATTAAGAGCGTTAAATTTCTCAAAACCTAAACTAAAAAAAAAACAACAGTTAAGCAAATGTGGAATGAGCGTGAGTTGTAATGGTTAGGTATCAAAAAGTTTTATTTAAGTGTATGAAAAGCTCCGGCTGGTAATTCCATCCATAATTCCACACATAATCATAACATCTGGAAACCGAACCAAATTAATCAAGAGCAATAACTACAGAACAGTAGGTTGCCTCTTAATATGACAATCCTCCAAGTGATCACTTTATCATTTTAAAGCTGACCTTTTTTCCGGCTGACTTTTTTTTTTCCCTTCTCTGGGATTCCTTCAGAACTCTTGCCTGACGCGGAGATGGGGAATGTGGGATACAAGACAGTCGTGCTTTAGAAATATTTAGGTCAAATGAAATTAAAAAAAAGACTACATCATATTAAATACTGAAATGAATATCTTAATTGAGCTGTTGTAATGACAAACTAAACCGGCGATATCGACAACATCGACTATGTCATGTTTTGAAAGCGAGTGCTTCGCTAGGGGCCGGTATCGAAAGTACTAACAATCTATATCGACTAAGTCATTAGGCACTGTCCTATTTTTTTTTTTCTGTCTTAGACTAGCCGTCCATTAATCGTTTTTGTCCACAAATCTATTGATCCCACGCAAGGCCCTCTCTCGTCATTAGTTCTAGCGTCTTCAGAAAAAAAAAAAGGGACAAAAAGAGGGGGAAAGGGGGAAGAAGCTCACACAAACGCACACGACTACGCACACGTGTGCGCACTCACGGAGACACCAAAAAATCGACAGGACATCTAGGTCAATTACACCCTGGAGGATAGCGTCTCTACCCTACCAAGCAGGGTGTCAAGTAGCGGCACTTAATCTGATGTCACTAGCCCTGGCTTCCGTTTTGGGTACCAAGACAACAAGTCATAGTTCTTTTTCTGGTTTTTTGTTTTTTTTTCCCCGGAGAGGGGAAAAGTCGAGAGGGAGAGAGAGTGAAGTGAGTGAGAGAGAGAGAGAGAGAGAGAGAGAGAGAGAGAGAGAGAGAGAGAGAGCAGTGGTCACACTTACGCCATTACGTTTTCCAGAAATGGATAAATGGACAGACAGAGGAACAAAAGTGAAGGAACGATAGAAAAGTGAGGAATCTTGCTGTGGAACTGAGAAAGAATGAGTGATAGATATAAGAAAAGAAGAGAGAAACCGAGAGAGAGAGAGAGAGAGAGAGAGAAAGAGAGGGAGGGGGAGAGAGAAAGAGAGAGAGAGGGGGGGAGAGAAAAAACAAGAGGGGGGGGAGAGAGAGNAGAGAGAGAGAGAGAGAGAGAGAGAGAGAGAGAGAGAGAGGAGGGCAAATGAAAGGAAGAGGAGATAAAGAGAAAAGGAAATCGACGACGAGAGACAACGACAAAAAGAAATAGATCCTGAGAGTAGACAAAACTGAGAAAAAGACACATAAATCTACATGAGTAACGTGACAGCGACAGTATAAGGTAGGGAGCAAATTGATGAGAGGCATAACCTGCTAAAGAAACAGTGTGTGCGTGTGTGTGTGTGTGTATGTATGTGCGTGTGTATGTATGTGTGTGTGTGTGTGTGTGTGTGTGTGTGTGTGTGTGTGTGTGTGTGTGTGTATCTGAGAGAGAGAGAGAGAGAGAAAGAGAGAGAGAGAGAAAGAGAGAGAAAGAAAGAGAGTGCACTATGACACCACCAGGGTACTAACTAGGGTACTAGGCCAGCCAGTGGAGGCGTGAACAATATTGGGTTACAGCACCGAATTGGTTTTAATTACCACCAGGACCGATCATGGTTTGACGTCTTACGAAAATAGACCCACTCTGTACATAAATATGAAGTTTATGAACAATGAAGGACGGCAGCAAGCAGACAACAAGATCAAAACAGGTCACAAAGAAGCAGTCTCGCTTTCCCTGCGGAGGCGAGCTGGTGCTCCTAGGTGGCTCTAAGGGACACGATACCAACAGTGAGAACGACTTCATCGAGCACACTACACTGCAGTTTGCACGAAGCCCAGTTGGAAGTAGATCCACTGGTCTGTTAATCTCTGGATTCCAAGTGCTTTAAGACATTTAATGTCTTTGTTTGCATCGTTTTAACATGTTCTGTATCCACAGATTGTGGTCTTGGTGTGCAAAGAGACACCGACGCCACTTTTAATTACAATAGTTGGGGTTATGATCGTACTCATAAGCATTTACCCCCCCCC
>JAWQUT010000035.1:1118042-1138621 GCA_033807755.1 Ellobium chinense
AAAAAAAAATAAATTGACATGATCATACAAAAGCGATGTAGGGCATTTTCATCTTGGACAAGTCAGAGAAGAAGTATGTTCTTATAAACAATTATTGACAACTTGCGCATTAACGATGGGATCGCTTATCATTGTAAGAATTACATTAACTCAGCATGTTGAACGCTACTAAGCGTGCATTCAGCATCGGTGCACTGATGTAATTAATTCTAACGATGGTAAGAGATCCCATCGTTAATGCGCAAGCTTTCAAATAACGTAATTTCTATGGATTTACACTCTTCTTGAGCTCAGTGTCTGGGGTACAAAGTTGCTTACAAAATGATACGAAACTGGATGTTCTGGATACACTTGGATCCAAAGACAGCTTCAATTTGATATCTTTGATGGGCAAAATAGCAAATTATCAGAAAACCATTTTTTTTGTACAGGATAGCACAGGTCTGCCACTAGGCCAGCCATGGACCTGGATCATTTGTGCATCGCAATCACCTGGTAAATAGAACTCCAGACGTCCCATTGGCCAAATACCTGGGCAAAATGGCACACCCATCACAATTCACCAGGTTGAAAGACCGACGTAGGTCATGGATTCCCAATGGTATAGTGCTCGTGTATGAAACCGCTAAAACTTAATTTGAGGAAGGGCTTGCCGCACAAAAGGATCTATTAGCAACGTGCAAGTTGGCACTTCTGCGCATCATGCAGCCAATGAATACAAAGGGAAGCCACTTCAAATGAAATGGTGGAATTATTTCCTCCTGAAAAGGGCTTTGCTGTGCAGTTGCTCAGGCTGCAGATGCACTGCAGGGAATGGAAGGTGAGGGTCCTGATATTTATTAAAAAAAAAAAAAACACACAAAAAGGGAGTGGGGAGGATTCAGTGGTTGCGTGGAAGAAGATCAATGGCGCCTTATTTTAAAATGCTATGGATCGTATTGATTATGGCCGTGCTGGATTATCGAGTAATCGAGTAACAAAAGCGCCTTAGCCCGCATGTTTTTGCGTTGCTAGAGAAACTTTCATAAAAGAAAGAGAGAGACCGCAGAGAGCCGTCGAAGACCTGGGGTGACAGTTCTGAATTCTTCTACTGAATAATGAGGGCTAAAACGACCCATTCCATTCTCTCGGCAAGAGATGTTGCTTGTTTGTTTAAGCGCCTTGGATCGAATAGTAAAGGTTATGTTCAGTCACGTGATCACCAAACGTCAACTGAGAAGATGGCTGAAGAAGAAGACTAAGAAGAGGAAGGAGGAGGAGGAGCAAGAGAAAGATGAAAAAGAGGAGTAGCGGTGGAGGAGGAGGAGGAGGAAAAGGAAAAGGAAGAAGAAGAAGAAGAAGAAGAAGAAGAAAGAAGAAGAAGAAGAAGAAGAAGAAGAAGAAGAAGAAGAAGAAGAAGAAGAAGAAGAAGAAGAGGAAGATGAAGTAGAATAAGTAGAGAAATCAGAAAGAGGAAGAGAAGGAGGGAGAGCATAAGGAAAAGAAGGAAAATGAGGACAAACAGGAGAAAGAGACATGCAGGTTGATGAAGAAGCATGAGAGGAATAAGACGTGTTGTACTGCACTGTCCTAAGCTTTTATAGACGGTTGCTGTTTTGCACACTGCCTTGGGCTCTATGTCTTGTCGAACCCGAAAATCCGGCAAATTTTGTCGGCAGGACACTCCATAAAGACACTTCACTCTAGAGCTTGGTTTACGTCTAGGGGTAAGAGTATTGAAAAAATTATGAAATTGGTACAGTTCCCAAACATTATCATTGCAGAGGAACCCTCTCATGTGCGCTTTTTCTTTGCTTATTCTGCCCCTAATCTTAAATCAAGCTCTATATAGGCGAGAGTGTTCTGTGATGATGCAAATGAAGGAAGTTAACAGTCAGACTTACGCCGGGTCAGTGTCAAGCAGCCGAAGTACGCTTGAAGTTAAGATCTAGGTTTACGCCTGGTCTAAGGGCAATATCATTGGACTCTTCCGACGGTCTATGCTGATGGTTAGGAGCAGGGGTCGAACCTCAGAAGTCCGGCAAATTTCCTACAAAGTCGAGAAGGTGACACACCTCCGAATTTACGCACGTTGATTTGCGGATGAGATTGCGTGCCTTGCACAAATGCAGTCCTCCGTTAGCATTGATCGGCAATAAAATCTGCCCAAATGACGGTTCTTATTTGCCGGTCTGGCTCTTTGAAGGACGTCACCACAGAATAATAAAGCGAGCAGGATGACCAAAAGCGACTTCGGCGTATTCCGGAAACATTCGGAACGCCTTACATAATCTACTCTTATGAGTGCACAATCACATGAGAAAAGGTGCTTTATGCGAAAGTCTGTTTAATGTAATGATACTTGTATCACGAAAACAGGGAATCTCAAATTGTTCATAAGGCTACAATCAGTGCAGAGCGACGCGCGTTTGCAAGGTAATTCATAATGCGTTACTCTTAGTGTCTTCCTAGTAACGCAGGCAAGAAAGAAAGAAAGAAAGAAAGAAAGAAAGAAAAAAAGAAAGAAAGAAAGAAAAAAAGAAAGAAAGAAAGAAAAAAGAAAGAAAGAAAAAAGAAAGAAGGAAAGAAAGAAAGACAGAAGTAGAGGTGAAGAGGGGGGAGGAGCAGAAAGGCTTTCTGCAAGGCTGTGACGTCCCTCCATGCACGATACCTCAGAATCAGATCACACAAAGCGATCCCAATGTGACTGATGAATGATAAGGAAGAACAACAAAATACCAGTGTGAAATAAAGACTGGATCAACACTGTTGTCTGGTACTGGCTCAGACCTTTACCGAGTGAGGACAGAATTTATGTCTTGCACTGTAATGAAACAAAAATGGGTCGGAGAAAAACGGACGCTAAAGACAGGTGATATTGCAGGACCAGGTTCAGCCCACGGACGAACTTATGAATCAGGGGAACTTGACAGTCAGTACAGCAATACAGCTTGAGAAAACATATGGGAAAATCCCAAGCTGTAAATTTGGGAAATCAGTTATAGAAAAACAACGAATGGAAAGAAAGGGATAAAACCTTGTATGATTAGAGTGGTAATTTATAAATCTACGAGTAAATATAGGAAGGAAGTTAAATTACAGTCCATTTTTCTCATTACGCTGTAAATTTAGGCGTTTGAGCAAAGGCAGTAAATTAAAAAAAACACCAAACAACCCAACTTTTTATCTCATTATGGTGAAAATCCAGGACTTTCGTTAAAAAAAAACCACTCCTTCGGGTAGAAATTCAAGGATTTGATTCAAGAGTGAATAATGATAATAACAATGATAATAATAAATGACATTTATATACCGCATTACCATAGATACCTATGCCCAATGCGCATACAATAACTTTCGTTCCTTATTTCACTCAATTTGTATACAGAATTTACGTAAATGAATTTGTACAAGCAACACATTCATATATATATATATATATAAAATATATTATATATATATATATNTCTCCAATAAAAGTTTTGATTTGATTACTGTTACTAATTCAGACGACTACAGAAGACCACACAGCACACGCATAATATAATATGAATACTTTGAGTTGGACATTTGAGTAAAGAATAAAACATTTACGGTAAATTTTGATCTGTTTGGGTGAAAATTATAGAGGAATAGGAGGGAACAAATTTCATCGGGTTACGATGAGAAATTCTGACTCCGCTGAAAGAAATACACTTAAACGAACACAATTTATCTAATAAAAGTGGACATTTCAAACTGTTGTTGTAGACAACAAAATGAACAAACGTCTATCTGATCAAGTTCTATTCCCAAAGAGCAGGACCAGGAATAGTCCCAAAGGAGCAAAGGCGTAAAGACCCATCCAAAACAACCATAAAACCATAAACAAACATAATTGTTTTATGTTTGCAAGGTAGCCAAATTTTTAACGAAACTCTATGCAGCCCAGTGCCAATGAAAGCCTGAGTGGGCAGAACGCGCCAACAGTGCCGGCTCCCATGCTCTCACGCGGCACCAAAATTACGTCTCGCTCCCAGCCACATTTAATTCCCTTAAAGGCTTCCATTTAGCTCCGAACTAAACCACTAACGATGGGGTTTACACCAAAATGAGCAAAATCAATAGTGGAAAACAAAGGGTCAATATCTACTTCCGCAGCCGCCGTGATCATGCGCACTGGCTAAAAGCTTCTCTTTGTTAGGGGGAAATAATTCAGTATAGTTGTGTTTTTGCCATGGGTTAAGTGCCCGGGGGACATAAGAACACTGTACTCAATAAGTTCGAGTGGATTTTGGCAAGGAAAAAGCTTTCTCACAGCCCCTCCATCAGCCCACCCCAAAACGGGTTGAGAACTTGGAAGTTCAAGGCTAAAAGTAACCCAGACGAAAAGGCAACTGCAAACGTAATATGGGAACGTTTAGAATAGAAACTGTAAAGAATTAAGAAACTGTCAAGAACAGGCAGCAGGATAAGGTCCCAAAGTGGAAAGGGAGAGAGCGAGAAAGAGAAATGAGAGAGAGAGAGAAAGAGAAAGAGAAAGAGTGAGAGAAAGAAAGAGAGGGAGGGACACGGAAGAAGAGTGATAGGCGAATGAAGTAAACCTATTCCTTCCAAAAAAATCAGCAGTTATTGAAGTTTTAAATTCTATAGTACACACAATGACTATGTCCCTATGTTAACAGATCGTATAGCTGAAATGAAATAAATATGAAGCAGATCATTGAGAAAGAGGAGAGAGAAAGAGAGAGAGAGAGAGAGAGAGAAAGAGAGAAAAAGAGGCATAAAAAAACAGAGAAAGAGAGAGCACGCACAAGAGGAAGACGAAAAGAAAGACAAACAGAAAAAGAAAAGAGAAAAAATGGCACGCCATGAAATTTTAATCCCTGCCACGTATAAATAATGGGCCAAACCTAGATCTAGATTTCCAACGCTGAGATTGTCGATGCCAGATCGATGGAGACACCAAGGTCAAAACCCTTTCGATGCCAGGCTCTGACAGAGCGCCGTGTGAGCTCTACGAGAGGAATCAGTGCGTCACACTGGCGCCATGTCCCAGAGTGGATCAAGTCACACTGAGCTCAATTACAAGGGACGCTTGACCTAGATTACAGAGGTCACCCCTCAAGGTGGACAATGTGTTGGATACTGCAAACCTCTTCACTTGATCGAGATCAAACAAGACAAATGACTATCATTTTCTATGCACGGTCGACTTCGCTTCACCGAAACGTCTCGAGTGCATGGCAAATGTGCTTAAGAACAGATGTGATAATGCTGCAATTGTAATATAGGCCTACTATACAGAAAACATCATATTCTTTTATCAAAAAAAAAAAAAAGTTACCGCAAAGCGATCTACCAAAATCCGAAATACCCGACTGTCCGCAATCATACAAGCACAGTTACGCTTAATCGCAACTTTACCATGCGTTGGTTGAGTTGCAGTTAACCGGAAATGGTAATTTAATTATCTGCACTCGCCCTTCTAAAGTCGTACTCACGCTTGTTTAATTAATTATCCGCCATAAGTACAGCATAAATGTAGCTTGTCATTAATTGGGCCTAGTGTGTAACCTACAGTTAGTGAGAATGTACATGTGTGTATACTGCCCACTGGAAATTGTCATGGGGTCGTTAAGAATGTAATGCTCTTATGAACTGCATATTATACTTCAAAAAAAAAATTGGCACAACAATATGGAATCAAGTAGTGAAGCTAGCCATTCTGCATGCAAGCAGCTTATGGATTCATAATCACAAACATCTATGGATATAATCAAACCATTACAGTATAAGTGCGCAAAAGCCGTTTTGAACAGTAGTCTGAACGTAAGTAAAGTATGCTGCTTAATGAATTGGGATGGGAAGACATGACTTAATCAATTGGAAAGGAAATAATTAAGTACTATGACAGATCTGTTTAACCTTTTAATTACTATTGTATTTGGAGTTGTAATTAAGCAAGTTCTATTTTTATGGACGCGCAGTCGAATCTCCCCGATCGGCTGCGCCCCCGTTATAAAGGGGAAGTTCCAATAAATATTCTATTCTATTCTATTCTATTCTATTCTATTCTATTCTATTCTATTCTATTCTAAATTGTTATTATCAATGACAGTTCACACTGTGAACGTTTTCGCTTTCAACTTCCTACTGCCACTTCGTTCACTCTGTGTGGTTCTGTCTCACAAATCCCTTTTCTATCCAGTCCTTGTCAGCCCGAACTGTCATGAATTTAAACCAGAACAAACCAATAACGTTCCATGTCGAGCAAATCTGACTAGATGATTGCAATTTAAAAAAAAAATCAATTTCCTTAGTTGGTTAGCCATAACAAGGGTAAAATAAAAATTTAAAAAATAACAGCATAATAATTATTAATGAGTAGTCTCGTGTTTCATGAAGTTTCAGGATGAGTGCGTTCACAATGACCTAATTTGTACAACAGATATGACGTGAGTAACACTCGCAATACTACTGAGAGTAGCTTGGTTTCCTAGCAAAGCCACGCACGCTCCCGCCACTTCAGAATGTCACCTCGGCAGGCCAGATCAACTAACAACGTTTCTAATTCCCCTAACGGCATAATGTCCCGCTGCCATATTACTAGTGCAGATCACGATCAGTAGCATCTAGGCAATACCTTTTGCCTGTAGCTAGGCACACACTTTGCAGGCGGGGTTGATTGTGAAAACTATAAGAATGAAATTCTTTCCGAATACAACATGGCCAAGGCGGGAATGGAACCCATTGCTTTCTGATCCTGAGTCCGGCGTCGCAACCACTGGGACACACAGCTCCAGTTCAGAAAAGGTGTCACTTTTGAATACAAACAAGAGGTTTTTCTACGTGACAATAACATAAATACGACACAAAAATGATCGCTTCTGTGAGACCATCATCAACACCATGATTATGATGGTAAAATCATCCTCATCATCATCATCATCATCTGATGATGATCATGATGAAATCATTCAAGGGGACACATCCTGAATAGTAGACTCAAACGGAACGCCGATACTCTGTTTGGTATCAACTTTGACTTTCTTGTCCCAAACCCCAATTTTGCCGGACTGACGGTACGTACACACAGGGGATTTAATAATATGTATGAGTATATGGCTCATTTCGGGTGACAAAATGGCAGTTAAATAATAAAGACAATAACGAACAAGGATTAAACAGTAAGAAAGTAGATGTAGATCGAACAACAAACTGATAACAGGGCAGCAGCAGCAGCAGAAGCAGCAGCAGCAGCAACAACGTCGTCGAATATGACCAAACATGACCACCTGTAGAGAACTTAATTTTCACACACAATAACTGCTGTATAAACAACAACAATAACAATGAACTATGTTGAATGCCGTCATCCTGACAATAAGTAATAAAGACGATGAGACGACGATGACAACAACAACAACCAACAACAACAACAACCGATAACACAGACTAAATGTACGTGAAGATTCCAATGCTTGGAAGCCTCTTGATCCTCAGTTCTCTCCCTTTGCTACAGAGGTGGAAGCAATGCCCATACCAGAATATTATTCTCAGCAACAGTAGGGGAACAACAAAAATCTAACTCGTGAAACACCTCATACAATGTAACTGTAAGATTGCAGGACACAATGACCGTACAGTTTATTGCAGAAACATGGTAGAATAGGACTCATTCTTCAAAAAGGTCGGACACTAGGGGTACTTTAAAAGAATAGACCAAGTATCTTACGAAAGAAGAATCGGTCAACTGGGATAGATCGTTTACATACTCTCATCCACTTCCATCTGCCCTCACCCCCAACTTGGGTTCCCCGTCCCCGAAAATCCATTTAGAGTAATGAGCCGAGGGAGTCCCACAAAGCTCCAGCCCTCCACGGACCTTTCCCGAGTGTCATAACGAACGCACGCGCTTTCCCCTCTAACAATGGCCGGGTTACTTTCCCAGGGCCCGCCCATCAAGAGCTGGCATTTGCCAGGGACGTATCGGTCTCACGAAAAGTCCCAAACCGCCCATTCTCCGTGTGCAGGCGTACCTACCCTAGCATGCAAACGCTCTTCAGTTTTTTTCCCCGGACGCGATGCTTAAAGCGAGTTTTATGACAGCCATTATCCTGCCTTCTGATTGGCCAAACCCTCACAATATCCACAAACAATTATTATTGTCGAAATGGCCGTCCTGGGACAGGAGGCCCTCCTAATTCCAGCCAGCGTCCATTTTCCCCCCAGTGCTTGATGCATCAATGCCACTTTCCACTCGCCCGGCAACAATATTTGTATTATGATCCATGCCTTCGGCCGCGCGCCGCACGGCAGCTTCATCTAAACAATTTTCTGGGAGAACGACGGTGTGTGACAGAGTACGCTGTACATTTCTACCCAAGCGCGGTGTCCGGTTAATGCGTCAATGTAGAGGACATTCACGACCAAAGTATGGCCTTAAATGAACATCTGGCGTGATCATAATGATCCTTAAAAAGCTCAGCGATAGCGTGCCAGACAGATAAAATCCATTTAAAAAACCTGACTTCCAAAGAATGGCAATCGATTGCACTCGCTATTCCATGAATATGAATGAGAAATGATTAGACCTGAACAGAACAATACAAAGTCCAGCGATGAAAATAGAAGACGGTATCGCCAAGGAGGATAAGAGGAAAATATAGTGGATAAAGAAAACAACAATAATAAGTTAAAGAAGAATGCTTCCTGAAGACGTAACCACACGACAAATAAACATGCAGGAGAAATGATATACAGTTTCAGTCCAATTTCCAGAGATTTCCCAATAACCATCTTCTGCTGCTTTTCTAGATCACATTTCATTTGTTCTGCCTATAATCTGGCTATGTCTAGAGAGGCTTCAGTGTTTGCGTATCGCATTTCTACACTTAACTCCGTCACTCTGTCCAATTTCAAATATTGTATCACTTTGTCAGGCTGATTTCCACAGGCATAAGAACTTCACTGATAACAGAGATCTTGAGCGCATTACCGTAAAATCCATCATGTTGCATCAAATGCCAAGATACACACATGCAGGCATTTGAATAAATTTAGAAAAGACACCAGTGACCAGGAAAAGGCCTGTCATTTAGATGTGGTTTCTGACAGTCTTCAAACACTGACCAAATGTACCATAATAACAATCACATTGACTTCGAAGTTCACAACCCCTTATCTGCGTATGCCCACGTCCGTGGCGAGCCATAAATGTAAACTCACCCATATGGGAATTTGCCATGAATAATCACGTCAGAAGCAGCTTAGGCGAATGTGGCAATACGACGTGACATAACATACATCATCTAAAAGTCAACCTGGGGTTCCGAAAACAAGACCCGATGAGTCGACCCAATGTACCAAAAACATGATCTGATGACTCTGCCGCTACCACTAATGGATGATTTATTTTGATATAACGTCGGCACTGACGTTCTAAGCTGACCCGTGGATCATGGGCACGTTCTGTTCCAAAACAGAAGAAGCAAAACCTAAAACTATACAACAGAAGAGCCTAGAAGACATTACTGAAGATCAGCAGTTGCAGCACAAACTTCAGCAAAGTTTCTGTAGGAACGGTTGAACCTCCCGACCCACAATCGTTGTATACACCTTTGGGTTATTATAAATGCACGGTCATCTGGGCAACTTCAACAATCATTACGTTCGCTCTCTACTTAGTCATTGTCAAAGGAATTGTCAAAGGAATATGAATGGTTGAGATATAGATAAGATTAGATAAGATAATAATATAGGATAAGATAAGATACGGTCATTCATCCACAAGGGAAATGTGTCTTTGTTACAGTGATTACAATGGATATGTTTACAGAAAGACAAAGAAAAATACTCATGTGTGCAAATACTTCCATGTATACATGGACTTGCACACAAAGCCGTTACTCCGGCTTTAATTGGCTGATGTATCTTTTACTTTTGGACGCGAGGTCTGATAACGCCATCACATTCCTACTAACTAACATGTCGTCACACTCATTCCACATTCACCTAAGTCTTTTTTTTCTGATTTATTTATATTACTAAGAACGTATATCAATCTTTTTTTTTCTAACAAAACAAATAATATAGCGTGTTGATTCCTTATTATATCCCACTTTTACACGCTAAACCACATCTGCAACACGTTGAGGACACTGACTTTCTCTAAACCTCAAAATATGAGTTAGGCGAAATGTGGAATGAACCTGATGATTTTGCTTCATCCGGAAATGAGCTTTGTTGGAGCTAACCAATTAAGAACTGTATGTTCTGAGGCACTGAGCTCTTTATTTTCAACATCAAAGTTCGCATATGAACATCATCTTAAAAATACGAACTGGTCTCTGGGAATTTGAGTTCGTGAGGTTCTGCTGGAGATGACTCACAGACTCAGCCCATTCATTCTCTCTACAGCCCCATCAGAAAATTGTTTCTGAAACACAAGAGACTTAGAAAACGGAGGCTCTGGTACGATACTGTTATCTCACTAAGAGAGAAGTAACAAAAAATAATGCTGACGTCACGGGGATGACGCAGACAAGTATCCAACATGTTCTGCTTCAACAGTGGAAGACACGAGTCCAAGGGGGTTAATGGATTATGTTTGTTCCGCCTTTCACAGCCGATTTGTTCCCCCTGCTGGCTGGCCATGACAGGAGGGCCCAATTTCATAATGGATGATCTTTCCATCTACAATAGAAGGAGATCTTTCAATCTATCCAAGCTGATATCCCTGGGTGAGGCAAGAGAGGCAAGGGATTGATAGAGATTGGGAGTGGGGGTACGGATGGCATCATGGCGTCTTCAAAGCTGAAAATGCTGTCTGAATTTCAAACATAAAGCGCGCACAAAAGAACAAAAATCTCCTGTCAGAGTTAAGTCGTGCTTCCATGGTTGTCCAAGCAGCCCTGAAGCCTAGCGCTACTTTCTAAGAAAGCCAGAATGTCTCCTCGACCGTTTTGTTTTTTTTTTCGAAACAGATACAGACACGACGCAACTAGTCTAGTTATATGCCGGATCATCTGTCAGCGCTGTCGGCATTCCTTTAGGTTTCCTTTTTCTCTTTCAACAGTTGGCAGCATGTTCAGTGGCGCAGATCAGGGAAGGGAAGGGTGGTTTGGGNGGGGGGGTAAGAGCACATACCTCTCACGCCCCAAAACGCGAGGGCTGAGAACAGAAATTCAGTTTTTTGTTCTTTTTTTTTCAAGTAACTTGAACGGGTCAGGGGTATATATTTGCTTCACAGCCTGATAATTCCACATTATTGTTTTAAAACCCACCGTACATTTTCATTTCGCCCGACTATTTCCGAGAAAACACCACTGGACTGTCCTGAGTTTTCACCCTCTGTACGCCGCCATAACACGTGCTGGATGACGTCATTATGCGAAAACAACTAGCAGGCACTTGTTGCAGCTGCATTTTGTAATCTGTCTGGACCAATCTGCTAGCTTATCTCGCTTTTTGACGTTGCGCAGCACAAATAATGGTGGCGCCCACAGGATGGAAATCTTGGTATTCCTGCAGTGTATTCTCAGAAACTGTCGGGCGAAAGGAAAAATGTACGGCTTGAATTTTATGAAAAAAAATATTGTGGACTTATGTGGCTATAAAGCACATAACTACTCGTGTTTCTTGAAGATTTCGAATTCATTTTGTCCTGTCACTGAAACAACCCTGCCGTGGCGCCTCCTAAGGAGTCCCAGCTGTTCCATTTTCCCATCACTGTTTAGGTGTCGCCCTAGAAAAAAAAACAACAAAACAACTACTGTACCCCTCCCCATGTATCCATCAGATCCTCCGCTGGGCGGATGATATTATATAACAATAAAGAGCGCTGCATTATGACGAAGGAAAGCAGCTGAAAAGAGAAAGAAAAAAAAAAGCAAAGGAATAAAGAAAAAGCAAAACTCAAGACAAGCAAAAATCTAATATCTTTGAGAGCTACCAGTGTCCGAAACCCTCACCCAAAAACCCATCCACAGGGGAGAGAAGCACGTAACTAATTTCCGCCCGGCGCGAGGAGCCGACGAGAGAAAAGATTTGGTCAAGGTGGAAGTCATGAGGAAAAACAAAGACCGTGGGGTTTTTGATGACTCTCCTCTCTGAGAGAAAACAGAATGGAGGAAATCGCCGTGAGAGACCGCAACGGGGATGGAAGTGGCCGGGATGGTTTACAGTAATGGATTTTCACGCCCCTGCAACGTGTCTGGTGTATTGTGACAAGGGCTGCAACTCTTGGGTGACCTAGAAATAAACCGCGGACGTCAGAAATTATGAGAAATAGATCTATGACACAGGGATGACAAGGCAAGCGATTTTACCATGAAAAATGACAAGTGGGAGGACATCGATGTGAAATCCATCACGTCTGGTCATTCGACTAATGAGCGATGTCTTTAGGCAAGAAAATTAGGTCCCTTTGCGTGCCAAATGGGCCATCTAATCCACGGAAATGTAGCAATGATAAACATTAACGAGTGACAGTCCCAGGCTATGCGACCTTTCCTTATCTTGAGCTCTGCCTGGCATTGTCTTGTAAATCCTCACAGGTATCTCTGATAGTCTCATTGCAAGGGATGGCAGCAGCCGTTGGCAAAAATTTTCGGACACACGGGTCTCTATTCAAGATGGAAATTGCTTTGCCATATTTTATACTTGTTCGCTTGTTCAAATGCCCTTCTGTTTTCTGAATATTAAATTTTTTCAGCATTTGCCATCACTGCACCTCCTCCGGCTGGAATAACAAGAATGGACCGCACATTTATCAAGATCTCCTTCCCATGTATTGTATAATATATCTTGTGAGGTCTGTGATCCCAATACATGTACCGTATAATCTCGGGTGTCCGGGACACTTGTTACTAAAAGAAAACCTCCAATGTTTACTTACTTCCGTTTGATCCGCATTATCCCCAAATTTCAATGATGATCCTCCATTCATTAGAGTGGACGACGACGACAACAACAACAACAACAACAACAACAACAACAACAACAACAACAACAACAACAACAACAACAACAATAATACTAATCATCATCATCATCATCTGGTCTATAAGTCTTTGTATCCAGGGAAGCATTCATTGTCACTGCTATTTACAGACAATAATCATTAACAATCTGACAATATCTTTCCCTGCCTATAGCCAGGTATTTATTTTACAGACCGGTAAGTGGACTGAAGAAAATGTGAATGAAATGCCTTCCCCAAGGCACTTACAATATGACTGTGGTCAAAAGTCGAAGGAACGACCTTTAGATCTTCAGTCCAACGCCGTAACCATTTGGCCATATTGCAACCCTCACAGACCTCAGACACATCCTGATCATGACAACGTTACTGTATCTCGTAAAAAAACAACCACCAAAACAATCTGTAATGGCCCAGACAGACACATAATAATTAAGACTAGACAATAAAGACACCCTATTGCCCTGGTTCGATATCAATGATACACGCGGAAGTCAAAATAATAACGACAAAGAAATATATGTAATTTGTCTCTGGGATAAACTATTATACATGTAATTATAGTGTGACGCTCCGAAACAAATTATATACGTATATCTGGCATGACCAGGTGACCTGTTTCGGTCGCAGTGCGCTGAATTACCTACATTAACCAAAAATATGGGTCACTGTGGATCTATCTATAGGATGCGGGGACATTCACTGCCATTATCTGCTCCTGAGTATTACCATTATTACTCACTTTTATCAAGAGTTTTCCTCGCACGCTCTCTCTTCTTTAAACAGACTATCGTGTCCTCAAATTGGTTGTCTGATGACATTGTTTAAGGCCCTGAATTTATTTACACGTCATGTGCAGTTCTGTTTTTGCTTACAAATCATTGAGTTTATTCGTTTCCGCATCGTTGATTCAATTATTGAATGTTAAAGTGGTCTGCAATGAATCCTTAAAAAAAAATCGTTTGAATGAAAGTTTGATTTTGTGGATTAGAGATTTTTGCGCCATTTGATCTAAAGTCTATTAACGATTTTTTTTTAATGGAACACAAGGATACAGCTGGCATCTTCGTCGTACAACAACAACAACAACAACAACAACAACAACAACAACAACTGCAGTAACATCATCACCATCATCGTCATCAGCAGCAGCAACAACAATTATTACAACAATAACAACAACAACAACAACAACAATAACAACAACAAGAACAAAAAAATATGCTGGCATGAAGCGCGTGCGCGCTTTCTTTTCTTTAAGAGGAAGAAATATATAGGGGGTAGGGTGGGTGGATGGCTGGATGGATGCGACAGTCAGTGTCTGCAGTTTTAAATTATCGTTCGGAGAACATAAATGGCAAAACGGAAGGAATAAACCAAACCCACGCCTAAGGCTCCAGGGTGGAACGGACGTGTGCGTTTTATTTCCTCCTTCGGAAGAAGACTGAAAAAGGTGAGTTAAAAGTAAGACGACTGCACGTGCCTTTGTATTCATCCGGGCTCCTCCAGGAACTATTTTCGGCCCGGCGACATCTCGACGCGCCCTGGCTGCAAGGGAAGTGATTCCTGGTGGAGATCGGCCATTCGACCCTAAATCGATATTGTTGTACGGGTCTACTGATTGCCATTTAGCTTTTCGTGTGAACGAACCGAAGGGGTCAGCCTTGGACCCTTTTTTGTTTTTTCTTAAATGGTGGGGTTTGAGGGGAGGGGAGGGGGNGGAGGGGAAGGCGGGATAGGATTTATCTTTATTTCATCTTCGCCCTGAAAAGATTTTTAAAAAAAAAAAAAAGAAAAATTTGAGAGAAATTCCGTGGGGGCATTGCACTGCTAACTTTCTTGCTTCATCAGTAAGAAGTTGTGATCTCCGTGCACTTTCATGATCTATGTTGGTCATTGAGTTAGAGCTGAATCATCATAATATTCGATCTAATGGTATCAGCTGACTGATGTGGCTTTTTTGCTGTAATCTGCCGACAGACATAGATCATTTATTTATTCTCTAGACAGCTTAATGGTGATTCGAGTAGAACGTAACAACTGTAAATAAACACATTAGTTGGGATGAAAAGAATTTATAAAGCTATAAAGACATCATCATCATCATCATCATCATCATCATCTCAAAGTATACCAGAGCGGTACAGACCAAATCACGGTCAAAGGCCGACAACTAACATCATCGTGTGGATTCGAGATCAGAATGATTCTCCCTCTCCACACAACCCTAGGTATAGTTGTTGCACGGATAAATAGAACGACATGATACATTGGATTCCACTTGCTCAACAACATCACCACCACCACCACCACCACCACCACCACCAACAACAACAACGACAACAACAACAACAACAACCTTTAGGTTGCATTTGCAACTTTTAATCCTCCCATGAAATTGCAGTGTCAACTGTTTGTAAATTCAATCAAAATCTGCCACGCAGGAAGGGAGGGATTCACAAAGCTCTTTGAAACAGGTGGTCGTTCGAAGCATGACACTTGGGCTTCTGGCAACTTTGTTTTTGTGTATAACAGACTGTTTAAGATTGTCAGGTGGTCACCATAATATGCAAAAAGGGGCCAATGGAGGATTTACGCATAGGTCAGTAGGTCCTGAGTCAAGGACTAACACTTTTAAGAGTGTCTCGCACATGAGGACGATGAACAGTTTTATGGAAAGATATACGGGAAGGAAAGAAAGAAAGAATAAAACAAAGAAAGAAAGAAAGAAAGAAAGAAAGAAATAAAGAAAGAAAAGAAAGAAAGCGACACAGAGAGGGAGGGAGAGGTTGAGAGAGAGAGAGAGAGAGAGAGAGAGAGAGAGAGAGAGAGAGAGAGGTAAAAAGGCAAAGAGGGGAAGGACAGAAAGGATAAGTAGGGAGGCGTGGGACAAAATGTTCATTTTAGTTTTAAACCTGCAAGTGACGTACTATAATTTAATCCCAAAATTCTGGTAGTGGAGAGATTTCGAAATGCATCGTGCTCGGTGTCTTTTTTTTTTCTTTCTTTTTTTCAGTTAACATTAGATCTAGTCGCACTGACACATATGCATAATAAAATATACGTATATACGAACATATCGGAAGTCGTGACACATTTCGTAATATCGCTAATTTCGTATTAAACATCTTCGTAATAAACGTGCTCGAAGGTAGTTCACTGCCAACAGAGACTGCTTTTTATTTATCACTACTGAAACTCAAATTGTATCTTCTTCTATCATCCTTTTATAATCTTGACAGCACGCCTGTCGAGAAGACAAGGATGTAGGTGGCTGTGATATAAAGAAGAAGGAAAATAATATCCGACACCCCGGCTTGCTGCTGCTGTCAAAGAGATCGTGGGAGGCAGAAACAACCGCTGTCACTAGTGTCAGAGGCGGATCTAGCATGGGCACGATGGGCACGTGCATTGGGTCCAATGCTTGTAGAGAGCTCCGCGCCGGACAACAAGAAATAAATTTTTGGAGAGATACAGAGAGAAATAAACAGAGAAGGGGAAAGAGAGAAGAAAAGAGAGAATGAAAGAGAGAAGAAAAGAGAAGAAAAGAGAGAAGGAAAGAGAGGAGAACAGAAAGAAGCCAAACGAATGTTTACTTTTATTGGCAGAGTTTTCAGCAAACCAAGACCGTTTTATGATACTGTGGGGCCCTGGACAAAGTCTTCCTGCGAAGCCTCCTTAGTTACGGGTATGTATGGACCATATTTTACCCCCCCCNCCCCCCCCCCCCTCAAAAAAAATTACTGATATTCTGTCTTTCTTTGTTTTACGTCCATTCTCTTTTCTCTCTCCACAGAGCAAAGTGACTCTACTCTTTCTATCCGAGCTGTACTGAAAAGAGGTCCCGCAACTTTCTTGTACCCACGGCCCTGTGGACCTTACTCCGCTCCTGACCAATGTCATATGAACAAACAAGTCGTAGTCTTCGAGGCTGAATATTAAGACACTATAAAATTAAAACTCTAGTGTAACAAGAAACGGCTGGACCAAAAATAACTTCCGGAAGAAAAATGACACAGATTTTACCAGAAGGACATTAAGATTAAACCTCAAGACAAGCGTGCTGAAGCCAGCGGTCTGACAAATATCATTGCTTTCCACACAGAACTTGACAGCTGATAAGAGAAGAAAAGAAAAGAAAACAGACAGCCTAATAACAATTGTAACAGATGTCTGCCAGAATGTCACGAATTCCTTAAAATAAATGGATGCAGTATAATATTAATAAAGTAGCGCAGGAGAAACACTGAGGAGTTTACTCTGTATGGCAACAACGTGACAAAGTGTGGGCTGCTGAACTGTCACCGCTCTGAGGTTGCAGAGATTTTGGCAAAGTGTTGACACTCTCGTCGCATGCTTTTGCCCTAAGCGAGAGTTATTTGCTTCATTTGCCCATGCATGAAGTTGAAGGAAAGTTAGTGGAAGATCATCTTATTTTATTTACTGCTGAAAAGATGAAATCCATACATTTTATGCACTTTACCCTTATTTCATGATTTTTCTCAAAAGCTTACGAAAAGCGATTTTCCCTTACGGAGGGAAAGATGGTTTACCCTACCATAAAGGAAAAATCCCTAAGAGTGGCAATGCTATTCTGGCAGGCAGTGACGATTTTGGCCTCCTGTAAAAAGGGAGGTAATGAGTTCCGTGCAACATATGGCCGATAATCCAGGCCAAACTAATCAAATCTCTGACAAGACGATAATGACAAGGGCAAAAATATCTGGAGGACGTCTTCAGATATTTGACAACTGATCCTGCAGTTGTAACCATAACTGGTCACAGACTGCTCAAAGTGCACATTCTCCGTATTTGGGGTCTGGGGCGAAGTTGACTGCTGCCCGACCTCATCCCCTCCCCATTTTCACCACCCGTCTCCCTCCTTTGTCTTTTTGACTCATGCTGCATCAGAAATATCTCCGAACAGAGCTTGCCTTGCCTTAGGAGACATCAGATACAGCCAACTGGATGGATGGATGGATGGATGGATGGATGGATGGATGGATGGATGGATGGAGGGAGGGATGGATGGAGGGATGGATGGATGGATGGATCAGAAATCACTCTGCTCTTACTGATCCCTCCCCTCCCTCCTCTTTTTTTTTTCATCACTCATCTTCAAGCTCAACTTGAGCCAGTAGATAGCCTTGGTTCAAACAAGCATGATACTCTTTGATACCAGTCTTTCACTGCGATGCGGTAGGACCTAACCAATCGGAATCCAGGAAGAAAGTCCATAACATGGAGTTTGTAAGTAAAATTGATTAAAAAACAACAACAAACGGGCTCTAGGTAGAGGAGGAGTGGGTGAGGCGCAACATAGTCACGCGTCAAAGCAGGTAGAGTGATTACATAACGCATAATTGTTCTGTGAATTCGCCCCCTTAGCTTTATTGTAGAATAATTCCAGTGGCTTGCACTATTTTTCTGAACGGAAATTGTCCTTAATCGGTCCACGTGGTGTCCGAATAAGTACATTTTGGGTGGATGAAGAAACGTGCTAGAGAGCGGGAAAGCGCAGGGTTAAGTTACCATTCTGGAGCGCTCAGGGAGGGTTAACAAACGGAAGCACGTCAGAGGCGGACGGCCAGAAACAAGAGCTCTAATCAGGGGAGAGAACAGGGAACAAACAACTAACGAGCAGCAGACAATGGGGCGCAATCAGACGATAACAGAGCCGTAAACAACATGGCGACAGTTACTCAGTTGTGGGACGTCGTTACCCGGAATAATTCGGTTTGATGGAAGTGAAGACCTCAAAAAACTCCCAAAAACCGTTATCCAGGGCCGTGGCTGCCCGATCGGGGACCTCCTCGTGACGTCAAACTAGAAATAGACTGGGAAGGTATACATGTACTTTCTTGCTTATCCTCCGCATCCTGCCCCGATTGTAAAATGGGTCTCTATATATAGACCGAGAGAAGCACTGCCAAAATGCTAGCGTTCTGCGAAATATCATTGGCAGCTGAGAATGCTATCGAAAGATCTCGCCTGCTGAGGTAACAATACAACTAAACAGTCGCGTGGGCAGGAACTGCCTTGAAATGAGACTTAAATGTTATAGGTATTAAATAAATATAATCATTACTAAAGATAGCATTTGGATTTTGGCCCTGCAGATCCTTTCCTTCAATTGTGTAGAAAGGTTGTTTGGTTGTGAGTGACACGAAAAGTCAGGCGTGTACCAAAACAAAACAAAACAGAAACAAGGTTAACTCCATACTAATGTGTTGTCTCAACAAAATAAAGATCTTAATGCGCCATGAAAATTCACAGGAAAATACCGCTTTTTATTTTTATTCGCTTGTTTTAAGTGTTGGGAGCTGGATAAACAGACATACAATGGAAAATCTCTTGCTAAAATAAAACTAACGTCCTCTAATAAAAGTGCTTATGTTGGTTTCCCGCAAAAAAAAAAAAATCACTCTTTTTGCTTGTATATGATCTACATGTCAGAAGGTATCTGCCAAACTGCTAATGCCCTTGATATCGTAACAGAACTTAAGACTCGAATTTTATTGAAACAAAGAGTTATCAATTTTCTAAAATGAAAAAAGAAATTGACAAAGAAGAGTCCTTTTGTAGAGGACGTTAGAAGTGTGTCGAAGCAAAAAGGTGATGTTACGATAATGCTAAGTCTGAGCCCAAGAAAAACTGGCTGTGATCTGCCCGCATACTCATGAATTACTTGAATATGCACATCACAGCTTTCTCTCCTCTTGATTCATACATCTATCATCTTTCCATTGTTACCAGCGTCATATGGACACCGCACTGTTAGCGAACCACTTTAAATGGGTGATACCGAAAATGACAAGGGTATTAAGTGATTTATATTGAATCAGACACACTGGCTATCGTCAGCCTGAAGCCGGTTCAGTTACATATTGGGGGAAAAAAAATTGTTCAATAATTCTCTCGTGAATATATTATTGTATTACTATAGGAGTGTAAATGATCATAAAAAGGCTATGACATATTTAGAGTCGTACATGAACCAAAAAAAAAAAAAGGCTCTGACATGCATGGAGATCCAATTTCAAGCATCTTGGTTGATCTAATGTATTAGCATGCAGAGGCCGATATATACAATCATTCAACAGCAATAATCATAAAAATCTAGGAAAGATCTCAAAAGATGACGCATTGCACGCTGGAGTTCCTTCATTGTCCACTCAAATCACCTGGGTGTTCTAGGGCTTAGTCAGGGTGATTTGTATGATAAAATCACCTGATTAATATTCCCAGGATACATTCCCGATAGCTGTTCGGGCTTTGATACATCTCTAATCTATGACAGGGGAGACAATTTCTTCATCACACTGAAAAAGGCCAAGGTTATCGCCCATTTTTCAGCCTTTTGATGCCTACATTTTCTGTGTTTTTTCCCTTTCATTCGTCATTCTTTTCTTTCATTCCGTCTTCCTTTTTTTTTCATTCTTCTCATTTTCTCCCCTATCTCTCCTCTCGTATTTATTCCACGTTAATATCCTTTCTTTTCTTTCTCATTCTTCTTTCTTTCTTTCTTTCTGTCTTTCTTTTTCTTTCTTTCTTTCTTTTTCTTTCTTTCTTTCTTTCATTATACCGCTTTCATCCTCTGCTCTTCTCTTCATCCTCTCATCCTTCCTCCCTCCCT
>JAWQUT010000035.1:1142366-1173308 GCA_033807755.1 Ellobium chinense
GGGAGGGAGAGGAGGGGTTGTACTGCGAACATGTCGTGCATCAGGCCGCCCTAAGTCGAGTAACACAACGGTGTATGTAAGGGGCCCATGCCCACAACAAGAAAGCAAGCAAAATGGCAACAACAACAAGGGCAACAGAAGCGTCAACAGCAACAATGACAAAAACCCGCCACGATTACACTGACACCAGCAAGAAACAGCACGCAACAAAAGACAAATATTGAAAATGACATCAACGGCGACTAAATGAAAAAAAAAAAAAACATGATTACACGGACAGAAGAAACATAAACAACAACAAGAAAAAAGACAACCAATATTTTGGAAAAAAAAATCGCAGCAACTTGAAAAACAGCAATAAATGATGCAGCGCCAGGAACAACAGCAGCAGCAACAACACAACACACAACGACAACAACCTCTGCAGCGGCAACAAAAGAATCAAAACCCGCGAAAGCAACAGGAAGAGGGAGGAGAGCGAGGTAACCAAACAGGGCAGATAATTTGTGCATTTTTCTGAAACCTGGCAGGGTTGTCCTCCTTGACGCCAGGGTTTTCTCTCGTCACGGAACACGAGGCCTCTTGAGGATGGAAAGTTTGAATAATCGAGGAGAGATGTTGTAAAAGGGGCTCAAAGATCGTATCAATGATTGGGTACAGAAGAACGAGGAAGAACGGCAAATAAACGGAGGGAGAGAGAGAGAGAGAGAGAGAGAGAGAGAGAGAGAGAGAGAAATCAGAAGTGGTTTTGTGCAAAACGGCATTTGAAAGTGGGAGGAGGGAGGGGGCAGAGAAAGAAAGAGATGGAGAAAGGAGAAGAGAAAGAAAAAGAGAAATCGGAAGTGAGTTTGGGCAATAGGGCACTTGAATGCGGGGTGCAGAGAGAGAGAGAGAGAGAGAGAGAGAGAGAGAGAGAGAGAGAGAGAGAGAAAGAGAAGAGAGAGAGAGAGAAAGAAAGAAAGAGAGATAGAGAGAGAAAAAGAGAGAGAAAAAGAGACAGAGAGAGAAAGAAAGAAAGAAAGAAAGAAAGAAAGAAAGAAAGAAAGAAAGAAAGAAAGAGAGAAACAGACAGACACAGAAGAAGAGGATGGGCGGAGGGAAGAGGAGAATCGCAAATGAATGCAAAATCAACGGGAGCCGGAAAAAAACAACAACAAAAAACAACAACGGAAATTTGCATATTAAAGCCAAAGTAATTATCAGTAAACACATGTGGTCACTGTCAGGGTAAAGTGTTTACAACACACAAGATCGCTCTCTATCCATTCTCTGGCATTACCTTTTTTAGCTTCACTTCACAGTGATACAAGTATGGCATGCCTCAATTACAGCAGCCAGAATTTTATTTCCCTTTTTGGCCAATTCATGCGAGCGTTTCCCTGGCCATGTGGGTGCCATGAAAACCATCCGGTGTGCCTATTGATTGGTCGAGAGCCGCTATTTGCATCGTCCTCCCTCGTTGCCATGGCTACGCTGCCTTGGGACCGCAACTAACCAAATATTCGGACACGAGACAAACATTTTGTATGCCAGGCTGAAATATTGATGGCAGAGAAATAACAGCTATATCAAACAACCCATGACTAGAAGGGCGAAATAAAAGAAAAGCAGAGGAAAAAAAAAATAAAAGGCCGCTGTATAATTTATTGTGTAATTTGCATCCCACTCTGCCCCTCCCTCCGTTTAAATGTGATCGCTGGGAACAAACGCTTATGATTTCGCCCTATTCACCCAGTCCCCGGTCAATTATGATTTATTAAAAAGAATGTGAATCAGTTATCTCACATCAAATATACCCCTCCACCTCTTTTTTTTTTGTTTGCCATAACGCAAACAGCACTCTTACAAAATATAAAATAAAAAACAAAAAAACCCAAACCACTGCAACCCCTCTCCTCCTGCCCACATCTCTCGCTCAACCTCTCTAATTTTATTTCCTGATATTAATGGAGATTGTGTCTTTAGCGGATACAAAGATAAAATAATAAAAAAGAAAAGAAAAACTGGTCTCAACGGCCCGGCAGGACTTGCCGGCAGTTCCAGAAAGAGGTCTGGGATAATTCATGGCCGGAAAGCAGGAAAGCACGTCCAATGGTCGCGCGGGACGTGTCGATTTACAAGAGGAAAAGTCCAAAGATGGCCGATGGGGAGAGAATTAGGAACTCCCAACAATATTCTAAAGTGGTTGATGACTTTTCTGCGCCAGTCATGTAGTTGGTGTACAGTTTCCACTGGAATGCATATAGAGAGACACGAAACAAGGTGACCTTTTCCGCTATACCGATACTGAGGTTACGAGGGCATATCCAGAGGTATTTTACGGGACCATGAAAGAAAATATGTATTCTGCAAATAACAATCATGAAATCTGGTATAATCATCATCCCTAAAGACACAGTTCTCTCGCTTATAAACGCTATCCAACGTATTAAAGTGAAAGCAATTCGTTGCGTCAGGGCTCTGCTTGCGTTAGGTGTCACCCGTTTCGCTGTCCATTAGCCTCAGGTATACAGAAATTGAAAACTGTGTTGCTCCATCAAACAGGTTACTTGAAATCCAGATGAGTTAACCCTAGCGCAAGCAAAACTCTAGCGCAATGACCTGCCTTTATTCTATCCTACAACGTCATGAAACCCCTTTCCCCGATGCATCATCAGACTCAAACTTTGGCCTTCGAGATATTTCTTTAAATTTTCCTAAGTTCATTTCATTGCATAAGCTGCTTACATGTAATCCTAAATCTCCTGAAGCTTCTTGTCACACAAGGGGCAGAGACTTGACAATGGGTACAAAATTTATGGATGCCAATGTAAATTCTTAAGATATTTTCTCCATTTGCTCCACAAGCCTGTGGTGCGGGGAAGTATCATTTTTGAGTATAAATACTTCGATAATTTGAAATTTCGTGATTCAATATCGACACTCAAAACTCAGATTTTCGAGACGATTTAGATACATTCGTTGTTAGGAGCGACAGTTTGTCTGACCCAGTCAGAATGTTTCTTCAGTTTCTACAATTCCTTTTATACCTTACCTTGCGTTGCCTCGGATACCCTGGTACAATGACTCTAGCATCAAAAGTATCGAATGACATGGATCCGCAGTTACCGACTAAAAGCCTATGCTTACCAAAGAGCCCACAGTGACCTGATATCAAGCTTTGTATCAAATTCATTTCCGTTCTCTTCTGATCCTAGATCCAAAACCAGATATTTTCAAAGGCAAAGCCAGGCGGTATCAAAAGGTATCCAAAATACGGAAAAGTATCGAATATATTGAAAGCCAACCCGGTATACTCTCAATACTTACAACTTGAAAGCTAAGTATCACAATACTTGAAATTTCGAGTTCCGGCTCATCACTAAGTTCAACGAAGAGAGTGTGTGATAGTGAATGGAGGATCTTGCAATTCACGGAACTAAAAGTCAAACTTTTGAGCTTTTCTCGTATCGTCAGCAAGAGTGGCAGAAAGAAATACGGGTGATTTCACTCCGTCCGCCATTTTGTCACAGGAAAATGCCCAAACTGGCAAGACACTATTATCGAAAAGACCCAAGATCTCGTTCGTCACTTTAAATTATCCAATAGGAACACGTCTGACAAATGACCATTGCTACCATCCCTCTTTCGCCGCCTCCACTTTTGTCTGAAATGTTCCGCCGTCGATGTACTCCATTAAAGTGATTGACAACAGTAATTTTGATGATGGTGCCCAGGCTGCCGTCAATCGCTCTACGTTATAAGCATACACACTACGACCTTTTCTACCATATCTTGTCTCCCACGGGGCACAGGATATAGTTCTTCCTCTAGTCTCTACAGGGCTACCGGATACAATTCCTTCTCCCTTGTGCCCCGCAGTGTTGCCACTCTGGTCATGTGCTTGTCCCTTACAACGAAAGTATTTTTTTTTTTGTGTATTACCTTACACGCGATGTTGAAGCAAATTTAATGGAAAGAACTTCTATACTGTTACTGTTAAACAGAAGAAAATCAGGCATTTTACCCACTTTATCCTAATTTCATGATTTTTCTTCTGAAGAATTTACGAAAAGCGTTTTTCCCCTACAAAGGGTGAAAATGACTTTTCGTAAAGCAAGTCTGCCCTACTGTAGAGGAAAATCCTTAGAAGTGGCAACTCTAGTCCGCAGGGCTATGGGTTATGAGATATGGCTAGGTCGATCCTTATAATATAGATCTATATTTGCGCTTTCTATTCTGAAGCCCGGCTTCATTACAAAAAGTCTCATCTACTGAATGATTGGAACCGCTCGGACGTCAAAGAACAAAATTATGGGGCATGGTACTCATGTACTTATGAGCTGAAAATAGACTGCGCCATCCCGCCCACTTCCATTGTCTTCAGGCACGGTCAGATGAAAAAGCACTGATACTTGATACGTCAAAGATCATCTTGATTGTGCTATTTTGTAAGATGCAAAAAATCTCTTGACAGAGAAACGCCCACTCTCCAAAATATAAAGCGTGTCATTTTCAATGAGTGAAGGCGAGAGCAAGTTTCAAAACTCTGTACTTATTTCTACTCCATTACCACTATGAAAATAACTAATACAGTACTGTAGGAGGATCTAAACAAAATGACATCACTACTGGTCAGAGCTTAAGACTACTTACATCAAAGAGTATGATCAGTAAAGACTGCAGATGAATCGTCGGATGGACAAACCATTGAATGGGTTTGGGCAGGGTTGTAACTACCTCCTTCGCCCCCCCCCCTCCTCCCACCAATTCACAGAACTATCGCTTGGAACATCTTTGCTCTCGCTTCTTCTTCAGTCATCTCCTTTTTCTCCCTCTTTGTTTTGGGGGTCCCCTGACCCTTGGGTGCCGACTGGTAGCTAGTTACGGGTCTGATTTTGGGTCACACACAGATAATGGCCTCCCTCCTTCTCCCCTCTTCCCATGCCTTCACCAAACAGAAATCAAGATAGGAAGACACACACAATATGCAGATGAGCAGACGCTGTTATTTACCTAAGCGCACACAGAGCATCGGAATAACGAAGTGAGTAAATGAGGCAGCTTGCGTGCTCACCTATGACAAGACAATTGAACCTCACAGCGTGCGATATGAGATAACCGCCTTAGGAGACAGGTTCCATTTCGACCTCCCCGCTGGGATACCACGTGTTACTTTTGCTTCAAACAGGAAGTTCCGCTCCCTAACGTCATCACTAATGGGGTGAAGTTGGAGCCGTATTCCGCCTTCTTAAATGACTATTCGCACGTGCCCACGTTTAAAGGTCCTGTTCACAATTTAGGTCATCATTTTGTACATTTTGGGACCAGTGGCCACATGCAGAATCCTTACGTTAGTTAACGCACTTCGGCAACCACGGGAAACTCCCAAAACATTAGTGGTGTTCACTGTGGTTAACGCAATACATTAACTGACGCATGAATTACAGTATGCAAACGGCCACAGGTCCTGATGTCGATAACGGAACTCATGTCATTCGAACACTGAACACTCTGCTTACCAGTTATAGCCTAGGACATCATTTTCTCCAATTTCCTCTTCAAACGCCAAACGCATTAAATTGCATGTAACATACACGAGATTGGGTTGCCTGGACCAGGGCAGATATTTGTAAACCAAAGGACACAAACCCACTGCCAAAGACACAGAAATCCATCGCACCAACAAATGACTTGATCCAGTGGCCGTACGCATAATCCAAAAGTTAACTAATATGTACTGTGTCAACTAACTACAGTGAAGACTACTTCTGTTTTGGAAATTTCCTGTGGTTACCACAGTGCGTTAACTGACGATCACAGGAGCGACCTAGGTATGAAAAACTTCCACTTTTTAAAAGATTTTAACAGCCATCCAGTTCGGAATGCACTGTCGTAAATCAAAGATCGTCGACAATGGGAAATTTGGGCCATATCGCAACATCTTCGTTCATCAAAGTTGCTAAGAGAAGAACGAAATAGTTTTATATGAAATTAGGTATCTTCATGCACTTCTATTTTTCTCTTTACCATAATTAGATATGTGTATCAGTATGCTAGTAATGTTCACTATCTCAGTATTGTTATGCCCCTTGCCTGCTATCATCCCATAATCCAAAAAGGCTAACATTTGTTTTGCGCTCCATCACTAAATGAGACCTTAGGGATGGGTCACTTCTCATTCATTTGGACATTTCGATTCATAATAAATGGTCATTACATCTTTAAAATGCCTTCAAATTCAGATGAGAGGGCCAGCAAGGGTGTGTGTGTGTGTGTGTGTGTGTGTGTGTGTGTGTGTGTGTGTGTGTGTGTGTGTGCGCGCGTGCGCGTGCGCGCGCACGTGTGTGTTTGTGTATGTGTGTAAGAGAAAGAAGGAAAGAGGGAAAGGATTAATGAGAGAGAGAATAATGAGAGACAAACAGAAAATATGTGAGAGTTATGTAATACAACCTTTGTTTCAAAAAATATCACGAGTCATACAAATAACTAGTAACAATAGATTTATAAAAGGGCACGCGGTTAGTATTTCCGACTGAGTCCCTTGATCAACGGTTCGCTGTCATAAGAAATGGGTCGGTGGACCGTACACAATCATGCACGAAAAACGACCACCCATTCAAAATTCAGCTGTGTACACACCACCATTCCTTTTGTGTTACGATGGAAATTGTATCTACCTAGCAGTGACTGCTAACGCACATACTCATTTTACATTGTTCTAAAAACAGACTGGGCGATATCGACTACAAGTCTAGAAATCAAACATGGCCGCCGGAAGTAGATTGCGCTTTTCTCTGGTTTCTAATGAGACTTGTTAATTCCACAAGCTCTCAGATTGCATCAGAAATGTATTGAAAATCTGTCCCAGGATAATCATCTGACCTTAAACCATCTCGTACAGTGACAGCACGCCTAATACATGTAATCCTTGTGGGATACCGATCAGCCTCCACCGATCCATTACATGTGTTTTTTTGCTCGTGGTATCAGCAAAAGCCCTCTTCATAGAGAACTGTCGTCAACACCTCGATACGATGGCGAGCATTTCCTTTTCAAATAAAAAAAGAAGGTTACAATCTTGTAAAGCGTCGTGTCAAGGATGACTCGTTAAAATTACTGTCGATTTAAGGCCTCATTTAAGGTTCAGCATGCCGTTAAATTATCTTTCAGTATGAGACCCTGTGAAGTTACGTTTTGAGTTGAGGTTATAGAAGTACAGCCCGATATTTGACCTTCCTCGTCCCATTATTTTAACATGCTTTTTATATATAGATGATGGTCTCATACATAGTTGAAAGTCTTACACATGCATGGTCTTATACATAGTTGAAAGGCTTATACATAGATGAAGGTCTTATACATAGATGAAGGTCTCATACATAGTTGAAAGTCTTATATATAGATGGTCTTATACATAGTTGAAAGGCTTATACATAGATGAAGGTCTCATACATAGTTAAAAGTCTTATACACAGATGAAGGTCCTAGGAAGCAAATACTAGTGTTACAGGAAATTCCGTCCAATTTATATTATTTTGGCTGTAACTACATTTTGATGAACAGTTTAAAAAAAATTGTTTGGTGGCAGGCGTGTGATAGGACAAGCAGGGTGTTGCCAATATGGATCATCCAGAAATAGGGGAAGTGTTTACACATGCCATTTTGGCTAAAAAATAACCAATAAAAAAGATATGGCGCTGACTGGTCGGGGAACTTTAGGGTCAACGCAGCAGCTCGAAAACATTTTATAGTAATATACAGCCCACATATTAATATTAAACAAAAGGAATTTAATCAAAGGCCCATAGTGAAAAAAAACTACATAACATTTTGAGCGCAGGAATGCGTCTCACGAATTAACGTTCCAATCTTGTAAAATATGACCAAATCCACCACCTACAGGGCGACTCAGACTGTAGCATATCAGAACATTAAATTTTACAAACATGTTTATCGTTCGTGCGCCGAAAATAACAGTCATAAATTAATACTGATGCAAGGTGCACCCGTGGCCGTATGCATAATCCTTGCGTTAATAACAATGAACGCTACTAATATTTTAGGCGTTTCCTGTGGTTACCGCAGTGCATTAGCTTGCAAAAAGATTATGCAAACGACCACTGGTCATCTCAATTTACAAGAGTTGTATGTCCATTTTGTACAATGTCTCCGAGGGTTCTCCCAGTGTGTAACTAACTGGGGTCATGTTAGAAGCTGGGGTAGGGCAGGGGTAGGAAGAGAAAGCACTTCTAGAACGAACCTTGGACTAAACCTAGCGACTCTCTGTTCTCTAACCTCGCTCTTAACCACATCATCTTGGAGAGGGGCAAGCGCTGTACCAAAAAGACATGGAACACTAGCAGACTGATGAGACCAGCATAAAAAAACCGCGGGTAAACAGCCTCGTTTATTCATAACCGTATCTATACTTGCCAGTCAGCGACGGCTGGCTTGCGCTAGTATCTAACCTGAAATGCTGGAAAAAAAAAAAGAAGGGAATTGTCGATTTGAGGGCACCCTATATTTTTGCCCTTAAGTCAAAACCTGAAGATAAACCAAACATTACCGAATCTCTTCCTACACTATAATCATAATTACGTGTACTGCCCAACTGACACCAAACATATATTTTCAGAAAGACACCAGGATATATCATCAGTGACACGACCCGGGCCAACATCTCCAGATCCCTGACACGCACATCTTTCCAGAAATCGCTCACACGGTAATCGCTCATTCCACTTCCGTGCGATTTCTAGGATAATCCCGCGGAGGAAAGTGGCATATCAATCATTCTTACGAATAAAAGCTGCTTCATTTTACACCCAATCTGCATTCCGAAAAATTCGTCATTATCTAAATTACCCGCCTTGCATTTCCATACTCTTTTTATATTCAGTTCCCATTACCTCCCCTCTCTTCTTTTGGTGTGTTCGTTTCAATATTTCTTTGTTTTTACTGACTTGACCCCGTCCGCTCTAGATGTTTTGTGGTATCATTCTAGTGATGGGCAAGATTATTTCTGCGTATCGACACTTCCGACACCATTATGTTTTTTTTTTTTTTATATGTCAGTACCAAAACTCTAGCTCAGGAATTTCGATACCATTTCAATCTTACTTCGATTTATCAAAACGTTTAGACGTTTTCGTTGTCAGCGCTAAAATGAATTGAGGTTGGACAAAGACTTAACACGAAACAAAGGTGGTTTGAATAAGAACAGCGTAAACTAAACCTGTGGACCACTCGTTCAACTTTATTCCTTGCATTCTATGTCTCAGCGCAGCAAAGAGCATTATAGTCAGCTACAATGATTTGTTATCGAAACTGTATCGAAAGTAATATCAATCATTATATCCGGTCCAGGTGGACCAATGTACCGAAAAGATATAAACACAATAATGAAGCGATTCCGAGGCCTGCCTTGTACCGTGACATTTGAGAACAGAATCGACAAGGTACTTAAAGCATGAACGCTGGTTATAACGATATCTCAATCTTCATGTATCGGTCCACCATCATAATTCCAGCGTTGATCTCGTTTTGAGAAAGAAGGAAAGGGAACTGTGCGGTGTATGTAAATGAGTTTACAATACAAAAGAAGGTTAAAAAAAAAGATCATGGAGAAACAGAACTGATTGTCTCGTGTTCTGGAGAATGTGGGCGAGAGATCCGCGCATCCACCATCTGACATTTACATAGCCAGTGTTTGGGGACTGTTAGGAAAATGACACGCCGCTAGCAACAACAAGGGAATGCTTTTATTACTTGCTAGAACAATTAAGACGGGAGAGAGAATTTCAGGAACCGAGGCAGCGCCATCGTAGCCCGGGTAGGAAGAAGAAAGGATGGTGGTAATGTAGAGGTCTGTGCTGACTTTCTCTTTACTCAGAGAATCTTGTGATTTTGGATAGACAAGGGGTGGTATACATGAAAAGCTGTGGTAGAACTTGCGTAGAATAATTTCATAACATGATAATTCTATTGCGTTATCTACTGCCTCATTTCATAATAATGCGGTTTATAAGTCTCGAATCTAGGCTTATGCTCGCTCACGCGACTTCCACTATTATTACCCCAGCAGGCCAAATCACTTTACGACTTCATCAACTCGCTAGCAAGTATACAGTGCTGCTGCCATTTGAAGGTGATGATCACTAGCATTCAGACAATATCTTTCACTGCCTTTAGCGGGGTACGCATATTACAGACGCGTGAACTGAGAAAAATGTGAATGAAATGCTTTCTCAAGGCACTTAAAACACCACCGTGGTCGGGAATCTAACCCGTAACCATTACATCTTGAGTCCAACGCCCCAACCATTTGACCAGGCTGCTCTATTATGAGATTAACTGTGTGTGTGTAGTAAATTGCCATGTGCAGTTATTGAGTCTAGGACACACTCACTGATGGAGTTGCATTGTTTATTTCTGTCTTATACCGTTTGCCATGACGCAAGTTTGCCATAATCGGAACACATTAAAACTTCCAGGGAATCTTATTACCTGACAAGAAAGGAACCTACAAAAATAATCCTGATTCTAACGCTGCAAGACATTGACTCTCTTCTAGCATCAAAAAAAAAATCTGAACCCTCTGACAGACAATCCGTTTAATCCGGTTTACAACTCGGATAATGCTGATCGCGAGCGTTATTTGGCTGTGCAGCTGAACCGGGGAAAGTAGACAGACTGACATATTCTGAATAGCGCCGTTTTTATACGTATGAAGATGCCAGCAGCACCTGACATAAAAGTATGCAGTTTTAAGTAGTTTCTATAAAATCAGAAAATTGGCCATGGGAAAGGGGGGAAGGGGTTGGATTTTAATTTTAAAGGCTTAGATAGGTGCAAATATATGTGTAGACTCAGAATAGGTGAGGTTAGTCACTCAAGTATAANTGCCTTGTACCGTGACATTTGAGAACAGAATCGACAAGGTACTTAAAGCATGAACGCTGGTTATAACGATATCTCAATCTTCATGTATCGGTCCACCATCATAATTCCAGCGTTGATCTCGTTTTGAGAAAGAAGGAAAGGGAACTGTGCGGTGTATGTAAATGAGTTTACAATACAAAAGAAGGTTAAAAAAAAAGATCATGGAGAAACAGAACTGATTGTCTCGTGTTCTGGAGAATGTGGGCGAGAGATCCGCGCATCCACCATCTGACATTTACATAGCCAGTGTTTGGGGACTGTTAGGAAAATGACACGCCGCTAGCAACAACAAGGGAATGCTTTTATTACTTGCTAGAACAATTAAGACGGGAGAGAGAATTTCAGGAACCGAGGCAGCGCCATCATGGCCCTGGTGGGAAGAAGAAAAGATGGTGGTTATGTAGAGGTCTGTGCCTGACTTTCTCTTTACTCAGAGAATCTTGTGATTTTGGATAGACAAGGGGTGGTAGACATGAAAAGCTGTGGTAGAACTTGCATAGAATAATTTCATAACATGAATAACTCTTATTGCGTTATCTACTGCCTCATTTTATAACAATGCGGTTTATAAGTCTCGTATCTAGGCTAATGCTCGCTCACGCGACTTCCACTATTATTACCCCAGCAGGTCAAATCACTTTACGACTTAACTCCCTAGGAAGTATACAGTGCCGCTGCCATTTGAAGGTGATGATCACTAGCATTCTGACAATATCTTTCACTGCCCATAGCCAGGTACACATATTACATACGTGTGAACTGAGAAAAATGTGAATGAAATGCTTTCTCAAGGCACTTAGAACACCACCGTGGTCGGGAATCTAATCCGTAACCATTAAATCTTGAGTCCAATGCCCCAATCATTTGACCACGCTGCTTCATTTTGAGATTAACTGTATGTGTGTAGTAAATTGCCATGTGCAGTTATTGAGCCTAGGACACACTCACTGATGGAGTTGCATTGTTTATTTCTGTCTTATGCCGTCTGCCATGACGCAAGTTTGCCATAATCGGAACACATTGAAACTTCCAGGGAATCTTATTACCTGACAAGAAAGGAAACTACAAAAATAATCCTGATTCTAACGCTGCAAGACAGTGACTCTCCTCCAGCATCAAGAAAAATCTGAACCATCTGACAGACAATCCGTTTAATCCGGTTTACAACTCGGATAATGCTGATCGTGAGCGTTATTTGACTGTGCAGCTGAACCGGGGAAAGTAGACAGACTGACATATTCCGAATAGCGCCGTTTCTATACGTATGAAGATGCCAACAGCACCTGACATAAAAGTATGCAGTTTTAAGAAGTCTCTATAAAATCAGAAAGCTGGCCTTGGGAAGAGAGGGGGACCGGGCTGGATTTGAATTTCAAAGACTAAGACAGGTGCAAATACATTTGTAGACTCAGAAAAGGTAAGGTTTAGCCACTCAAGTATAACTCTGTGGTTATTGCTAGGTTGGTAAAGGCCTAAAATATTAGGTAGCCTGCTTCATTACCAAAGTTCTCAAGAGCTAACTGGGTTATGGACATTTTTCTTTGTGCCAAAATTTGAAGGAAGAGCTAAACAACATGTGTGAAAAATATTTAAGCTTGACGCCCCTGGATAAGTTAATATGAAGTGTAAAACCTTTTATAGCCAACAATGAAAAAAAAACCCAACAACACTGGCATCTTCATACCTATTAATATACCCGAATAGCACTGCCGGCAAAATCTCAGTCCCGAATAGCGCCGTCCCCACATGCAACGAAGGCTGAGGCGAACTGTCAGTTTATTGTATTCATATAATACTGTACTATGAATTGATGAGTGTCAGCCTATAGTCTAGTAAAAGCTTTGAACTTGAACCCGAACTAAATACCCAAACAGCGCTGCTCGCAAACTCGTAGTCCCGAACAGCGCTGTTTCTCCATGCATCTATCAAGCGCTGCTCGAACTCGATAATAAAACGTAGTTGTCTATAAATTACGAATTCGTCGATGCTTGATGTGTCTAAACATATATGACTGAAGAGCCATCTGTAAGATTATTTTGCACCTTTGCGTTGTGATACAGGCATGAAACTGACGTCTTAAACGTTTCGCTTACAAGACTAATTATGAGATCACATCGTGATATTTTTTTTTATTGGAGTATGTGTTTATTCTATCTCTTTCACAATTAGCAGTGGTGTTTGTGCGGGGTCTGTTTTACAAATATTGTCATGTTTGTATACGGCAGCAACTGCTCAACCACTGTTTTCAGACCATCCGTCAGTGTCATCCTTTCCCTTCTCACAGAAATCAGTGATTCTGCTTCACCGATTTTAATCTACAAGGCCTCTCCAAACACATATAATCTACAACAACCGATAGTTTCCACTTTGTAATCGAGAGCGAGAGATGCTATTAAGGCACATGCAGAGACTGCACTATTCAAGAATTTAATTTTGTGGATGGCGCTGTTGGAAACATCTCCCGACGAATTTTCATCTAGGCCTAAAATAATTACAGAATCAAATCCAGTCATCAGCACCCATAAGTTATGGAGGCGGAGAGGGAAGAGCAAAATTGTTGTCGTTCGTCTTTCTCACAACATGGTTGGCTGCTCTGGTGTCAAAGTATATGGTCTGATAAACTGAGCTTAGACCTTCAACGGATCCTCGGCCAGTATGAGCACAACTCTGCCGTCTTATGACAAAAAGGCACACATGCAACAGAAATTATAATATTGCATACGTGCCTTTTTGTCATGCGACGGCGAAACTATGAACAATCAAGTGCGCAAAAACTCCGAATGTCTTATCAAGACTTATCCCAGCTCTATTGAAATTTATGCTGCGTCTACGGCCTCATGTTGTTAAGAATCTCTGAGTGGAAGCAACTAATGTGCAACAGGCAGAAATATTGTGCAACAACATCTCAGACCCATACAGCAATCGAATAGCCTTCCAAACCCGACGACGTCGGACGCTCATCTCCTTCCTCAACTCTACCATGTTGTTTTTTTTTCTTGTTCGAAAAGACGACAAGTACACAATCATCTTGGCTCGCCATCATGAAATTGATCAGATGCAATCTGAATCGAACATAAACTGTTGCAATATGACTCTATCTCGTCCCTACCCCCGCTCTTGCCCCTCTGCCCAACCCCGCCCAATCCCAATCTCCCTGAGTTATCTCTGTACCCTAAAGAAAGACAAACACTGGGAGATTCTTCCCGGCCCACACTTTGTCAACAGTATTGCTGGGCCGATTGCTCAGTTTAGAAATTCGGATCGGCTCGTGTTATTCATAGCTTGGATCACCGATCCTGGCTCGATCTTTTTCAAGCTCGAGCTTTCTCGATCGCCTAACATGTGGCACTATGGATTAAGGATCGGGGCAAGGATCGAGCCGAGCTGCACGAGAGAAATGTCTGCACAACAAAACAGAAAACCTTTCGTTTGACTTTGAGGGCTCTGTTTCTTTTTCAGCCTTCGAGATTTTTTTTCTTCTTTTTTTTTTTTTTTTGTAAAAAATAAAATTATGCTCAGAGGCACCAAAGCAAACATTCTGCACCCAATCTTTCCAGTACATCCCTTCCTATTATTTAAAGAGTTTCACTGATGTTACGTGTGTATAGAGAGGCCACACACGACAATGAATTTTGATGATAACTTGTTACGTTTGGCACAGTCAAATGTTTGTTAAGCTACATAAGCGACTCAATTTCGGACCCGAGGGTCGATCCTCAAATTTCGAGTCGATTAACTGAATCCGAGGAAAAAAGATCGGTGCGGCTCGATCTTTAGAGTCGAGCTGGCCAGCCGTAGTCAATAGCAGTAGTAACCAATGATGACACGTGCCACCCTTAATCTAACTACAACTCGCTTTCCCTTCGGCTTCTTCGGGATCCCGTTTCACCTCCTGTTCTAGCCTTTTGCGTTCCCCAGCTAAATCCCCTTTCTATCCGAGTGATCAATCTTTATCATCTTTTTTTTTTCTTTCACTTCCACAGGGTGGACTCCCTCTCCCTTCACTGTAGAAAGAAAGAAAAAGAAAATAACTCCCGGCAAAGTTACTTTGCCACTTTTTGGGGTGCGTTTTTTTTTTTTTTAGGGGTGGAGGACGAGGGGGTCNAAAAGCGGTATGTTGGTATCAAAAAGTGCACGATCGATGTAACATCCTCCCCCACTAATATACACAGTACCCTTATCCCGTAAACTCAAAAGTTTAGATACCAAGATCCAGCAAAAAGGTAGATCTAATAAGTGAGAGACAAGTGAGGGTGGGGGTGGGGGGAGGGGCACAGTGATTGAGAAAGACACTCATCCTATTATAGTTCAGATACGTTAGTCATAAGTAGCAGTTGCGATTCAGTGTGGGGATGGGGAGGGGGGGGGGACACTAAAGGAGGTGCACAAATCATATTTCTCCAAAGTGCATTACTCTTCCGTCGTCCCAATCTAATCATGCCCAAACATTGCCTATGAACAGCCTCATACTTTCTGAGCATCTCAACCCTATCGTGATTCCCCCTCCCCCCTCCCTCTTGATCGGTCCGGTCCGGCCCAGCCCGTGAGCCCAATCATCTCCCAAAATGCCAGATCTCATCTTACTGTGAGCAAACATTTATGTTGAGCCCTCCACCCCTCGGCCCCTCTTCCCCAATACTCACTGATCGCGCACCGACGTTATGATTGTACGGGCCTCTTTTCCTCCTCCTCCTCCAAAATTCTATGGCTATCGATCTGCGCTGTTATCGTAACCACTCGACTCCCTATTCGTCCGATATTTATCTAGGATGCTCTCTTATGCCCTCCATTTTTTTTGGTTGTTTCCCTTCTCTGACTCTTCATCTTGCTTCATTTTCCCATTTCCCCCCCAAGCTTTGGATTGGCTTGTCACCACTCAATGTCTATATCTTGCTTTACACGGCATCGTCGAAATCTGAATCATTTTGTATAGAGAGTGATGGCCAAAAGTTGGGTCTTCTCTTAATGTACATTCTATCTTTACGAAACTGCCAGAAAAGAAAACAAAAAAAAACATAAAACATCATCTGTCAGAATGTGTGTCGAAACGAGGCTGAAGTTTTTTTTTTTTTGGACAAAATCAGGTTACTGATCTGGAATCGAAAACTTAATGTGCGTACTTTCATTAAATGGGGGAAAAAGCATCTCTGCTCTAGTAATAGTTTGGCCCGAGGATTAGTTTGAAGAAACAAGAGGTCACACCACGCAGAGGAAAAAATAAAAGCGATCGCAATTGAAGAACAAATTTATACTATATAATTCATCTAATATACCTCACAAAAACTTACATTTATCATTATATTCTTGATCGTCACAACAACCAGATGGCCAGATTCACCTTCAGAGACTAATATCTCAGTTCCTAGTAGGATTGGACAAGTTCACCAAAAATGTCAGCTCAGAACAAGTTCAGCTCACTAAAGGGAAAGCCCTAGGAGCAAACGATGCTCAGATCTATGAAACTAGTTCCGTTTCAGATCAGTTCAGTTCACCATTCGGTTCTAATTTTCGCGGTTGATGTGAACTGAACTGAAATTAAGGTAGAAAATTAAAGTCAAGCACCAAAAACAGCTACAGTTCAGATTTAGATTAGTTCGTCCAGAGTAACTGAACCCATATGAATTAGTTCACTTGAACTGATCTTAAGTTCACGAATTGCGTTCATATGATATCAGTTCTACCAACCCTAGTTCACCGACAAAAGTCTCATTCTGACTGGCTGTAAGACTAAGACATGTCTATCTCTATGAGGCTGTCAAAAATGAGAAAAGAAAGAATCGTTTTGTTACATCATGGGACAAAATCAGACTTCTGTACGAAATTCCACCAAGAGCTTAGTCACTGAATTCCATGACTGACAACATTGGTCATTTCTCGTTATAGATCTTCGGGTACGAATACAAAAAAAAGGACTCGTTTCATTGTGAGGACAAACATCGGATTTCTGTATGAAGTTCCGCCAACAGCTTAGTCATTCGGTTCCATGGCACACTGGTCATTTGTCGATATCATACATCTTGGGGTACGAAAACCAAAACACAAAACTTTTTCGTTTCATTATGAGGAAAAAACATCGGATTTCAGTCTGTACGAAGTTCCGCTAACAGCTTAGTCATTCGGCTTCATGACTGATAACACTGGTCATCTGCCGATATCTTACATTTTCGTGTACGAAATGTCGCCAAAAAACCTGAGTCACTTAGTTGATAAGGTGATGATCATCATCTTCTTCAGTGTTCCCAGGTCATTCTTGCAGACCCATGGGTCTTGAACTGGGTGGTCAGCTGCAGGTCTGTACAGTTCCCCCACAGCTTCGTTTCATACTCAGTTGAAAAAAGGCCAAAATCGTTCCCTTAAGTCTGATGAGATGATGATAACCTTGCTCCTTTACCTAGTGATATATTAGGAACAATCATGATGAGTGAAATGCCGTAATTCCTTCAAAAGAAGCAGAGCACTTAAAAAAAAAAATAGCGAGACAGTAAACCCTTTTTCTTCTTTTGCGGACAGTGAAACAATAGAAGGAGGGCGGGTTACGGATGTCTTGAACCGGTTTCATTCTTACATCAAACAGATTGTAAACACCGTTAAAAATGTTGGCAGAGCTTCATAACTTTGTTACGACTGACCATGATTGTTCCTAATACACAGCTTCATACCTTACTACATAATTTATCCTCAAGCACTCCCATCCCCCTTCTCGCCCTCCTCCACCCACTCACATGATCAGTGTTTTTTGGCCTCTTGTTGCTGCCTCTCACTTCCATCCTCAAGGACCCCCCTCATCCCACATCCGGTTTTTCTCTCTCCCAACCCCTCTTCCCCTCCCCCTCCCCCGCTGCTCCAACCCTCCTTCTCATTTCCATCCACCCTTAATTTCTGACAACTTTCTTGTCGTCCAACGCCACTTTCAAAATTCCTTAATCTTGCTTTATGAATGAGCATTTCTTGAACGGAGAAAGAAAAAAAAAATCAAACCCGTTTCTATGAATGCGCATTTACTGCAGTCTCTTCTTCCTTTTTCATTTGATCTGCGCAGGTCTTTCATTCCCTGTCCCCTCGAGATGAACCCTTAAAATTCTCACAAAACACGCCGTAATACGCGTTCGGGCCTTGCTTTTTAAATCTCATCTGTCAACTTTTTTTTGCTTTCAGTTTGCTCCTTCTCATTTTCGCGCTGTGTGACGTCTCTCATTACAACTGTTTGTTGCATAATCACGCGGCTTTCCAGGATTATTTCCCCTTTTCCGAACTAGACAAGGTATGTCCTGTAATTTTTCAACATTCGGTCATCCTGGGTCATCTGTCATCTTCCCCACCGCAATATTTTCGAACACTCTTGAGATTTTGTATCCAAATTTTCTGAAAATAGAGATGGCAGTGATTCTGTCCTTGGCGTTAGATTTTGGTTAAAATCTCTTCTCCTAAGGCTTCTGTTCCATTGGCTTCTGTACACTTTTGGTGAAACAGCGGCTGGAAATTGTATTGGGTTACGAGTGGATTCAATGTCATTTCAATGCTCTAGTTTCTGAGAAGGTGTATGGAGGGAGGGAAGGAGAAAGAAAAAGAGAAAGAGAAAGATGGACAGGGAAAGAGAGGGAGGGCAGAGGGAGAGAGGGAAAGCGAGAGAGAGAGAGGGAGGGAGAGAGGGAAAGCGAGTGAGAGAGGGAAAGCGAGAGAGAGAGGGAAAGCGAGAGAGAGAGGGAAAGCGAGAGAGAGGGAAAGCGAGAGAGAGAGGGAAAGCGAGAGAGAGAGAGAGAGAGAGGCAAAGCGAAAGTGAGAGAGAGAGAGGGGGAGTGAGAAAGAGGGGTAAAAGGAGCGAGTGTGTGTCAGAGAGGGGAAACGAGAGAGAGAGGGACAGGGAGAGAGAGAGAGGGGGAGAGAGGAATGTTATGAGGAGACCAGGACAGAGAGATGCACACGTTCTTAAAAAAAAGGATGAACAGAAAAGAGAGACGGGTTGTTGCCAAACACTGGGAGTTATGATAGCAATTGACTGTTAGGAAATAAAATGACGGAGAGAGAAAGAGTGAGAAAGACGTGGAGGGAGGGAGGGAAGAAAGAGCAAGTATGTGTGTGAGAGAATGGGAGCTAGAGAGAGGGCGAACACAAGAGCGATGGAGAGAGAGAAAGCGAACGAAAGAGCGAAGAGAGAGAGATGGATAGAGAGAAAGAGGGATGTCGTGAAGGGGCCAGGACAGAGAAATGGATACATTCATAAGAAAAAGGATGAGTAGAATGAGAGTCGGGTTACTGCTAAACACTGGTAGTTATGATAGAGAATGATGAATAGACAAAAGAGAAAACGGTCAAGAGGATACCATAAAGATGACACCCAAAATACCTCTTCAAAAAAAAGGTGGGTTACGAAATAAGTACAACCGCAGCCAAACATAAGAAAACAAGGGCTAAGAATGAAAGGGCAAAGGAAGAATCAACTGGTGGGGTGCCGGAGAAGAATACACAAGATAGAGAAGACGTTTGAGAATGGCAAAAAAATGTATGACACAGTGAGAGAGAGAGAGAGAGAGAGAGAGAGGGTGAGAGAGAGAGAGAGAGAGAGAAAGAGAGAGAAAGAGAGAGAGAGAAAGAGAGAGAGAGAGAGAGAGAGAGAGAGAGAGAGAGAAAATGAGGGCAACAAGCTGGCTACAAAAATAGTTGGCTGGCATCAATCGATCAGGATTAAAATTTAAACAGATCGATTTCAAAGGAACTAGAACAAGCAAGGCGAGTGGTGAACTTTCAAAAGAAAAAAAAAAGGAGTAGAACTATGGTACACACTGCAGACCGAATGAGAGAGGGGAAAAAATATATCCCACCAGGACAGGCGCCGTAACGTGAACACTCCATACATTTTCATCCGCGGATTAGCAAGAAAAATACCACAGGCGTGAAAATGCCGGCTCAAAAGAGAGATAGGAGGTAGATTTTGTATGACTGTTGTACGGATAGGCTGACGGGCAAGCAGGAAAGCATTCAGGCAGGCAGGCAGGCAGGCAGGCAGGCAGGCAGGCAGGCAGGCAGGCAGGCAAGCAGACAGGCAGGCAAAAAGAAAGGAAAAAAGGCAAGCAAATGGGCAGGCAACTAGGCAAGCAAGCAAAAATGCAGACAGGCTGACGGCCAGGGTGGCTGGTAGGCAGGCAGTTAGGCTGGCAGGCAGACAGGCATAAAGTCAGTCAGACATGCAGGCAGAAATGGAGAAGAAAAAGGAGCAAGTCCGCAAATGGGTAAGCAGAGAGCAGGCAAACAAGCAAAGAGGCAAACTTTAAAAAAAAAACAACAACATAAAACAGATTGATGAGTAGATTGATAGGTGGGCAGACAGGTAGTAGACAAGCGGTGGGAGACTGTCACAGAAGGACAAATTTATTGTATAGAGGGATAAAGAAGCTACAGATGTGAGGGAGTGACAGTAACAGTTGCAAAATATTTAATTTTCTTGGGGTGGGCAGGGGGAGAATAATACAGCCAAAATGGTATAAATCAGAAGATGTTGTTTTTTTTCCATCAAGGATTGATAAAAAGGTATTTTCATCAGGAGACAGGAGTGAGGAGAGATAAGGCAGAAAGAGGATGGGAATGGATATTAAGAATAATAATTACTAGATACTGGGTATCTGTAATAGCTAAGAATCAATAAATTAATCTTATGACACACTCCTAGACGCTCAGATGGGAGTCATTCATGAGAGGAACTTAAGGCACGGTTCTATAATGAAGCAGTCTTTGCACGGTTCCATATGAAAGTAGTCTTTTGGTTTCAGTAAGCAACAAGAGGACACTCTTAAGACTTGCCTAAAAACATGTGCCGTTTTTTTGTTTATTTCAATGCTCAGCCTTTTTCCCGAGCCATTCAGTTCGACAAATGGGTAAAAACCAGGATGAGCAGAGTACGGCAGTACCCAAGCCTCCAGGACAATGTTATAAATCAGTGCTTTCAAGAATGATATGAAACACACAACAACGGACATGGCTGACAATGTAATCTGTTGGCTGACATTTTTATTTGCTGCATGAGATTAATTATATGGAGCCAGTCATGAGCAAAAAGCCAAGGTTGATCCCGGGCAGGGTATTAAATGCCAAAAGGTTTCATTCCACAGTGCATAACAAAAATTACTTAGCACTGCAACCACCACTAAACCATGTCGCCACCAAGGGAGTGCAGGACCAACACATCACTTCCCCAGCCAACCCTATAGGGTGTCGCCTGCTTAGCAGAATTCCATTTTTCACCACCTTCTAATGGAGCCTATGTAAAACTATTCTTTTTTAATTTTTTTGTTGGTCTTATCTTTTTTTTTTCTATTTTTAGCAGTAAGAAAAAAGACTACATCTTTAAGTCTCAGGAAGATTTGCCTTCTCACAAATGATAGTAACCAAATCCCAAGAGAATGCAGACAGAAACATTTCAAGACCTCTCTATCATCCTTTCTCTCTGGTGATATGGTAAATGTTCTTTCCAGCACTAAAACAGTGCATGAGCTGACAGGCAGGAAAAATGTTGTGCATCTTCAGCTGGTCAACATGAGGCTTAAATCCCACTGAAACTACACAATTTGTTTAGCATGATATGAAAGTTACTGTGTGTAGCCTTTTATCAGGTGAAAAGAGTTCTGACTTAACATGATTCTAACCTGTAATTTAGTTGCTTGAAGTGGCAGGTGAAGAAAATGTATGAAAATCGTGATTGAAGAACATTTAAACAATGTCATTCTATTTTGCATTATATACGCCTCAATTTGACTGGCTACAGGCATATTTACTTCATCATGTTGACAGAATTGTGTAAGCCAGATTGAATTTGAAAGTGATTTTCAAGAGGGAAATATCCTCTGAAAGGAACAGATGTATACCGATCAGCACCAGCAATGCTACAAATTATTTTTGAAAATGTGTCACTAAAGTTTTTAACTGTTTAACTGTGTGGGAATATCAGACTTGGGAGAGGAACGTCAACAGGGTGCCAGTTCTCTATTTTTTTGTGGCATTCTCAGAAACTGAACCAGAATCCCTAGGGTTGGAAGCTTGAGTGTGCTGTCCTTTCCAACAGAGTGGCGTACATGATCAAGTAATTAAATGTTTCCCTAGTCTCCTATGTTTGAATCAGCTCTTCAAGATCATAGACCCTTACGCACTTTCCAACCACTGACATACTACCTGTGTTGACATACAGTGTCGTATTCCACTAAAATAAGGTTGCAGAAAGTCAGGACTGTAAAGTAAGCACTGACTCTGTTCTCAATGATATACTCTACTAAAACTGAGTGTCAAATTTCTTAGCATGCTGGTAGTGGCCAAAAGAGTGCTATTGTTGAACTCGTGCCTCACAACTGGGGAGGGAGCAATGTTCAAGATGAAATGACAAGATGGCCCGCACTGGATAATGAAACAAGGGCGTGGCATGAACTACTGGTGCTTAAAGCTACTGTTGTTAATTATTAACATGAGGAGACCTGTGGCCATATACATAATCCTTTCTTAGTTTATGCACTCTGATAAGTGCGGGAAACTCACAAATCAACAGTATTTACGGTAGTTAAGGCAGTACATTAATGCCAGAATTATGCAAACTTTCTGACAAATGTTCGTCATGAATTGTCACATCTTATGTTTTTGAGCTTGGACATGTATTCTGACACTGTTTTCAATAGTGGCCTGAAATTCTGCAGAAAGCAATACTAACACTGTATGTTACCTAGTTTGTGGAATATGACCATATGTCAACACAAATGATGCACACTAGCAGCTTCCAGTCTCCACCTACCTTCTGCCTGTCCCTGCCTTGATGGCATCTCGATTGAAGTTGGTATTGGTAAGCGAGAAGTCCTCTGCATTGCCGCACAACAGCTTGGGGAAGACTGACTGTCTCTCGTAACGTTCCATGTCATCGTAGATGTTGCCATACATAAAGCCATTCATCAGGGTGGAATGGGCATGCAGGTCTATATAGAAGTCCACGTCATGTTTCTGAAACACAAAGCAGAATTCATAATACAGATGATGAACATTGTAAGTTAGTCAAGCATCTAGGCAACAACCTATTGTGTGACTTTATGTTGCTATTTCTGCAGCAAACCAGATCAGTCCTTAACTTTCTCCACTCCACTAGGAGCATATTGTGCTGCCACCATTTTAACAGACATTAATCTAGTCTAGTCATCAATAGGTAGTAGTTTTCATATTGACAGTATACACTGTGAGACCATACATTGCTTGCTTCAGTTCCTTTGAAATCAGTTGTTTTTTTTCCCCACTCTATTCCCAATCAATGTGATGCTACCAAACCGTCTTCCGCAACCATTCTCATTATTCTCTCTTTGCATTCAACATCACTCATTTGTCATATGACAATTTCTTGGTGAAATACAAAAAAGGAAGGGACCATGATGAAGTCCACCAAATCTATGAACACTGACCAAAAGGTAGACATTTTTACTACAATGTTTGCACAGTTCTCAAATTAATTATTCACCTGATTCCTGTCAAGGTCCATCAACAAGTTCTTGGTAGCATACAAGGTTGGGTGTGCCCATGGTGAAGGTTCCTGCCAGTGACGATTCAGGTCAAATCCCATGAGGGAACATCTGTTGTGCAAGAAATCTCTTTGTCACAAAAAGCTTTCAAAGGCAGTACAGTATTGTTTTATGTGATGTGCTAGCAGCCACAGCTGTGGTATAACAATAGTGGATGCTTATATATATGGTGGGCAAGAGCTATAATATGGTTAAACTCAGGACCAAGACTGCGAAGTTTTGTTAGTATTAAACAGACTGTATTAACCACATTTCTGAATCAGATGCATCTGAAAGGAACTTGAGACAATCTACTAGGATAACAGGCTAAAAAGCTTATACTGAGGATGTGTAATCACAGTTTAACTGTTTCGACAGTCTACAGCATAGCAGTGAAGAGACTAACATTTTCATTCTGTATTGATCTTCAGCTAATAATAATAATAATAATAATAAAGAGAATTTTTAAAGCGCCTCACCCCCGAAGAGCTCGACGCACTTTACATCGTAAAAATTCGCATACATTTCTTTCAAACACCAGACATATTACAAGCATAAACATACACACTCACACGTACTTATTTCACAATATAGACGTACAATTCAAAATTATTCTTGATAGAGCAGGCATTCCAAATACGGACTGCAGTAGCTACTTATGATATGTACTTTACAAATATATGTGTTTTTAACTGGCATTTGAAAGATTCAAAACTGGAAGAATTTCGAATATTTTCTGGCAATGAATTCCAAATAAGAGGCCCAGAATAACAGAAAGCCCTATCACCATACTTCCTTAAATTAGATCAAGGTACAGATAGCTGTTTTAAATTTTTAGATCTTAAGTGTTTTGATGGTGTATATGGGCAAAGTACATCTGTTAGCTTCTGTCAGCCAGTGCTTTGCACTGCTTTTAAATATCTAAATCCTTGTCTATGGACCTGGGAAAAACATCCTACTAATACTGATATCAATCTCAAATGGAAATTTGAAACATCCAAACTTCAGGGTTAATAAACGAATATCAACAGTCTTTTTGAAGAACATTCAACTGTCCTTTAATATCAAGAAACTCATCCTAATGGTTTGTGTTCACTTTACATTGAGGCTCAGTACATTTCTGATAAGTGAAATACATCCAGTGGATATCAAACACAATATAATCACTGTGGCAGTTGTTAATGAGAGCAAATGTTCAGTCACCTAAATATAAAAAGTACTTTTTAAGAAGTTTTCATGAAAACCAGTGTCAATATTTGTACTAGCCATGACAATTTTCCAAAACCAACACTGCACGTATTTCATCTCTAACCTGTAGTTCCCCAAATAAACTCCATCTGGGTTCAGCATGGGTACAATCTTGAACACCAAATGTTCCCGCAGTATCTTAGCTATGGGATGGTTGCTCACTAGAAAATCTATGACACCTGTGGAAACAAAAAAAGAAATCAGACATTACTGTGAGATTGCTAGACTAGTTGACCAGTCCCAACACATAACTACTGCTATCTTCACCAGGCACTACTATGTCAAAGTACCTGGGGTTAGTAGGGCATGCCACTGACAGTGGAATATGGAACGAAAGTGGCTGCCTGAAATAAGCAGTTTAAAAGGCTTCCTTCTTTTATTTGCTCAAAGACAAAAAGCAGTAGGCCTGGTTTGTCATTTTTCACTACCTGAAACACCCAGAAAGATTAAAAGACAAGAAAAATTTTAAATGTTTTCTTACAAGTGTCTACCTGTCTTCATGTGTAAATCAAATGTCTACTGTGCAAATTTATACTGGCACCTTATAACAATTATTGTATTATCGTATTTACCTTGACATACAAATGATGAAGGGGTTTCCCCAGGGTGCACACGAGCTGTGATCAAAACCGTCTTTAGCTTCTCATTTTCGCTGGCTACAAGGTCAGGGCTTGCAATGGTCAACAAGTCAAGCCGGCGTTGTTGCTAGGAATGAAACAGGTTAGCATATTGTCACTATGTTGCTCTTAGTTTTTTTTTTAAGCTAGTGTCTGACTTCTGTCATCTGGTGTGAATAAAGGATGAGATCATAAATGCTTGTACAGTCGACTCCGCTTAATCGCCCATCCTCGGGATCACGGAAAAAGTGGGCGATTAAGCGGAGAGGCGATTAAGCGGAGAAGGTAATTTCGGCCATATTTTTTGGTCAATGGGGTTAAATTTCTTTGATGTCGTGGTTTGATATCGTGCATTGACACCTTCTCGTCGCCAGACTCAGGACAAACTCGAGTTTGACGGTGTTGTAGCGCAAAATACGTTTGATCTCCGCGGTCTCTCTCATTGGCCACCTCGCAGTAGCCCAGCAAACAATAAGGAGTAGGATGGCATGGTCGGGATAGACCATTCATCCACATGACACGTTCTCTGATCTTACCGAAATCCACCAGACAGGCGCAATCAAGGCGTGGGGGGAGGAGACTATACAGCTTTCGGCGCATTAGCATTATCAGACCGGCGAAGGCGGTGATGCGTAGTATAGGACTAAGGGGGACAAGAGGAGGGGGAGGTGGAGAGGAAAGGCTTATCACACCTATTTTGGGGTGGCAGCTGTCACTCAGTCACCCTGTCTACCATCCGATGCGCAGGTAAACCGTCTGTGTATACTATTTGTTTGTCAACTGTAACACTTCAACCGCTGATCTTTGAATTCATGGGCGCTGAAGAGTGGTCGATTATCCGAAGTGAGAGGCGATTATCCAGTGACTTTTATATAGAAAAAATTCGGTTCCCTGGGAAACGAGGCGATTATGCGGAAAAGGCGATTAAGTGGAGGGCGATTAAGCGGAGTCGACTGTATTTAATATATTGTCTGATTCTGGGGACAGGCGCATTTTGAGGTTTACACATTGTCATGGAACTAAAACTGATACCTTGTCTTTGAAAAGGAGTATATCTATAGACACAAGAACATAACTTTACCGAGCAGGAGCTGATCTGTTGGTACTAAAGATCAACACTGTTTCTGTTATCACTTAGTAGCCATATAACATCCTAAGTTTCATTTCCTAGCAACCAATTGGTAAAATTTCCATATGTCAACATACAGGTCTTAGTTCCATATAGAAGTTGCACTATCATTCTCTGTCTTGCTTGACTGATAAAATATGCATTTCTTAGGATCTTATTTTCAGTTTTCTGAAAAGTTTCGACACTTTGCCATCCCTGCACTTCATTACTTACCAGTCATTATGATTTCAACTAACAAAATGTAAAAAATGCAATCTTGTAATAAGAAATAAATACTGTCACAAAATGAGTATACAGTATATAACAGTGATGAATGTCCAGTGTCATGTTAGGTGCAGGCATACCTACCACAGTCAAACATAAGAGCTCTCGTGTGAAAAAATCATAGTTTCTCTTCTCCAAGTTGTCCAGGTAATTCTGTAACTTTGTATAGGAATATGGATAACAGTATGCAAACTGGTACACCTCATCTTCACGGTCAAATATGAAAGCAAAGGACATGACGTAGTTCTTCCGATGGTCAGGACAGCGGTAATAGTAGACATACTTGGCAGGTATACGCACCCTGAGGAGAGGAGAGCAGACATTTTAAACTGAAATACTAAGCAGGGGAAGTCTGTTCCATATTTCAATGCAGTAATAGACATTAATGCCTGGGAATCACATGTTCAAAATAAAAATCTTGTTTCAAGCCTCAGTGCAGCTCTGTTACATCATCATTAACCTCTGACCAAAGAAACTGAAATGAAGCAAAGGTTGTTTCCACAAAACTGAATATTTGTGTAATGCCTTTAGCCAAAGCGTCTCTGATTACAGGGAATTAGGTTATAAAATGTTGACACAATAAACTTCAATAAACATTTCATATTCCACAAATTTTTTTCAGATATAAGTAATTATAATTATGGGGACACATACCACTTTGACCGGCTTGTAGATTTGATCATTGGAGTCATGCCATCTCTGTAAAGTGATTTTGTTTTGCTGAAGTTGACAATGTTGAAAATGACCCTCTGAAAATACAATTTATTAAACTTTAGGATCTTAAGTTGACACTTTATGGTATGTTGCAGTAACTTATTATGCTCGAACTACATATTCCCTGCAATACAATAGTCTGTGTAACACCCACTTTACCTCTGAGAATATTTTAGCTCATAGAACTTTTTCCATACCATTTCCAAAAAAGACAGAAAGAGATTCATATCAAACATACATCTTTCAAACAGAAACTTCACAAACTCATGCAATCACTTACTAAATAGTGCAATGTTTCATAGATTACAAAGGAAAGAAACCGGTGGTGTTTAAAATAAATTTCAGACAGGCTAGTCTCTCTGTGGATGGAAGAATTGCTGAAATTTTTGGCTTAGGGGATTGAAAGTTTGTATGAAGTGTTCTGAAAAGCACTTCAATACTCGTGAAGTGTACAAAGTTTTAGCTTCACTTGTTTCTACCCCTTTCTTGAGGTTAGAGCAACATTTCCCTTCTCTACATTTTCATAAGGAAAAAAAATATAATGCATTTATTATTTGGTAGATCAATGATCACATGCATAATCCTTGTGTTACTTTGTGCACTATGATAAGTAAATTGAACATTCCTAATGTTCTGAGAATTTGCTATAGTTACTGCAATGTATTAAGCTAGGCATTATACATACAGTCACAGGAAATACAACACACTGGTGTCTTCGGTTAGTGCTCAACTCATCTGATTACACAGCTGTAAAAGTGAAATTTATGATCAAATAAAGATTAGCTATGGTACAGAAATTTGCCCACCTGATCTGCTTTTACATTTTCCACGGTGAAGTTGAACCACACCCGAAAGCGAGGGTTACAAGTGTCAGGTCGGATAAATAAGTCATATTCTGTCTCTGTGATGTAATCCACACGACCAAGGTTGCCTGATAAACATAGAAAGAACAAAGAAGAATAAGGAATTTCTGCCATAAATTCCCTATCATTACATACAATGAAAGTTGCTAATGACTGTGTGTAATAAATGCAGCTTGCAATGTTCTAAATTTGTATTTTGGATAGTACTAGGAGGTATCTTTGAGTTTTTGGCAATCATGATTCATAATTATTCCAGCTGCAGGTGGGTAATAATGAATTACTAAAGACATTACTTGATGGCATGCTAGGCTTTTAAAAGCATGCCTGGTAATCTGGCCAACACAAAGTGGGCGACAAGAGGGGGAAAAAGGGCTGGGAAATGAAGAAAAAAAAATTCTTATTCTTGCAGTTTACTTAGATGTGCAGTAACTGGCAGTAATCCCGTAATAAAAAAGTAACTGGTACTCAATAATTTTCATTAGACGTAACATTAATCAAGGTAATTTGATTATGCTCAGCACTAATGATGGGCTCATCCGTACGGTGTGTGTATGTTTACGTATGTATGTATGTATATATATATATATGTGTATGTGTGTATATATATATATATATATATNATATATATATATATATATATATACAATCTTATATACAATACTTCTGATGTTGCCCTTTCAAAATCTTTCTCTATGATAAATATGACTACTTACCACTTTCAAAACAAGCATCAAATATCAAGTGACCTCTTTTGGGTTTGCCTGTGTAGTTTGGAGGAACTACAGCAAACTTGTTGACATTACCAACAACGGGCTCCTCTGTACTGTCAGAGTCACTCCCTGGAAAGAAATTTAAACACGGTTATTGTTTTGGCAACAGAATGGCCATATGGTTAGTAGGAGAGAGCAATTGTTAGACAGAAGCGCGCCATTTGTTGCAACAATACGATGGATAGTCAGTCTACAGCAGCCATTTTGGAAGGGAATAAAATACTTCTAAAGTTTGTAATGTTGGATGCAGCCCTAGGAAAGGAGCCCTGCATCTGCCTTCAATATGCAGTCCTACTCTACAATGTACTGTATGAAATATGGAGCGGTTACTATTCTGTAATATCTTCCAATCATCCTAATTAATCACTACAAATATATGACAATAAAATGGTGCAAGCACAGAGCAGTATCATGAGTATGTGAAATGTTTTCAGTGATAGGCCTGTATCTAACCCAAACCCTTTGCTTGATCAGAGCATGCATAGGTCAGGGACTGGGTTGGGTCTTTAGGAAGGCAAAGCACCCTTAGGAGATCGCAGGGTCCTGGACATAACTCATCCTAGACACTATTCATAATCATATTTATATTAATAAGTTGTCTAGTCTAAATCTAGACTAGACTATATAGATTTATCATGATCAGAGTCTATTTAAGAACCTCTCACATGTATGTTGTCTTTTTCTTAACCCTGAACCAAACACTAGGCCCTGCGGCCTGAATATTTCTCCAGACATTGTCTTCCCAAACTGTCAAAATACTCCCTTGGCTTGTAAAATATCGACAATATGCTATCAAGTATCAATTTCCAACCTGAGTCGCCCTGCTTGTCGGCCATCTTGATATTTCGACGCTTTCACTTCACTACGGAATAAAAAATAGGAAACTCGAAAATGATTCGTCCGTAGTGAAACACTAGCCAATCAGAGGCCAGAATGCGCAATCCAGTCTTGGAACCGGTACTGGTTCTTCGTATTTTCGCTATGTTGCCGTTTTCCATGGTATAAAGATGGGCACGACATTCCCTGGACAATCTTGAAATTTATTAAACTGCGCGCCACTGAGACTCCCTCCGCCGTGAATTCATAACATTAAACCTATGTCTGTTTATGAAGTTAAACATTTGAAGAATACGAATTTGCTTGTTTGATGATTTCCTCATGTCGCCTTCACTGGTACTTGACTAGGAAGGTTTTTAAAATATCGATTTTCAAGAGAAGCACCCAAAAACACACCTTCGTTTGAATTCTATTTGAAAGTAGTAGACTAGCTAGTATCTTTTGTGTTGTTTGAGGCGTTAGATTTTTAGTAGAATTTTTATGATCTATATAGATCTAGGCCTAGTGGATTCGTTTGTTAATAAAAAAGCGCTTTTTCTCAGAACATCAAAAAATATCCTCCAAATGTTAGGGAAAAAATTTATCCTCTAGGCCTACCTAATAATGATGAGATTTATGACCCTATTTTTCTACAAAAAATGGACATCTGAAGAGTACAAATTTGGTTGTTTGCCAAAGATTTTAAATGTCGTCTTTACTGAGTTACTGCCCTCAGCAGATCAGTAGTCACAGAGCAATGTGGAATGTGAGCATTAAAAATGTGCATACCTCCTTATTCGAAATTGTAGGCCTATATAAAACGTATCTTTTTGTATGATCTGTGTTATTGGACTTGGTGGTAAGTTTTTAAATTGATCTATAGCATTTTCAGATTTACGAAATTAATGTTCATAAAACGCCATAGTAAGTCTACGTACCCCCGGGGCAATAGCCCCAAATGCCCATAAGTATAAAGATGTGTATTCTTAGTTGGCTGCTCATTTAAGTTAATTTGAACCTAGGACCTAGAATGGCGCGAGCGGATATCATACTTGGAGCGGGGCCGTAACTAGAAGCCCGCTT
>JAWQUT010000035.1:1173319-1185951 GCA_033807755.1 Ellobium chinense
CCCCCTCCTCGACAGCTCCCCGTAGTGAATGGAATATGGGGTAGCAGAATCCTAAAATCAGATGAGTGCTGTTAAACTCACGGCAAACCAGAGAATGAAAGGAAGAGCCGGTCATGGATATAGAAGTTGCAGGGAAGGTAGCTACGGCCTTGGTATGGAGTGTCATCAATTATAAAGTTAACCAAACCGACCCCTGTTTGGGCTCTTTCCATGGCAGAGCAACAATAGACGTCATAGGGGTTGACAAACTTGGGGATGGAACAAGTTTTAGTTACAACCAGGGGCGTTGCACATTTTGCAATGATTGGTTGAAGTGACAGTTGTACTGAATTGACATGCTCCTCTTGACTAACGTATCGCAAAATTTGGTATATTTTAAGTATATTTTTGTATCATTTCATTCCTTTGTGTTTTTGTACAGTTTGTTGACTGAAGGTGGGACGTCATTATTAGTCTATGTCCATAGCAGATCATCGATATCATCTTTAAAAGAATGTAGACAGTTCGCTGCTGTGGCCGCATCAACGTCATCATCTTAACCAGCAGGATCCTGCAAGCATTTTACCACCAAACTGAACAGTCCTTGAAACGGAGCCATCTGTTTTTTGTGATGTGCAAATGTTTCAGTTTAAACTGAATGGTCTGGTCGACTATTCTGACGCTGTCCTAGGGATGTTTATAGGAAGGCGAATGCTCCTTCTGGGCTGTCGAGCAGGCAACGTAACGTAATGTCTATGCTTATGTCATACCACTCTTTTACTCTCGTAGAAACCGTGTCGTGTATGCTTTTTGCCACCTCTGTCCAGTGCACAAAGTGAAACCCCATTCATGTTCCTTCGTGCCCGAGTTTTAGTTAGTCTCATTTTTGTTCTATATGATGACTTGGAAAACAGGAAGATGTAAGAGGTGTAGGAGGTAGCAGGGCGTGTCACACCTCTCTCTCCCCCCCCCCCCCCCCCNCCCCCCCTTCCCCCCGGAAAACAAAAGAAACCAAAAAACCCCAAAAAACAACAAAGCCCAGTTATAACCAATAAATCGATATAATCTATAAATATTTTAAATAAATAGTAGGTGAGCTCTCAACCACCCACAAATGCCAATCCCCAAATGATTATCTGCTCCCATCACATCCCACTACATTGCTACTTCTTTGCCATGCCAAATGAGGAGGAACTGGGGAAAGGGTGGGGAGGGAAGGGAAGAAAATAAGAAATGAGTTGAGAGTGAATGTAAATTAATAAGCTGATGAAAAGAAATAAGGAAAATACTAAAGGAAGGAGGAGAAGGAGGACGGACAGAAAAAAAAAAATAAGATAGAAAGGAACGAACCGCGTAGCAAACATGAGAGACACAACAAATGAAATCAAGAATGAAATATAGGAGAAAAACAGCCAATGAGATAGAACAAGGAGGGCGACCGAGAGCTGGACGGAGAAGAACGAAGAAGGAATGCTGTGGAGGGACTGTAAATGGAAAAAAAGTACGGATCCAATGATAAGATGGAAAGGGGAAAGTATCGACTGAAGAGAGGGCAACAGGAAGTAGATAAGGAATAATAAAAGAATAGGAAGAGGTTGAGCTGGGCGGAGGGAAGAATAGTGCCGATCAGAAGATAAGAATGAGGGAAGGCGAATGAGGAGGTGGAAGAGGTGGTAGAAGTAGGGAGTAAAAGAAGAAACCCTGGAAGAGTGGGGAACAAAAGGAAAAAAGAACATGAACGAGGAGTGGGAGAATGGGTCAGATACAAAAGAAGTAAGGGAAATAATAGAGGAAGAGAATAGGCAGTTGCGGAAGCTGAAAAGCTGAGGATGACAGCGAATCCCAGCAGGAAGGGAAACAGAACCGACTTATTGAAGCCCATGACCAGAAACTCAGCCCACCTACCCATCGCAAGCACACCAGACCTGAGACCTGAGCGAGAGAACGCCCAGCCCATCAAGCCCATGCTGCCCTTATGGGTGGTACTTTACCAGAGCATCCTCACCCCACCGTGTGGGGACCTCGGATACAACAGGCTGGACCAAGCCAAGAACACTCTCCAGGTGGTCTCTGTATTTGCTCTCAGTACAATACTAACGACAAACTCCTGGTAAAAATAGTTCGGCTGGCGACTCAGAAGAGCGGAGAAACTGCAGTAATTTCTCATTTGTCTTCGCATCCAGATCCTAATTCCACATAGATCACACTAATTTACACCTGTCCAAACAGTACAGGTTTACATCAGTTCGCTCATGTTAGTGCTTTGACTTGCATTACATATTTACTGTTGCTGATTGGCTAAGCGGAAAACTACTTCAATAAGAGTTTAGTTAATGTATCTATGCAGCATTTTACTTCAGAATGGGCGAGCCTCAAACAATGCATTCTGCTAGAAAAAAAAAAACACTTAATGACATGTTTAACTTCTGAACATGCTATATGCTACATGCTACAGTGTTTCAGAAACTTGACTGAAGTTTGTGTCCGCCCACTCCCCAGTTCTGCTGAAAGAACTTGTAAGAGTGCAAGTTGCAGTGATATTCACAAATTTTAATCATGATATGCAACAAACAGACTATGGCATATTCGAATGCACAACTTTTCTCAGACCCCAGTTGCCAGAACAAAGTCCAGCAGCACAGAATAAGGATCGTTATAAATACTGTGCACTATCTTCATGGTTTACGAGAAAGCAATGATAGAGTTCTTTGTCTGCTTTTGTGCATGGTATAATCTGCATTCATTTTTCATGAATACCCACAGATAATCACAGACTATTCGAGTGCACAACTTTTCTCAGACCCCAATTGCCAGAACAAAGTCCGGCAGCACAGGGTAAGGATCGTTACATATACTGTGCACTATCTTCATGGTTTACGAGAAAGCAGTGATAGATTGTTGTGGGTGCTTTTGTTTTGTTCATGACATAATCTGAATTCATTTCTCATGAACACCCAGCAGATAATCATAGACTATCCTAGTGCACAGCTTGCCTCATACTTCAGTTGCCAAAACCAAGTCGAGCAGTACAGAGTAAGGATGGTTGCTTATTTCACACTCTGTCCTCATGGTCTACTAGTAAGTAAAGGTGGATGTTTGGCTGTCTTTGGCTAAAATGTATTTTGCATTCATTGTTCAGTAACCAAAGAGAATATGAGTGCACAACTTTCCTCATATCCCAGTGGCCAGATATAGTTTTGCAACACAGAGTAAGAATGGTTACATATATTGTGCATTTCTTCATGGTCTATATATATAAATATGCAGATGGATACTTAGCTGCCTTCTTTCATACAGTCTGCTCTCAAGCTTCAGTAATATCTCATTTGTATACACATATCTTTACTCGATCCCGCTATCAAACTAAAGGTCAGAGAACAGGAAATTCTGATGTACAGAGATCCTTGATGTCAGATATGCTGAATATTATTTTGTTTATATTGATATGGCTGCCTTTGATCATAATGATACCCAGTGGCTCACAGTAGCCAAGACTCATTTGCACGATATTCTAGGGGAAAAATTGCTTATATATATATACAGGGATGATTTAAAGAAAAAAAATACGATGTCACATGACGAGCCATCAGGCGCCAAACACCAAGACAAATACTGAGAAGTCTGCTCTCTCAGCCACCAGTCTAACAAGTTTCACCTGAAGCGTGTCGCCAGCATTGTATTGAGAACAAACACCGAAGACCACACGGAGACTGTTCCAGGCGTGGTCCAGTTACCTGTTGTTCCCAAGACCCCCACACGTGGAAGTAAGGAAACTCTGGCAGGGTTGCCACCCTTATGGGTAGCCATGGGTTGATGACAGGCGTCTAACTCTCCTCAGTCTCCAGGTATGTGGTGGTTGCTGTTGGTAGACGTGGTGCTTCTGTTCCTAGTCCCTCGCTCCAAGCGTGTCAGTCCACATCTTCGCTCACAAGATCATCTATTCTGTCCTTATTGGATGGACCAGGCTGCCGGGCTTCTGTGTAACGTAACTTAAGACTGGGGTTAGAGTTATGAACATGGTTAGACACAAAGGATAACGAAAATTTCATTATGTGGCCATTGACTCATACAAAGCTATTTTTCGATCTTTCCCCATCATCCTAATGCAAATACGGACCTAATTCTTTGATAACCATTTTCCTTTACTCAAAAAGCGTGATAAAAGTGCAAGGATGGCAGAATGCAGAAAAGTTTCGAAAAACCGAAAATTAGATCCATCCCCTGCCCTCCCCTCTAGAAAAAGGAGTAACTAGACAAGTATGATAGAGTAACTTTAATTTTGAACTACAGCCCCTAGTTCATTATGGTGTCACAAAATTTGGCTACTGGCTACTACCATCCTTGCAACATAGCGAGCTTTCAGGAAACCCCGGTTGTTTTTATATCTTGACCACATAAGGAACTTTCCGTTACCTCAGAGTTAAACATTAAATGCAATTTACTCCGCCTAATAGCAACTTTTTTTTTTCACCCAGCGACTATCATAGTATGTAATCATCATGTAGTATGTAATTTCTGTGCTTATTTTTCGGTCCATCCCTGAAGAAGATGTTCGAAAAGTTAGATTTCTAGCCCCGTGAAAATTAAAATTTTACTTCTATATTGCTCTACGATTGTATTGAATGTGTTTCTAACCCTTATAGAAAAGATAATATATAATCTGAAAAATGTTGCGATTAAGCGGAATAAACCACTGAGGGATTAGGCCCGGCTCAAAACAAGATAAGTTAGAGTTCAGATTATTGGAAAATATCCAGAGACTCTTCCGAAATAATGTTAAAAGTTGTCTCTTAGTTGTCTATCCCTAAATTTATCTAGATTGTGCCTTTAACCCTTCCCAGTCCAAATCTCCAATATTAAACTTAAGACTTTTACCATATCCCTGAAACCTGTCCCTTATTCCAATCCCTGACAATTATCTTGGGAGAATCCCTGGATTTTGCCGGTGTTACAGGCCAGTATATATATACCGTATCTCCCTAGCCAAGATTATACCGGAATATAAAACTGCCGATGCCCACTTTCACCCCAGGTAGTATGGGCTAGGTTATTTTACCCCCTTCCCCTTCTAACAGGTATAGTTAAAGCTAAGCCAACGTATACCCTTCCAGAAGAGCCTAGACCATTTTAATCCCAGGTGTAGTAAGGTCCTTTCCGTATAATTAGTATTTCATGTTCCCCACCCCCATCCCCAAAACCACCACCACCACCACCAAATCTCCGGGTATATACAATGAACAATGAAGGTTCCGCCCGAAATCTACTCAAAACTTTGTGAAAAATATATTATTGAAATTACTAAAAATAATCAATGTTGTGGGTAATCAATTCCATAACCACTACTTCATCATTGACAAATAAAAAACAATCCAAAGAGAAGCAAGTATACAGTTACATCTACGCCAGATTACACCCTTTCAAGTCAAATTATACTTTCTTCGAAAATTATAACTATTTTAACATTCATTATTCACTTGTAACAACGCTGACATGGTCATCGCCATCACCGTGGGCCATTATCATCACCTCCACCAGAGTGCAGCAACATCTGCCATCACCACAATACATTATCACCACCACCATCTTAAGTACACCACCACAGTGCATCACTGCCTTATCATTACCATCACAATGCATCATCACCACCATCATCATCATCATAATACACTATCATAATCATCGCCACAGTACATGACTACCATAATGCATCACCATGGCAGTGCACCATCGTTATCACCCTTCCACTAGCACATTTCATCATTACCAATTCCATCACCAATCCCACAGTCCATCACCACCACCATCATCACCATCATCACCACCATCATCACCATCGCCACCACCACTAAAGTACATCATGTGTACCACCACCATCACCATTTTAGTGCGGTAACCACACCAACAATACATCATCATCACCACTGTAGTCCATCACCACCACCACAACCACCGTCATAATGCACACTATTACCGTCACCATCTTATCATATTACAGCACCATCATCTCAATATAATAACATCACCACCACCACACCAGTACACTACCATCACCACCACACCAGTACACTACCATCACTACCACCACCATCACCACATTGTAGCAACATCAATACCACCACAACCATGGTGCATTCTACTGCCATCACTACAGTGCACCATCATCACCACAATTCATTACCGTCACAGTGCATCATTACCACCATCATAACTGATACATCACATCCACTATCACCACCACCACAATGCACAACCACCACCGTGCATCACCACCACAGCGCATCACCACCACCACCATGCACCTCCACCACCGTGCACCCATCACCACCACATTCCATTATCACCATCATCGTGTGCACCTCCACCACAACAACAATGCTCCACCATCACTCTCACCAACACGGAGCATCACCACCACTACAGTGCAGTACCACCCCCACCACCATATAATGTCCGACAATCATCATCATTAACAATCATTATACTATCCGATTATGTGCACTGTATGACTGGAGTACAAAGCAAAAGGTTATAATCTGATGCGGAAGGGTATATTTTGGCTCAGGCTGTTTATACCTGGGTACATAAGACCTTCATGTTGTGAAGAAGAGATGGGAAGATAACGTCAAAGAATGGACTGAATTGAAGCTGAGCGAACCAATGAGAGGCACAGAGGACAGAGAAAAATGGAGAAAGCTGGTCAACAGATCATGTGTGGTGCCTCAACCACCCCAGAAGATTATGGAATGGGATGGGATGGGATAGGATAGGATAGAATAGGATATATACGACCTGCCTAGGATTATTTATACTCAGGACTATAATTTTGGCCACCATAACACCGGGCTGTTATTACTATTGTTGGAAGGAATTCCGAATGAGACTCCCACCTCATATCCCCCTAACCAAATCCTACCCCCTACCCCCTAACCCTATCCTTAACCTTACCCTTAACCCTACCCCTAAAGCCCACCAAGACAGGGGCATCAATTGAGGCGAGCCCCCAACCCTAATGTTCGTCGAGACAGGAGCATCAGGCATGTATCTCATTCGGAATTCCTCCCTAACTGTTACTGTTATTATTAACATTATATTATGTTAGTACAAGAAGCCCAGCTGAAGTGCACCATCCTTCTTTAGCATGTCCACTTGTCCAGAGAACATGTCTTTTCTTTGACTGAACTGTCACTCACGTACTTTGGACGGATTGAAAGTAACTCAGAGAGAAAGTTTACATGGAAATGGATGAATAAAGGTGGAACGGACGACGGACAGGCGGACGGACGGACGGACGGACGGAAGGACGCATGGACGGCCAGTTTACGGACACACACACACATACACCATACACACACATACACCATACACACATATACACCACACACACACACATACACCACACACACACCACACATACACTCACATACACACACACACACACACACACACACACACACACACACACCACATACAACCACACACCACCCACACACTCACCCACACTCACCCACCCACCCACATATGCAAAGCACCTAATGTGAAGTAGAGTAAAAGCAGGAGAATGAATAGTAAAAGAAACTTATTTCCCTCCCCTCCAGTTGAAAAACAACAACAATAACAACCAACTTCACATTGCTTGTCGATATCCCTTATTCCAACAACTTCCCCGTGCAATTATTCATTTTCCGGTTATCTTTCGTTTTACGCCCCTCCACCTCCTTCCCTTTTGCAAGTCTTCTTCGTCAATGGCTGGGTTTGTCATGTGCATTATATTGTTAGCTTGTTGTTTGCTCTGTGGTTCCATACTGCGACCGTAGATCTAGCTGGGGCATAGGAAGCTTTGGCAAAAGTGATCAGCTGCATTGAATCTTCATCAAGAGTGGACCACAGAATAATAATCGATAAATATACTGTGGAGTGAACATTCATACGACGTTTGACTTGGAGTTTCACCACACGTGGCCGAATGGAGCTGAGTGGTCGAATGGCTGCGGGGTTGAATTCAAGATATTAAGGTCGTGGGTTCGATTCCCGACCACGGTCATGTTGTACATGTCTTGGGAAAACATTTCATCTATATTTTCGTCAGTCCACTCATCTGTAAAATGGGTACCTGGCTATAGGCAGTAAAAGATTCTGTCAGAATGTTAATGATCAGCACCCCCGAAGAGCAGCAGCATTGTATACTCACTAGGGAGTTGCGAGAATACTAGAATGACCGGGCCTGCTGGGGGTAATAATAGTGTAAAGTCGCGTGAGCTGGCATCAGCCTAGATACGAAACTTATAAACATCACTATTGTTATTATTTTTGAGTGTGCACAAGCTGGTCCTTGGTGTAAGTCGTATGTTTGGGATCAAGTTAGGGCTTGGGTTACGAAGCACCTAAGGAAGAATTCCGAATGGGACTCACGCCTGTTTCTCCTGTATCCAGGGACATTAGAGTTAGGGTTAAATGTAAGGATGGGGTTAGGGGTAGGTTCTGGGTTGTATTGATAAGCATGAGTTCTGGTTAGGGGTGTTAATCTCATTCGGCATTCCTTTCCCGGGTTCGATCTCCATTCGTCACCATAACGATTTTTCTCTTGTGTTGGCAACGAGGCGAGTCCGAAAATCCTCCTCCTTCTGCATTCGGGACACTCCTGTTCTGTCTCTGTAGCAGTCACTCAGTGGGGTTCTCTGTATGCTGAGCCAGTAAGATCCTGGATTCTTTTATTCAACGCAATCTTCCATCAGCCATTTCCTTTTTGCTTGGCCCGCTTTATGATATTTATTATGCACCTATTATTCACCACAGTTGCTGCCATTTCAAACTTCCTTTATTTGCTACGTCTGTTACTGCTTGCCGCTATCACCACTGTTGCTGTTCTCTACATTTTGGGTCCACTTCTTGTTGCTCTGTTGCAGCTACTATCTTGCCGTAACTGCTACATGCAGTTATGTTACATACAGATAATATGTTACAGCCGCTACACTTTTTTTTTTTCAGTTTATCTTGCACCCCATGCTGTCCTTGAAATGGCAACAGCTATCACTTGCTGTTGTCCCTGCAGGTGTTTTTAGCTACTGTTGGTGTCGCTCTTTAAACAGCTTGATATGAAGCTGTGAATTCTGCCAGTGCCAGTCTGTTAGTGTTAGATGCATTCAGTGCTCTTTTACCAGCATGTCAACATACACAACCTGTACGCAACTTCACCCATAGATCGCGTAATGCAGGGTTGGGGGAAGGGTGGAGGGGGTGAGAATCAAGGGCGTCCATGACCTAACGATGATAAGTGAGCAAACATGATTGCCGTAGTGGCGTGGAAGCCGAAAATGGGGTGGCGGGAGGGGGGGGNGGGGGGGAGAGGATGGCGGGATGTGATTCAGAAAGCAGTTATGGTCTTGATAGTTTAGATTTACCACTACCGACAAGGTTACACACAGGCATTAATTTTGAGGTCACTCGAGTTGGAGTTACTAGTAAGGGTGATCTATATATCACATTTTTTCTTTCCCTCAGGGTCCCAGTGACCATAGCTGTGGCATGTTCTAATGCATTTGTCACTTCCTCGGCCAGTTTAGGTTAAATTAAAGCAGCATTATTTTGGGTCAAAAGTTTGAAAAGATAGGGGCTATCCAATGAGCTAACCCCCTGTTCTCTTGAAATAGCCCGAGGCCTCAACTGGCTTTTCACGAGGGTGGGTCAAACGAACAGACACAGCAAAAAAAAAACCTTACTTGTCATGGGCTCTTAAAAGTAATTTACTTTTTTTTTTAGATCAGATGCTTATCTCCATTACTGATGATTGGGAATAGCCAAAGAAAATTAAGGCTGGGGTAGGATTTCCATATGTGGTAACTCCTACAACTTCGGCCAGTCCCTTCCGAATAATGTACTAATACAACCCTAACCCTAACCCTACCCTTAACCCTAACACTAATGTTCAATAACCTAATGATAATAATGCCCATCCATCGAGACAGGAGGAGCATCAGTCGAAAGCGAGCGTAACTCCTTATCGCCAGTTACCAGATATGGCAATCCTCCCAAGGCTGGAGTGACGACAGATGACAGTACAAAGTAATGGATAGCAAAAAGATTTGGACGTGTGTAACCACATGGAGCCTGATCTAGTTACATATTATCTACCCTCCTGAAATTTTGGCCGCAAGATCTTGTAACAAATTAGCACTGCAAAGACGTTGAGGGCGAGGGAGAGAGAAGAACGACAAAAACAAGTTTGAAGTGAGATTTGAGAAAGAGAAACATGGTACTTGTTATAATAGGGATTCAAGATGTAATTATGTCCCTTTAATTACATAAGCAATGCTATGCCTTTAAGGGAGATAACAGTTAATTATTTTTCTCTTTTTCTCTTGACATAACCCTGCATTGGATATTATGTATTAAGTCATGCTGTCTCGCATATTACCTTGTCTTGCATCTCTCTTATCTATGTTGAAGTATGAAAGCATGTAAATGGTATCTGGCTATATTCTTATGGTGATAACATTTCAGTATGAATGGTTTTGTACTAGAATATAATCTTTTGTATATACATACACCACTGAACGACTTGTGATAACTTTCAAAATAAAATTCAGTTTCTTAATTTAACTGAAGTCTCTCACCTTTTATTTGTTTGTCCTCACCCACACAACATAACAGTACTTATCTGAATGTCTATGAGGGCAGTATATCTACTTCTTCTGCTGCACACCCATGCCTTGCGGATGACTTGTGCTGATGTAGTTTGTTGAATACCACTGTCGTTGTTAGCTCTGACAGCCTTGTATTCTTCTGAGCTTCTCATATGATGGGTTTGCTATTGTTCTGTATTGCAATGATCTAGTCTAGACTATTTATTCTGTGAAATGGGAGGATCAAGATGGAAAGATACGTTGTCACTAGATCTACTCTGTTTACATGGTGTCTGTCGATTTCGGCTCTGCCAGCTGTACTGGTTAGAAGCTGCGTGCGCAGGCAGTCTTGTGAGCAGCACTTGATTTAGTTTTCCTCGTGATTTTTGCATTTTTTTCCCCCTCACATTGTAGGTTGATTTTATTTCTTTCGCACTAAAAAACCAGACAGCATCGTGAGTTAAACTCAACATCCTGATACGGATGTGTGCATCACCCTTGTAAACAAACACATTCCCGAGTGATCGTGACTACGAAATCTCCGTGCTGTCAATGGCTCAATACACACTCTAAGCCATTCACTGATACACTGATTACTCCTGTGTTTGGGGCGTAAAGAACGCTCAGTGAATGAAGTGAAGGTAGAATGTAGACTCACCCCATTCCCGCACCCTCCTCCCCCCCCNCCCCCCCCCCCAAAAAAAAATGTTTATAAAAAAAGTTCAGTGTGCTTTGACGGACCTTCAGGTCATCCCGGGAAAGTTGTTCTCATTTCAGCAAGTATTTATAGCGTGAAACTTCTGTCTTCCCAAGACAAGGAATTCCACACTCCACGTCAACTAAACTACGTCACCTCACTCATGTCTAGACAACTACGTCACCAAATCGTGCTACATCTAAGTCGTCACATGAGAATAATTTACCCTCCCATGGTGTTTCCCCTGAATACGCTTTAAAACTGCATAAAATAATGGACTCTAACAGAGGACATGGGACGAGACAGTTTGACTGGTCGTCAGCTTGTAACTAAGCTAAATATAAATTCCTCTACTTCCCACCCCTCCTTCTCTATCTCATGCCTGAGTCTCACACGAGACACTGTCCCGTCTCCTCAAGTACTCATGTAATTTTTTATTTTTATTTTGAAGGCGAACATGACAAAATAGACACGGTAGAGACCAGTGTCATGATTAGTGACGTCCTAAGCCAATATAGGTAGCCGATCGGTCCCTCGTTAAAAAAAAAAAATTACACCTCAGGAAGGAAAGTGCCAAAACAGATCGTTCAAAAACCTGAAATCATTATAAAAATGTTCTCTGCTTATATCAAGAGTATCTATATCTATTTGAAATGAAACTTACAAAGTAAATAAAATCAGTAACCAGTGACAGTCAAATATGCATCGATACTGAGCTACTATTAAAAATCTAGATCAGGAGTGTCATTATGTGAGTGTGAAGGTGAGTGTGCGTGTGTGTGTGTGTGTGTGTGTGTGTGAGTGTGTGTGTGTGTGTGTGTGTGTGTGTGTGTGTNGCATTTAGAAAAAGGCCCTCAGGTGGCGCCCCCCTCCTTAAGTCAATATAGGAAGCCGATAGGTCCCTCGTTAAAAAAAAAACAAAAAACACCTCAGGAGGGGAAGTGCCAAAACGAATCGTTCAAAAACCTGAAAATCATTATAAAATGTTCTCTGCTTATATCAAGAGTATCTAGACTAGACTATATCTATTTGAAATGAAACTTACAAAGTAAATAAAATCAGGAACAAGTGACAGTCAAACATGCATCGATACTAAGCTACTATTTAAAATCTAGATCAGGATTTAAAATCAGATTAAAATCTAGATCTAGATTATGTGAGTTATCATTATGTGAGTGTGAAGGTGAGTGTGCATGTGTGTGTGTGTGTGTGTGTGTGTGTGTGTGTGTGTGTGTGTTTGTTTGTGTGTGTGTGTGTGTGTGTGTGTGTGCGCGCGCGCGTGTGCGTGTGTGTGTGTGTGTGTGTGTGTGCGTGTGTGTGTTTGTGTGTGTGTGTGT
>JAWQUT010000035.1:1185983-1223052 GCA_033807755.1 Ellobium chinense
GAGAGAGAGAGAGAGAGAGAGAGAGAGAGAGAGAGAGAGAGAGAGAGAGAGAGAGGGGGGTATGAATTGATTGTTAAGAACATTGTTATTGTTTTGCTCATTTACAACTAGTTGTTATCTGAGCTAAATAAACAAATTGTTATTGTTGTTATTGTTATTGCTGTTATGACGTTTGTAGCCTGCATTTGGTTTTCGTGCCATGCATGGTTTGCAACCTGCAGGATGCTGTCAGTACCTTATTTAGTATTCAATCTAGACTATTCAGAAACATGTTATATGGCTTCAAAGGAAATTAATCTCCTTCACAACCGCCTGGTCCACCAATCAAACACACAAACCTTACACTTGACAATCTTCAGTTTCCGAGCACAACTCACAAACCACACGGTCATGCTGCATGAGTTCATTTCTGGTGAGACCGCAGAAAAACCGCAGCCAAAAAAATAAAAAAAAGACATGTTTTAGGAAGAAGACTCCCTAAAGTCTAAATTTATCCCACAAAGCTTCATTTTTGAGCTCGTATTTTAAAACTAGAGGTAGAAAACTACATTTTGCTTTTTTTCCTGCACTTCTGCAGGGGCAATAACTCGTGCAAAGCACACATACAAAAACCACCTGGACAATCCGTTAACATTCCCTGACAACAACACATTCACCAAAACATGAACAGTATCGAATTGCTTTGGATTCACACACACTCAAATTGTATCTACTCTCTTTTGATGGTGAGGATATAAAGAAATTCTAAAAGTTTAGAGCAATTTTTTTCTCAAATTTTTTGAGGCTCTAATAACTAATGTTATTCAGAACCTAAGCTGTAGCTCATTTCGTTTACATGTAAATCTAGCACTGGGTGGCCCATTAATAGTCTGAGATGATCGAACGTTATTCAGTTCAAAGAGTATCAGATCTGTAAAGTGAAACGAGAGTCTACCAATAGAAGAAATCATCAACTGTAACTCTGTTATGCATGTGTCTCGGGCAGTTAATTTCTGACATTTTAAGACTGGGCTCAGGCCACACCCAGTAGGTCATGACTTGCACGTTCTCTCTTGGTGGTCCTAGCTTTAAGACACAATACCTCTTCCAACATGGGTTATCATTTGCAAATACAGTCTTATCTTCCTTTAATGAGACATCGGACATACGATGTTTTTCGAGGATGGTACAGCTGCACAGTATGGCATGGATTCTTTTCTCTCATTCATTCAAATGCCTTGTGCGCTCAGGTAATTACGCAATGGCATTCGCGGTCTTGCCAGTCAGTATGTATGTAGACAACCATTTTCTGTTGTTCTCTTTTCCTTCTCTCGAAAGCATACAAAAATAAACTGTTCATTCCGTACATAATTACAAACTTCCTCACATGCTGAATGAATGTTTCTTCTTTTTTATTTTCCGTATGTTTCTTGACGATAGCATTAACATGCCACTTCATGATCCATTCCCAGGAAACTGGCCTTTGCTGTTAGCAGAGAGTTAGATCCTAGAACTTTGTTTTGATCACCAATGGCTCACACGACCATATGGATGTTCACCCTTTTCAGAGGGCGGGCCAGTTTAGTATCACATTCATCCTGTGAGGATAACTCTAGCTCACCCTATGACGTACCCAACCTACTCGGAAAATGAGGTCGGGCACGAGTATGTATTCTGAAGGATTTGGCAGAGCACAGCGCGTTGCTGCGGTGAAAAGCTCAACATGGATATGGACCAAACGCAACAAACAGTGCAATGTTGCACAGAAATTTTAACAAAACTGCAACATTTACCATGGCTTCGTTGCGGCTGCAAAGGTGTGCAGGAAGAAATTAAAGCAAAAAACCGGATGTTGCGATTTCGAATCCCTCTCGTGGCAGGGGAAAAAAGTCAAGAGAAGAATCTCAGGAGCCCTGACCCAAATGTGGCCTAGCCCCCTCAGGAAGTAAAAAAAATCAAAACACTAGCTAGATCTTCCTCTGAAGACCTTCTTATGCCTCCTTGTCCGAATAAGAGTTTCCTATCTTAGGGTCCTATCTAAAATCTGGGTGCATGTTTCATAAATACATGACCGAACAAAACAGTGCACTCTACACTCTAAAGTAACTTCACGGGCCATGCTTTACATTCTTGACGGGCCATATTTTGACCTTCTGGCCAGATCATGGTCTTGAACTACCTCGCGCAGATTTCAACGAGCCCTGATCGTAGTAATGGTTTCTGTTCCAGATCAAATCCAAACTTTCCACAAAGATTCATGTAAACAGGTAAATGTTTCAGTATGTTGAAGGGACACACGTAAAAGACACGTGTAAAAGACACAGTATGAGAAATTCATTTGATTTGATGCTCACCAAAACATGCTAATTATATTTTACCTGAGACTCTTATCAACCTTTTCTCCAAATTTCATCCACATTTCTTGAAAGGGTTTTGAGTTATTGCGATAAAACGTACAGTCTTTTTTGGGAGAAAAGTTAATTGTAATAGAAGAATTTCAAACATCAGCAATATATTGACCTCTTTAAGAAGTCTTTCATTAAGTGAATGATTTTCTGCATTCAGTTTCAGCTATCAAGACATAATGTAAAGACACCGCCGATTTTCTCCTTGCAAAATTGGATAGATTTTTTTTTTGTTTTGAGATACCTAAAACAAATTGCAGGTGGGTCGGCTGTGCAAAACTCTGACTAGATACTCTCCTCATGGACACAGCGTCAAATCTCAAGGTCACTTACTTGGTATTTAAATTATACTATTCTTAGAAATCATCTTTTTATCTTATTCTACTATGTGGGCGGCCTCAAACGAAAAAACAACAACAACAACACCAAAAAAACCCCCCAAAAACCTGCCATGAAGAAATTGTTCACTGGGGTGGGCGAAATTCAGTTATAATCAACGAACAACAAAATTCATTCTCCTGACACTGTTACAGCTGCCTAAAAATTTTGTGTTGATAAACTTGGTTAACCAGGGAGAAATCGATCGAATGTAATCACCACTTCTAGTCAAGCATCCCCAAATTTATGTTTTCCTTTAACTCGCATTAGAGAGCTTCTAATTTCGAGTGCGGATCTTTTATGGACCGTTAGGGCAGAAGTAGGCATGCGCATATGGCGTTTCCTGGTGTTATTGTCATCTTGAATCAGATGTGAATGTCACGTCTTGTTCTTAACGTGCACTATGATCTAACAAGGGGAAATACCAATATGTGCCTGTCTGTTACTTTCTACAGGGGCGTACCGTTCATGTAACCTATGAGTTTGAGATTATCAATATATTTTTGTACTTGTCTATACAATCTACTCAATCATAAATATTTCTGAACAAAAAATTTGCTTACCCTCTGATCTGACCGTGTTTTTTTTCTTTTTTCTTTATATGCATTATCCTTTCTGTGCACGACTTCCTGAGTTTTCCTCTCCTTCGACGAGAGGCTGGGATTCAAGATGGTGCCGTAATCATTCGAATATTGCAGAGCTCATGACGCATAAAGCTTTAATTCATTTTGTCGAATGAGAATAATTTCTATGTCTTCTACCTTCTCACTGCATGAGATGAAGCAAGAGAAAGGAAATACTTTTTTTTTTTTTTCTGTTAGTTAAAAGTGTCTTGCCGTAGTGTATGATTCGTGCCATCGCTGCTGAATGTTATTGTCATCACTGTTTAGATATAACCACTGAAGCTATATTAGTAGTACATTACCATTTTCACAGTATGAGATGTCGCGTAAAATGGCGGCGTTGATGGAGTCGTGGTGGTGTTTTTTCTGTCTCTCTCTCTTTTCACGTGCGCAGAAGTACTGACGGTTTCAAGCAATCAGCAATCGATGTTTATGTTCTAGCAGAAGAAAGAAATGTCTGATGCAACAGAAAATATATAGCAAATATGCAGCATCTGATAGCAACATAAGCCCCGTGAACAAACCAAAAGATATGTCTACATCTTAACCCCTCCCCCGCTCCTCTCCCCCCCCNGGACATTTAAAAACTGGTTGGAAGTAAGTGTTAGATTACAACAACAACAACAACAACAACAACGACAACAAAATTGGTTGGAAGTAAATGCTAGATTACAACAACAACAACAAATCCTGCCTACGCCTCTGACCTCCGCCTCAACAGTCGGTAAGAGACCCGACACTGAAAGTAAAAGCTTTCTATTGTTAACAGGAGCAAAACACCACAGGAGTTTGAGATAAACCTGAGGCAGTCAAGGCACTGACGAGTTCTAGGCCAGAATCTATGCCCATCTTTGTTTTAAAAACCTGCTAGTCTGGCCAATGTCACTCTTCTTTGCGGACGAGTGTTCTTTTTCTCCGCACACCTTGACGAGAATTGTGCACGTTGTGATGGTCAAAGTGAAAGACGGCTATAGTAAGATAGTGAAGGAGTAAAGTGATAAGTAACCTCTGATGATTGGTGATGGAAAAGTGATGATTTTTCGACGAAAGCCAGTTGTCATAATGGGCTTAGTCTTACATTTCCACAGGCCTATGTTCTCCTGCTGTGGAAATTTAAGGCTAAACCCATGATTACAAATGGTTTTCATCGAAAAATCATCACTGTTATATCATCAACTATCACTATCAGGGCTTACTCATCCCTTTCTCCCTTTGTCTCATCGACGGGGTTTCCCTTGTCTAAAGCATCATACGAAGGGTTTCATGGCAAAACGCGTTATCCACCAATATGAATTTTTAGCTTATTCTACACACTTCATGCAGCAGTAGGAGTATTTAGTACACATGTATATTTCCATTCCATAGAAGGACATTTGATCTTTATTATTTAAGACTTAAATTTCGCCTTTCACATAAAAATATGCTTTGAATCTGGTCTGTTTTGCCACAACCCCCGAATGGTGTATAATGCGTTTTGCCATGAAGCCCTTCAATATTGCTATCTCTTCCAGATCGGTCTTAGTTCATTTAGTCATACAGTAATCGTCCCACTGTCGTTGTCACAATGGGCAGTCTCAAATTCTTAAACTGCTCCTGCAACTTCTAATGCGGAGGAGAAAGATTTTCTAAAGTGGGATATACAAGCGAAGTGGTGGAATATAGTGCCATATTAGACTATTATCATCTTGGCACTACTGGCAGTGATGAAATTCTTCAAAGTTCACATTACTGGGTGATGGTGAAGATGATTTTATTTAATATCATTGTATCATTGGTGCATTTTATATTCCAAATATTAAAGTATATTTTATGATTCTTCGTTGGCATGGACAGAACTTTTTCCGAAAGATGATATCAGTAATGATAATGACGACAATGTGTAGCGAGAAATAGCGGTGTTTTTGTAGACGTAATCATGTCCTCTACGTCTTCTATTTTGAAAATGTTGATGACGATTTGGAGGATGATGGCTATAAGTAAAGTAAAGTGACGGGGAAAAAATGTAGTGGGTGGGAGATGGGAAACACGACACATATAATATCCAAATAAACCGAAATTAAATTTGTGATATTTGTCAAAAGAACCTTTCTGTGACTTCTAGTTCTAGGGTGACCCCTCATACCCATGTTCAGTAGATTTAGTCGGCTGCTGATAATACATTAAAAATAGTAAAACCCTGGACTACTCTAGATCTATAAATATATCGTCCTCAAAACACTGTAAGCTGTAAGCGAATGGTTTGTAGTGTTGTTGTTTGTTTGTTTGTTTGTTTGTTTGTTTGCTGGCATTTGATTATCAGGCTTTTCAGCATTCCGCAACGACAATGCTAATGACCACCACTGACTGGTTATATGATATGGATGCCATCTTTCGCGCTTACTGAAAGAGATGTCGATCTGATACCCAGCGCACAATGAACGGCAATCCATGAAGCCTACAACTATATGCACCAGATTATTTTTATAACACTTAATTAATTTTGTAACTCGGCACAAGCAAGTGATTACAGTGGAAGTCGGTTAAACCGAAATCGCCGGGATCGTACACGTCGATTCGGGTAAAGCGAATTTTGGATCTAAACGAGTGCCTGATTCAACGATAACAGCATGACAGAGAAAAGAGTGTATGAGTCATAATGCTTTAAATACTTTTACATGTAAAGAGTTACGGTGCAGCCTTGCAACTGATATCAGAGAAAAGAGAAATAAAGCTCAAAGAGGAAGAAAAACGGCAATGCCGTTGGGTGCAGAGCTAGGACGCCTCGATACAACTGGCTGCAAAGTAAAGCAAAAAAAAAAAAAAATCTAGGCGCACGCGAAGCTTCAACGATCTTCGCCATTGAGTGCACTCGAAACCTCACTAATATCATACCACAGAATAATTTTCATATTAAAACAAAAAAAATCTCGAATTTGTGTTCGACCTAGCGTCATATTGTTGCTCGAATTGACTTCAAATCTGGTAAATGTTTTTGTTTTGTGCTGAACGCGTTCCTTTTATGGGTTTCATTTCTAATGATGACGTGAATTTAGTGTGAAGCAGTAACTTCATTCTTCGTCAATGTTTTCACTTCAGCTGTTTCTAATCTAATGAATCGTGCACCATCAGTCAACAGCGTCCTGTCGCGACAAAGTAAACTGAGAACTTGTACATTAAAGATGGTAGGCCTATCTCTTACCATCGTAAGAATTGCGTTAACTCTGCATGTTGAACGCTACTGAAGTGCATTCAGCCCCGATGCACTAATATAATTCTTACGATCGTAAGAGATCCCATCGTTCATCCGCAAGCTCTCAACTGTAGCGCGGTGGTGCGGGTTTTCTTGAAGTTGCACTCGGTGAATATCGACAGTCTGGAAAAAAAATTCTAGAGGAGAAAGGTATACATATCCAACGGGTAAACTTTGATTCTTCTCATTTCAGCCATATGTTTCCGTTTTTCTGAATTAAAAATGAAGAATTTAGAATACTAAATATGACATCACACATGTGCTGCAAAAAGTTATCACCCTGCGGCAGCCATATTGAAAAAAAAAATTCAAACTTACTCCAATTACTTGAAGTCAGGGTCTAGAAACTTAGCATGAAGGACGATTTTGGCTAAGAGCAGACTTACAAAAGAGGTTTTAAACGAAAAATTCGGTGTAGTCTAAATTCAAAACTAAAGTAGGAATCAAACGGGATCCATTTTATATAGTCTAATGTGCATTGGGGGTAGGGATAGAGCTTTGGCTGTATATTATATTAAAAACATACACCAGATTGTAAAAAGCTCTCTGTGTCTTGCGCTACTGCCAATCTCTACAAAATCCATAGGAATCTGTGGAATGTACTTAATTTGTGGCACAGTGTTCCTGTGGTCACCACCCACAACTGAGAAAAGTACTTGTTTAGTATTCTGATACGAAATTTAGATGCAGACCTTTACAGAAGGGCAGTGCACGCCACGATAATGCGCTACAGTCTACAAAGAAAGGACTGTGCCTTCCGTTAGGAAAAATAAATTGCATAGATTAGACTACGTTTGTTCGGTCCTTGCAATCTGACAAAGTAGGAAGCCACATGTTTTTCTTGTATTCTTTAGGCAGTTCCTACAAAGGGTACACTTCGGGGTTGGTGCGCGCCTTCACAGTGAGGAAGTGTGCACAACTACAGAAGGTTATTGGAAATGTGTCGCATTTTGTACAAAACAGGAAGAAAAAGCTCGGCAACATGATGGCAACCATTTACGGTTTCAAATTTGTTAGTGGAACATCATTCAGCAACCTTGTGACAGAAGGGGGTGTAGCATGAATCAGCGGTGGTCTGTATGCTAACGAAAGAGGCAAAGATAGCCATCTTGGCTTGCCTAGAGACTGATCTTTCCTTTAATAGGGAAGGGATATGGTTTCCCTCAAATTGCAAGAACAAAACAAAAGTAGCCATGGTTTTTTGAGACCCAGACAGGAATGATGGGTTAGATTCGAATCAGAACTTGATTCCTTCGAATCCCCTTCTTTTGTTTCAAATCCGGATTCGAATCCTAAATTTGGTCTGAACTCGAACCCTTCGGTTCACAGGAAATAAAAGCAAAACAATACAATACAATGGTTCGGTTTACAAGGAATCCCTGTCACATTAAAATTTGTCCCAACTCTATTTGGAATAAACATACATTATTAAAGACCCAATGGAGAATCTAGTGGCGATTTTATCTCACTCTAAGAAGTACAAGCTCAAATTCCATAAATTATAATCCCCTCCCCGGAACTCGAATCCGGACTCGAAAATTGTAGGATTAGCATCTGCCCAACTCTATCAAACAAAACAGTCGGGTCAAACGAGCACAAAACAGTCACGTGATGTTAACGTCAAGTCGTTAGTATTGGGCTATCACAATTTTGGATACCCACACCACTCGTAGGAAGCGATTACCTTTCTTTATTAATCACGTTGTCGACTAATTCATCTGGATTTCAGTGTTCCGCTGATAGTAAACGGTAAAATTGTGTCGCTTAACCTGGAGCTCAGGACATCCATATGCACCCCACACCACTATCAAGAGACAGTTCGTGTTTAATTACATGAACGTGCAATCAGTGCTAACATAACATACTACAGCCTAGGTAAAACACTAAGCGAGTCTTATGCAGTAAGAAGTTCCGACCCTAAGACCTCGTTAACTTTGCCTGTTAATGACTGCATGATGTTCTCATAAAGGATTATTTCAATTTCGTTCCACGGATGCTTCAGCGGTCAAATCGCACTAGTCATGCAATAATTTATACTATTGGTGAAGTAGTTGTGCCGTAACAGCCGGGTTTTTCGCTCTTCCCGGCCCGTTATAATAAGGCTATTGGAGCAATAATAAATAAAACGGGAAAATGGGGTTTTAGAAAACTGCCATTAAAACCGGATTCATGTTATAACTGTGGTCGTTCTAATGGGTTCTACTGAAATTTTGAGACAAATTTGCTGACGTCTTACAACTTGAACAAACTGTCCATTGATTATTTTGTTTTATAGTCGATAAATCCTAATTCTAACCGTAAGAATAAAATGTTTATTGCCTAGTGGTTAAACTGTGTTTCAAGTATAGAGGGAGTAGCACTGTTGTTAACTCATATCTTATCAGTACATCTGCATTTCAGTCTCCCAAACAGAGTCAACACTGAATCAAAGTTCTGCAAACTGATAACGGCCATGCAACATATTATGACCGTTACTAGTCTACTTCATCACTTTCTCTTCCAAACTTCCTTACTCCAAATGATATAGCAAAATATCTACCGTAGGCATGCATCTCTTTTGCTATTTAGCTTATTACCATTATAACTGAGATCCTGAAAAAAAAACAACTCCTCACTGACCTACTACCGAGTACATCGGTAGCGATGGCCCTCGCCTTAGACTAGACTAGACTAGAGGCGCCCGAGACAGCATGGGAGTATGGTAATTTACGTAGTACTCGAGTACTCCATTGCAGCATGTACAATTTAGTAGAATAATCATTACAGCCCACCACATTTATCTGTGTCAGCAGTGTTTTGTTGAACGACTTGAACAAAGGTAAATTTCCTCGATTTTATCTTTCATTTGTAATACACGTAGATTTATCTCTGAGAGTACCAGTTTACAATATAAGTACCATCCTACATTAGATTTCACAGTTTTACATAAAGATGAACTTTGGTATGCACTGATGTAGGCTAGTCTAGTCCACAAAGAAAACTGATGCGCGCTGCTCGTCACTGTCTAGACAGGCGCTATTGGGTGACGTCAAATCTGCTCATTCTAGGCTAGCCTACAAGTCGCTTTTTGAGGGTCAGTCAGTCTTGTCAAGCATTGCAGATGGTAATTACAGATCTAGAATCTAGTCTAGCACAATACATTTCTTGTTGTCATTATTTTTGTGAGTTTAGTTTTCAACATTCTTTTTATTGCGGTGGAGTTTGCCAACGGCTGAGCCGTTTTAGCCTACCATTTAGCCTAGACTAGACTAGTCTAGACTATCTCAAGATCTAAAACGCAGGGATCATCGTAAGGTCAAAGTCTGTGTGAGTAAAATATTCATTTTCTCTAACCTAATCAGAACTCCGAACGCCGATGTAGGCCTATTCGACAGTCACAATAATGGCAAAAGACCAGAGAAGATTAACAAATTTAAAGGATAACAGTGCAAAGAGTTTAGGCTAAATTTCTAGTTTTTACCTAGGGCCAGCACTAGTTAGTCTATAGACTATTTGTGGGTATTGTAATAGAACTAGATTATTTACTAGGGAAAGATTTCCGCAGGCAACACCCCCCGAAATAACTACATACTAAAGAGGAATTATTTTGATGGGACAGGATGAATTTCATTTGGATTATTTACCCCTAACCCTACCCCTACCCTTACCCCTAACCCTACCGGGTTGTTGCCTGCAGAAATCTTACCATGTATTAGACTGATCTAACTTAGATGGAAATCTAAACTAGGCTAATCTAGATTTAGTCTAAATCTTATTCTTATTGATAATTGCTATACCAGATCCAGAAAGATCTTTTAAGTCAAAATTTTCTTTTAAATCTCGACATCCAAAGACAATCTAGTCTGGAATATATAGACTAGTGAGGATTTCTATTGGGTGGCTAGAACTCAAGCTTGGTGGGAATTAACTTGTCCCAGATTTTAAAATTTAGAATAGATCAAGTTTGACAAGTCTGTGTCCTGAGAACATGAACAAACGGAAAGGTCACTTAGTGCAAAGAGCTCGGGTTAGTCCGCTAATTTTTTTGATGGGCCAACACATCATATGAGGATTCGGATCCATAGTCTATCTAGACTAGTCTAGTCTAGAGTTAGTCGAGTTGAGATATAAAAAATTTCGATGAATTGAGATTCAGCAGTAAGAATGAGCGTGGACAGTCTTTTGATGTCAGACGCTAATTGGACCAGAATTAGATTTCTACTGGATCTAACCAACGTCCGCCACTAGCGGAAGCAGTGCATTTATTTCGGTTCATAGCATGTTTGCGCCAGCCCGGTAGCCTAGCCAAGTTTTCTAGGCAGCTTGGCAGGGTTGGCAGCGTTGCCAGGTGTGATACTTGGCGGTGTTTTTTATTTTCCTTGATGCTTTTTTTTAAAACCATGGCTACATGCTTACTTCATGAGAGTTGATTTTTTTCTTGTTAAATCTCTCTATAACCGGGCGGAAAGAAGTGTTCTCCAAACTAGTATTCATTAAGAGGGAGGAATGTAGAATGTAAGCTCCATCTGGTAATTGTTTTTTTTTTTTTTTAGCTGATACATATTACCTTGGAAAGTGTGACACTGATGATTTTATCTAGAAGTACTGCGAAAGATCAATTTTGAGAAGAAAGGTCGAAACAGAAAATGTCCTGTTTCTACCGTGGATCGAACCGAGGGTCAGCTTGCAAGTCTGAATGTGCTACCACTACACTAAAGGGACGCTAACTTCATAGCAATGAGGTATTTTCAGACGGGTCAGTTACACGATCTAGGGATTGCTTGGATATAACTTCCACGTGTGAGCCAGGTGTTTACCCATGACTGTGACACACTTCCAACTGCTCAAATATAGATGTATATTTTGTGAAAAAAACTATTTTGTGAAAAAAAAAGTCACGTCTAAGGTGAAAAATATTCCCAAAATGTATGGTTTTTCATTAGAAAAAACAAAACATGAGAGGTATTTCGATTGTATGTTTTTTTTTTTATATTCCCAGGCTCTAGTTCCAGTCAGATATATGATCGCTTTTTTCTTATTTAATGTCATTTTTTTTTTGTTGCTATTTAACATCTCTCTATAGGAGTTACTTTTCATTTCTGTATCACATAAGATTTTGATGTTGTTTCCGTTTTGGAAAAGTTGGCTACCTTTGAGGGTTATGGTGGTGATTTCCCCGCTACTTTTTAGGCCTATGTGTGATATGGCTTTTTGCACAAAATCTGATCTGGCAATATTTCCGGTTTGACAAATGAGTGGATTAGCATGATTTGCAAAGGCTTAGGGCATTATTAGGTTAGTGATATCCGTTATCCTTCCAATTCTGTTAAGCAAGAGATGCTGTTACAGATCAAGATCTAAACTGAGTAGGTAGGTTACTTTCTAAATCTTTTATTGAAATTTAATTTGCGTTAACACTTGATGAACGTTGTCTTTGAGATTAGATCTAGACTAGTCTAGACCAACCCCGGAAGTTGAGATATCAGCATTGAAAATCCGCCTGAACTCGAAGCTAGATTACTGGCATCTCTCCAAATCTAGATCTAGTCTAGACTAGACTAGGTGGACTGTAGATCTAGTTTTTTTTTGCTCCTGCTTTCGTCACAGACAGCGTGCTATTACTGAAAGAAAAATGCAAGAGATGGAGTTAGAGCTGGATTTAGATCTAGATATAAGCCGGGTAGGTTGATCTAGACTCTAGATCTAGATCTAGACTAGATAGACTAGAAAGCTGCTTTCCAACTTGCAGTGTTTTCTCCAGAGCACGCGATTGCACAGTTATTCCCCACTTAGTCTAGTCTAGCTTTCAAAATTCGCCCTAAGAATACCTTTAACGCGTAAGTCTCCCCATGTTTCCCGTAATTGGATTGCATCACTTGCTGAAAAACTAAAATTCTTCAAAAAATATTTAAATTCCCCCTGCAATTTTTGACAAGAGGTAGACTAGAAGTCTAGATGTCTCCCCGCATATCATTGGACCTGGAGAAAAAAAAAACTGAACTTGTTGCCACTTATTTGCTTTTATCTTTAAGATCAGGATTTAGAAGACCAAAGAATCTCGGAAGTCTAGTGTACATTAAAAAGTGCCCACAGCTTCTGAGCAGAAAATTGACATCATTAAAATCTAGGTCTGCATCTAGTTTCATCTGGCCCCGCTTTCCTGGCAATTGTGGGCTATAGTTGAGAAAATAGTACTAGTCCAGCATAGGTATCATATTATCAGCTTATTCTACCACTTCTGAAAATTCCGCCGAAACAACCGCCATTGCACATCATCAAAGAGCTGCAATCACTGCGTGATTTTGGCAGAAGTTTTCAAATTTTAGGAAGCCTATTTGCTGACCGAAACATTGACACTTACAAAGCAAGGCATGCTGAAAGGTTTCTTCAGAATGATGACCTAAAATAGAGATTCTGAAGTCAAAATGACACTTTGGCATCACGCTATTGCGTCTGCCTACACTGATCTGTTTGTCCGTTTGCATTATGGTGCGTAACCTGGGAAACAAGATGTAGATCTGGGCCTATTAAGTTTGTGGAACGTATTCTAATTTAGACGATAACATTGCAAAATCTACTTTTCTGTTTATCAGAAACAAAAGTGACCTAAAATTACGTCGAAAAAAAGTTTCACAGAGTTTCAATTGCCAGCCTATCCTGGACTGGGCCTGTGGAGCTTGTTACTTTTTAAATAATTTCTGCGACATTGCCTGGATCTTTTTTTCTTATGATTTGTTGAGATGACTCTTCTTCCTATAGACTTATTAACTTATTAGCACTGACAGATACAGTTTCTGAATGCGGTCAAAAAGATTTTGAATAAAGTCAAAAGGGATATTGTCCGAGCCACCTTCCATTTGCTCAAAGAATTTTTCTTGGGTCTTGATGTCTTTAGCTTTTTTCTGCAGTCTCATATGAGTTGGAATCGAACCAGTGTTGATTGGATTGTGATCAAGGGACTATGTTGGCCATGTATGATGTGGATTTCAATTTCCTACATGAATGCGGTGACTTTGTCGTATTTGTGCATAGATGCATTGTCATTCTGGAAGGTGAAGTTATTGTCAGGAAGTGCTGCGCTATCACAGGCCGCAGCTCCGCACTTATGTTATTATATACATGTAGTATAGTCAGTTTACTCGTGCCATTATGCGTGATGCTTTCCCAAGCCATGACAGAAACTGATCTCTGATTCATTGGATACACACGTTCGGGGCAATCTGCTTCGTCGCTTCGTCTCCAGATATATATTCTGTTTTTAGTTTCAATAGCCTATTCACTTGATTTCCATCATTAAAGATGACTTTATACCAAATTTCATCTTCGTCCCACTGCTTTCTCTTCTCTTACCACAAGACGCATTTTCTTAGCTTTCGCACTGACGATGCTTATTCTGTGATGACTTTGTTAAAGTGCGTAAACACAGCCAGTTTTGCGTTCACACAATGATCAAGACAGAGATGTTGACTGCAGGTAGCTTCGGAGAAACACATGAATCCTTAAAGTTTATTTGTATGCCGCGTAAGGTTCCAGGGTGTGTCCACGTTTGGTTGTTGGAAGAATGCGCTCACACAGGGTGAAGACACGTATATATGAATTATTTTTTTTTAGCGTCGGTTCGATGGCTTGTTTTCACGGTTTTCAGATTTGATCATTGTTTTCCTCTTTGCACTCTCCGGAAATATCCATTCAAATACGAGATCTTTGAATTGTTCGTTTTGAAACAGGTTCAGTTGTACTGATGTTAACTTCATGGGTCACATTAATTTAAAAAAGCCCTACATTTTTTTTCATATTTCGAAAGGGAACAGCGTCTCCATGAGAGTCCAGTTTTCTCTATACCTTGTCTTTGCTTATTTTCGACAGTTCCTGTAATACGAAATTTTTGGGAGTCTGTCCACTTCTACCTATGGGAATATCTGGTAGTTAAAAAATGTCATGAAAAGAATTCTTTCTTGTCCTCCGTCATGACAGGAAATTAACCGTCATTCCCTCAAAGATGCCAGAGTTTTGCATTTTGGGAATGAAAACATGAATATATTTGGTGATATGCAATTTTATAGGGAAAATTATCCATTAAGCAATCTCTCTATTTCCGTATGTTTCATTAACACCAAAAAGAAAAAAAACCCAACCCTAAAGCGTCTATAAACAGTTTTGATACGTCATCCATGGTCACAGCGAACGGACATGTTGAAATGTAACGGTAAAAGATTATGTTGCACAAATGAAATAAAATGCATTTCTTTGTGTTCCAATTTTAGCCTGGAATTTCTCCGAGCTCAAAACTCTTAATGGGGTAACACATTTTATAAAGAATTGCGTCTCTTCAGAATGCACAAGTTTTGTTTCTCCAAACTTCTCACAAGTGAACCAAAATTATACATCAACACGATGTTTACATATTATATATAATATGTGATTGTATAATTTAGTGGAAGCGTCAACATAGCAGCAGCATAGCAGGACATTGAGCAAGGAATGATGTGTTCACTACCCTTCGATGAGCGAAGATTTAAAACTGCGTTGAGCTAGACCTAGATCTGCATCTGATTCTGTGAATTTAAACGAATTGAGAATTGAACGCTATAGATATAGAAGAGAGCTAGTATTGAGATGTCACATGAAGGGAGACACAGTCGTTCTTAAAGGTCGTAATGCAAAAACATGGTGCTTAACTCACAAGCGTAAGAATATTTGTTGCTTCCATGCAAAGTTGCATTCTAAAGGGTGATGTTAAGGGTGATGATCTTAGAGCGACTGTTGTTGGCGATAATATCTGTTGTAAGAAATATCACAGGTCGATAAGAAACCATAAGATTTCAGCCAAGACTAGAAAGACCAGAGAGCAGGGCAGTGACTAGTACCCCCGCAATCCCCACACTGGGATAGGCGGCAAGTGTTAAAAGGCCCCCAAAGAAAGGAGAAGAAAAGCAGGCTGAAAGGAGAGATAAAGAAAAGTACTAATAGGAGGAGAGAAAGAGAGAGAAGTGGGGGGGGGGGNGGGGGGGGCAAGAGATTGTTTATCGTCACACGAAGAGTAGCGTTTTTGAGTGACCAAAAAAAAAATCTAAATTAAAACAATATGCCAAATTTGGCGATTTAGATGATATAAAAGATAAGTTTCAATTGCCTTGAAATTCGAAGCCTGAAGTCTGAAGTTTGTACAGTATCATAGAAAATAGGGTAGTCGAACAGTAGGCTAAGAAAGGCATCGGAGCGGATCCGGAGGTGGAGGGGGTGGGGGTAGAGGGCACTGCATGACCACTGTACTGTGGGTTTTTTTTTGTCAGCAAAATTTTAAAGATTTTTCGGTGTTGACTTGGTAGAGGTTCTGTTGCTCAAAGTTTTTGTTGCCGTGACAGGTAGACAGGTGAACGCATTACGTATAAATGTATTCTTGTTGAATTTTTCTCTCTAACCTGACTTTAGCAGAATATGATATCATCTTCAGTTTAAAGGTCATGGAATGTCTGTTATGTTTATTTTCCTTAAAAATCCGTCTTACAAAAAATCACTATTAAAATTGTCACCTAATGTCAGTCGGAAATAGCCCCAAATTACTTCTTTTGCTTCCTTTGTGATTTTTTGAACATTTCTCAGGGGAACATGCCCCCCTCCCCCGACCCCTGCGAATTAATTTTTAAGCCCAGTATGTCTTTTGTGTTTGTTTGTTCCTAAACCTACCATAAATGCGGGAAAAAATCATGATACAGTTTTTTTTTTTAACTTTATACAAAATTTCAGCTGAAAATGTTTCCAATTTGCTCTTTTGCTCACCCATCCCCCTTTTTTTTTCCTGAAATATTTCAAGGGGAGCATACCCCCAGACTTCCATAGATTACGCATAAGCCTTAGGCGGTCGTTCCCCCCCCCCCCCACCNCCTACTCCCGAAAACAGCAAGATTCGTCGTTGGGTATGATTCACGTTTATGCACATTTGCTAAAACCTTTAACAAACACAGAGCTAGGATTTTTGTCGTTTTATCAAGAATTAATACATGAAGGTAGTTTGGAATACGGAGGGTGCCCCAAGTGATGGTTGTGCAGAAGNGGGGGGGGGGGGGGGGGGAGACGGGCGAAGACTTGTCAAAAACTTTGTTTTTCTTACTTGAGGCCCATTTTATTTTGAATGGTCACATTTTCTTCGGCCACATCTTTACACGGTGGTGCACAGAATCACACTTTATTCTGACTCTTTCAAGCAAGACCAGTTTCTTTCTCACTGAAGGCATATAGTAATCATAATGAGACATTTCTTCCACAATAAATGGTGGTAATAATTTCACTTATTATTATAAAGCACTTATTCCAATAACAGTTTCTGAACGCTACATATATTTACATACCTACATATTAACTTATTCTGTCCTCAACAACCACGCTACTCTACATCACTCTCTCTCTCTTTGTCTCACTCATTGGATCACTCTTGCATTCATTTTCGGACACGCACACACACCCATCTGTCCACATATCCATAAACGTCCCACTCTCCCCACCCTTATATATTACATAAATATAATGATGTGCACACCAGGATGATCAAGAATAACCACTCTTTCGCGGCGTTTAAAAGCAACGAGAATGAAACCAAGTAGAGTAGACTAATATATTGTAATTTTTCTCTCTTGACAGTGTATCTCTTTGGAAAAATAGCAGAGTGCATCTCATTGAGTGTTATGAGCAAAAATTCAAGGATATTATGTTGTTGTCTTGTTTTTTTTTTCTTTTGAGCAGATGAAAGGCATACTGTGTGATTAGGGACCCTAGCATCACTACTCATTAGATATAATAAACTGTTTTGGGACCTCTTCGTCTGCAGCCTGGGCCACCACTTCAGTTTGAAAGAGTTCCTGGGGCAGTATAGTCTACATAATTCTCGCGTTGATTAACGCATTCGATTGAGTGACTACAGAGAACAATACTATTACTAATGTTTTCGGAGTTTCTCGAGCTTATCGCAGTGTATAAATAACGGGAGAATAGTCCATTAGGTCACTGAAGTGATTCTGACCGGTGCTCACAGTTTTGGCACACCACTATCAAGATATTGTGACGGAAAAACATGATTGTACTCCCTGTCATTACTTCGTATGCCCGTACGGAGTGTGGTGTGTAAGTGATATTTGTCTTGTTTTGTTGAAAGTTAAGAAGGAAGTACATTTCTATAACCTTGACAGAACTGCTCATGACCATGTGCATAATTTATCTAAATTGCCCAGATATAATCAAGGAAATAATAATGAAAAAAGGAAATACTTAACAAATTAAGGACATTAAAAAAAAGAACGCCCCCCAAAAAACATACACGCTCCAACTTTGAAAACTTTTAACATTCCATGCAGAGGACAATGACACAGCATGGTTTTAGATCATTGACGAGGCCAAAATTGGTAAAGCTTTGGTAAAGCAACGTTCATCTGAACATTGACATCATTAACTTCACGTAACAACCTAAGCATTCATTTTGTAGAAGATGCTCAGAATGGATACTAAATGAGGACATGACACTATTCATGATCGCAGCAAAACCCATATAACATGAACTGTTCTTTAAAAAAATATATTATGAACATCATGGACATGGTTTGAATTGAGCAGATTAAAAGTCCGAGCTTTCAAATGATGACGAGTATAAACTGACACCCCCCCACCCCCCGCCCCACAAAAACTCTTTCGTATCTGGAACTCATGGATGTCCGTAATTTATCTTTTATTCTGAGTTAAAATGGAACTGTTTGCTTTGGAGAAGGCATTCACATCAGTTTAGAAATCTTATATGGCCTTGGAATTCTCCCTGATTTCCACCTTACCTCTCTTACAATAGCAATATAAAAATATTAATTAAGAAAGTAGCTCAATATTTCACGCTGATTGTAAATTATCCGCTTGTCACCTCTTTTATTTGCTACAAGACTACCTCAAGTAATTAATTTTCAAATATTTGTATCCCTCATCCACTAACCAGCTAATCAAAATTGCTAGGAAGATTTTAGACATCCATGATGTAAGTAAAGTCGCACCAGTGTAATCCGAAAAGAGTAACCCCTATAAGGGACTTAAAGGGTCGTCAGATATAATCAACGAGCAAGTAGGTAAGCAGTTCGCACCACCGCGGTATTGGGGGAAAATGTGTCTGAAAGTTTCTATAGATGATCGTACCGTCAGCACAGCAGAAAAAAACAACAACAAAAAAAAAACAAGAAATAAAAACTTGCGCACAAGTGAAAGTAGTTAGCCTTATGTAGCTTTTCACGTCTTCATTCGTGGCAACTGTTGAGTGAAAGTTACACGAGCGACAGGCACGAAGACTTTGCGTTATGACTCAACATTCAACATGAATAACGAACCGTAGCCAAATTACTGAAATTTGCCTTTTTCGATGTACGACAAGGGGTGTGTCAAACGAGAGCGTTAAAGCAATTCATATTTTATGAAAAGCACTTTTCTTGTAGATGTTTCGCAGTAGGAGAAAAAAAAGTGTAAAAAACGCTAGTATCCCCCACCCCCGTGGTAGGACGAGGGCTTGGATTGGCCCGCCGCTGGCGCCAGATGCTGACTGCACGGGCCGTTATTGACAGGCGTTCTGCTTGCCGAGATCTGATTGGCTGTTGAGACTGGAGGATTAATTTACGGCCGCTCTGGCCTAATGCTATTTATGCTGAGGTCATGCGGTAAGGCGATCCATTCAATGAGCGTGAGCAGCACAGAGAGCTACCGTGCGTTTGAGCTGCGCGTGCTGCCGACTGGGATATAACTTTAGTGTTTCCTCTAAGAGAAAGAAGAAAAGTTGGGATTTTTACTTACTTCTTCGAGCCTTCGATTTTATTTTGTCTGTGTTTGTTGTTTGGATTTACTAGAGAAAATAAGAATATTATCTAAATGCAGGTATGTACTAATATCTTGTGAGAAGATGGCTTAAATGTTTCATATAGTTCTATTTGTATCCCTTTCATGCTTCAGTGGTGATAACTGCTTCTACTTCTAACTGTGGTAACTTGGTATATAAACCGTGTGATATAGTGGCAGTGCAGAACAAAGGACTACTACCATACTTCACACTTCCCACGAGCTGCAGTGGTATGGCCCAAAGCTGCAGTCAAAATAGTTATCCGTTGTGTGCACCAGTCATGGTAAGTTTGCCCCAATACCCCTCGGGACACGCCACGTTTTGCCCACCTAAAGTTCTCAGTTCTCCCTGCTGGTTCTCTCCATCCGTCGATAAGCGAATGTTCTGCTCATCTTCTGTCTGGTACTGGGCCACTGAGGTTTCGTTTTTGGTTCATCTCGTTGCTACCGTTTACACTTGGTTTATTTTCGTTGCGCACTTCCGCTCATACTCACTTGCGTTTGGGGACTGCACATTCGGTTTATGATTTATTCTGTAGAGGATTTTCATTTTCCGTTTTGCTCTTTATTACCTTCCAAGCTTTTTATAGCCTTCAGTTGCTTCCGTTTCAAATACTGTACTTGCTTACGTGCTAGTTTAGTAGATGTTGTGTGTGACTCTGTTTTCAGTTTACAACATTGATTTTCTTGAATGCTGAACTTCATAATCAAAATATCTCTTCTCACGCATGTCTCTGAGTTTATTTATATTATAGACTTCACACCTAAACTCTACATCTTTTTATCTTATTGAGATAAACGAGCGCCTGTTTGGGGGTCTGGTTCCTGTGCTACGTATTTATGTTGTAAACTCGTATACTATAAATTATATAGGGTCTAGTCTAGCTGTACAGAAACTAAGCTAGAGTGAAAATGTAATTCAGCGAGTGATAGGGGAGAAGTACATATATTGTTGGAAATAATGATGTAACTCATATTTTGTTTTACACAATGATATTCACTGGAATCTTAACCAACCACCAGTCCGTCATGTCTTCTTTGTCTGTGCCACCCCCTTTCCTTTATAACTTCCTAATGCTTTCCTTTTCAAGCGCTTTGTCCGTCTTCTCCTCCCCCCCACACACATACAACCATAATTATCTAGATTTTATGCTATTGACCCTAATGCTGGTATGAGAGCGTACAAGTGTCCATGACACCACGACAGAGTATTAGGGCTATTAATCGGATAGAGACGATCATGTCACTCATCTAAGCTCTTTGAGCCGTTTGTCGGTTGTATTCTTCTCATCTTTGTAAGTTTAGATCGTAGTCAAGCAACCAGATAAATAATAATAATGCGTGACTCATAATGTTCGAAGTAGGATTGACAGAAATAGATAATGCCTGTATACTGTTCAGTAGTGGTCTTGACTTTTGTTTTAACCCACCCGGTGCCCCGTTTCACAGATCACTCTTGGAGACCATGCGATTATGGACCAATCATCTCAAGTTGGTATCACACAGAACGGGGGCACCACGTCCCCATCCCACTCAGATGACGGTGTGAGCAAAACGAACCTGATTGTCAACTATCTGCCACAGACCATGTCCCAGGATGAGATTCGCTCCCTCTTCTCTAGCATTGGTGAGCTGGAGAGCTGTAAACTCATCCGTGACAAGCCCACCGGTAAGTTCTCGAGTCAGTTTGGTCCATCTCACCTTCCCACATGTTTTCTTTCTTCTCCATCTTTCCCGTCACCCTCCCATTTCATTATCAAACATGACAAATGCAGCACACTTCTCATAACATGACCATCCCTTCGATCCGAGATATGCGAGACCGCCGCGTTATCCATGAACCGGATTAACCATTTTCACGAACAAGACTTAGTCGATGTTGGGACGGAACAATCGATTGCTCTAAGCAGGTGGCCAGCATAACCAGGGGTTAAGAGGGCTTTACCGTATTCAAAGTTCCATTCATATATTTTACAATATGACGGCCCGCTGCAGGAAACATCGTGTAGAACAGAAGAAATCGCACCCATCCTTTACAGCGGGGACTGAATAAAGCGCCGAGCCCTAGCAAGGTTTACTCACACGGTGTACAAGTAGTTCGTAGGTCAGACCGGGGTTTACTGCCTTGAATCGCAGCCAGAGCACCGGCTTGCGCGCCTGCACCTAACAGATCATTTTGATAAGCCCGATAACACAAGGGAGTTCTATCAGGCATTTGAATTAAAACTGCATCCTGCGGGTTTGAGCGCAGCATCAACGATGAGGCGTGCATCGGAAATGTGGGTCATTATAATCTGTTGTGTTGTGTCTGTCTCTCAGTCCGCTGTAGCTTCCCCCCCAAAATAATGAGAGTTGCAGTATCGAGCTGTTTACCTCGATCATTACTCGCTGTGAATAAGCGTGAGTCAGTCGTCATAGTCACGGAAGCTTAGATCACCACGGAAGCCGTCCGTCCGATAGCACACTTTTGCCATCAGTCTCGGTCGTTGTGAACTCTGCAGACGATGGTGATGCCATACTGTTCAAGAGGTTATCTTATTTATCATCCCATATCTCTTCATGAGTGTCGGGAGCCGTGAGCCTTCATGTTACAGCACTGCACCCGCCATATCGCACGCCGGCCCCCGGTATATGACGCAGTATGCGTGTATCTCGTTTCGAACGACTCACCCGCGACTAGACTTAGGAAACCTACGCAATATTTCTTCATTGTTCCCGACTCTGGGGCCTGGTAAAACCTGTTCCATTATTTTTATTTCACAGCAGCTTCCCGCATCGATGAACAGTTTAAATAATTTGAAAACAGCTGTTGTAATATTGATTTTAAAATTTCGTTTGTTACAGTTTAAAGTAATTACTTTAATAGAGGCGGCCCTGAGCAGTTTTGAAAGCTGACGTTTCTATTGCTTTAGTGTTTTGTGACTATTGAGTAGTGTTGCAATGAAATGGAAAATGCTTTTATTCAAAGTAAAAGGAACAAAAAAAAAAGCGCTCGCAGTCTTTGAATTCTAAAAAAAAATTATTTGATTTCGACTACTTAGAAATGCCTTGGTATGCTGGCCCCAGAGAAACGGCCTCTTTGGCCTGTGATAGTAATGCGAGCCGTCTCAGTTGTTGATGTAAGGGCTTTGTGCTCCAAGAATACAGCATGAAAGAGGGATTGGGTCGGAGGAGGGTAGGAAAAGGAGGGGTTCATTGAAACTTCGTCAGTGCACCGACCCAAATAGAGGTGGTATTGTGAGGAGGGGTTTTGTGAGAACGGGTGGGGCGGGTAATGGTCGGTGGACGGGTGACCAAATTTATAGAAAACTCGCCTTAGCCGGCGTGTGCCTTGGCGCGTGCGAGGCATTATTCTCACCTGAATGGGGAAAACGGTTAGTATCGGGCCCGCTGACACGTGGGGAGATTCCTGGGGCTTTGGACGACAGCTGGTCAAGCTGTTCAAACACGACCTTTATCCCCACATAGCGCGCATACGGGGGAACCCTGGCTCCCTCCCTTCGTGGTATAGCTGTACAGCTATGTTTTTTTACCTTACCTACTACAAGTCAGTATTTTTTTTATACCTTCTTTTTTTCTCTTTGTTTGTGTTTCCTACTGGAGCCAGTCTAAGCCTGCAGCGTGTCAAGTTTTATGGCCTGCTATTTTCCGTCAAACCGTTAAGAAGTCGTTCTTTCCCCTTTTATGCCGGTCATTAGGTAGGATGTGCCTTTAACAGCAAGTTGTAGCAAATTGAATAGAGGTCTGTGAACGGCTTACATTGTAAGTCCTCTTTGACTCCAGTCCTCCTTGTGTAATAGGCCATACGTTTAAATATTTATGTTAGCGTTTGCCTAGCTCTGGCAGATAGATTCCTCGGATTAGAGCGCCAGTAACTTTAGCTCAAATACCACCAGCACCCACTGAAACAAAATGAGCTTAGAGCTGTAAAAGCAGAAAGCCTCTTAGAGCTATTCTCATAAGTTAAGAATAGTTTATAAGTCTTAATAGTAAAAGAAATCCGCATAAAAATGTGTGGTAGCCGCGTTATTTTCCAGTGTTCAGTGTTCGGCCGTCGTTTTCCGCGATGTTAGTTGTAATTTATTAGACGTATTGCGCAAGAACGGTCGCATCCCCACATCCAGACACTGAACATCCATCTGTCACCATTGTTTTATCATCATTACATAGAAAATAAGTTAATGGGTGTTTGTGTGCGTGCGTGCATGTGTGTGTTTTTGTATGTAAATGTGTGTATGTATGAGTGAGTGTGTGTGTGTGTGTGTGTGTGTGTGTGTGAGGAGAGAGAGAGAGGGACACGAGAGAGAGAGAGAGAGAGAGAGAGAGAGAGAGAGAGCGAGAGAGGTGGAAAAAAGGAAGAAAGGAAGGAAGGGATAGAGTGAAGGTGTGAAAAAATGTGACCTATGATGCTGTCCTCCCCTCGCCCATATCACTTTATTTTGCCTCCCCCCCTTACACAGCATTTGTTATGGCAACACATAATATTGTAAAGCTCAAGAAACCAAGCCATTTCTCAACAGCTGTAACATCACCATAGTCAGTTTCCAGTAATACACATGCACGTGCAGCCGTGTAAATTAGGACAGTTAGAGACCACCCTCGGGGCTGTGTTGGCGTGTGAGTGGAGTGCCTGAGTGTGTGCGCGAGTGAGTGAGCACTTAAGATGTGCAGCCAATTTCCTTAGACAACCCCCGTGAACTAATGTAGACCCATTGATTCCCTCCCTAGGGCAAAGCCTGGGCTACGGGTTTGTAAATTATAAGCGGCCGGAGGATGCCGAAAAAGCAATAAACACACTCAACGGTCTCCGGCTTCAGAACAAAACCATCAAGGTAGGCCCTTCTTTCCGTTACTTGATTTCTAGTATTTTTTAAAGAAAACTGTTTTCATTTGTCCTAGATTTCAAACGATCATTTTGTTCTTAAGAATTCTGTACCTCCAATAAGCCTTGATATTTTATGTTCGTGGGAAATGGGTTAATTTCTGCATTATTTATACTGTTAATTTATTTCTACTATATTATTATCATCATTATCGTCATTACAGTAAATAACACTTGATTTTAGTGTATAAATACGTTTTAGCGCTAGTCATTGATTATTTTGTCACATAATTGTTTCTCAGACCCTTATTATAGTAAGTAATGCAGGGTGCGATTAAGCGCATCAGTTATTTAATAGTATGATGTTAATGATTAATTCTTCATTTGCCATTACTGGAGTAGAGGAAACAGGAAGAAACAGCAGCAAGTCTCCAAGTCCAAAAATGTGCTTTGATGAGGAAGTTGAAAAAAATTTCAGGGATGAATCAGATCTAGAGCGCCAGTCGATAAAGTTGTCCCATTTAGATGCATTGTTCTTTCTCTGTCTTTGTTTTCCTTTCTTTTTGTTCTATTTTTGTCGTTTGTTCTATGAGTTTATGACAGATCTTTTTGATATAAAATCTGCCATAATGTAATATTTGAAACTTTTTTTGTTTTGTTTTTTGCCAATGTTCAATCCACACAGTATTTTGTTTTTGTTTGGTTGCATTTCTTGAAATATCAGTTTTATTCATTTACCAGTTTTTTCTTTCAGTGCCTGTGGGCGGCGACACATCGATGTCCAAATTATGTTTTCTTTCATTTTGTTTTTCTTATCTCTTGCGCTCTGTATCTGTGATACTTTTCAGCAGGAACACTTGGCACCAACTTAGAGAAATATACTGTATTTCCAGGGAAGCTTGTTGATATGATAGAAATTTTGAGTTAGATCTTAGAATGCCCACTTGCGGTTTGAAATACATTTCTTGCAGCCTGTCAAAATGACTCTTAGATCCCTGTTTGCCCAAAGCAAGTTTTTCGTATGACATAAAAGCATAAGGCGTGTACGTTCATTGGGTGAAAATATTCTTGATCTTTGCACTCTTCTGACCCGAGATGTAGTTGTCAAAAGTGTTCCGGAGGGAAGAGGGGGTTGAAAAAGTGGGCGGGGGGATATCCCATGTAAATGCATTCAATAGAAAAAAAAATACTGAGAATACCATGAAAAGAGAACAGGTCTATGCTACATAATTCATTTAATATGCCTCACAAAAACTCAAGTTTTACTTACTAATTATCTGATGATTTTCCCGTAATATCTGTTTTGTGTGGGTGCGCGTGTGTGGAGAGAAATGATTTCACTTTGGATTTCCACAAGGAACAGAATTGCCTCAAATCATTTTCAGAACCTGACGTATCAGTTCATAGTCTAGCTACATAAGCCTGATTTTGACTGGCTGCATGTCAGATATGAAAAGTAAAGAAAAGGGCATTTCTCTGGCAGGCTGATTTCTTTACGAAGGAAACGTGCCAAAGTTATGCCTGTAGATATATTATAGTGCCGCTACCGCCCTGGTTCATCTGGTGCCATTTGTTAAAACTTGTCTCTCTTCTTTGTTTGCGTTCTGGTCCTTTAAGTTCGTTTTGTTTTGCATTTTTTAAAAGTCTCTGTTGATTTTCAGGTATCTCTTGCACGTCCCAGCTCTGAGAGTATTAAAGGAGCTAACTTATATATTAGTGGCTTGCCTAAATCTATGACACAGTTGGACTTGGAGGCACTGTTCTCTCAGATTGGGAATATCATTACTTCAAGAATACTTTATGACCAAACTACAGGTACTACCTCCATTTAGAAGCACACTCAACCATGCTGTGGTGCATCAGTGTTTGTTCCTCGGGTATTTGCAATGGAAGTACTGAATTCTGACTTTCAATGAGGCAAATGGTCTGGGCCTGAGAAGCAAGCTTGCGTGATGATACCCCCTTTCTCTCCTCATGTAGCCAAGTTTGGTCACTGTAACGCCCTCTAAAATGTATCTTGTAACTTAGATCCACTGCGTAAACAGTGCATGCATGCAAAGTAACATACTCTCAGCAACATAGGGTCTGTCTATTCCACACCCTATTTGGCAGTCTGTCGACATTTTTTTTTCATTATTATTTATCAGTTATACTGATTTTTATATTTTTAAGTTTTCCAGCCATTTATTTATTTCCCTTCTGTTTGGGACCCTTGTGTTCATGCAGGCTTACTAATACCCTTTCATTTGGCTGATTGAAATATGTCATTTGTACACCATAATTTGAAGAGGAGAAACCAGCACTGGTGCATCCCATGTTCTGTGTGGAGACACTTTGTTGTTTTTCCCCCAGCCACACAGAGGGAATAAACTTGAACTTTAACTAATTTCTCTAGGTATCATATGCAAGGCCCAGTAGTGAAAGTATAAAGGGTGCTAACTTGTATGTAAGTGGGCTGCCAAAGTCTATGGCCCAGCAGGATTTGGAGAAGTTGTTCTCTCACTGTGGGAAGATTATAACGTCGCGAATTCTTTATGATACAAACACAGGTCAGGTGTTCTTCAGCGTCTACTTGTTTCCGTTATATAGTCTTTGTTTTGGTTTTTACTTTCTTATCAGTTGTTTCTTGTGCATGATGGTCCATTTGTCTAGTTGTTCCTTTCAGGCTCAGTTTAGTTTTGACTTTAGCACCTGTTTTCTGTGTTTCTTTACATATTCAGTAGTTTTGCTTGATTTTTTTCAAATATACCTGTTCCACTTGTTTGTATTTTGTTGTTGTTGTTTTCATTTTCACCTAAAGTGAATAAAAAAAAATGAGGCAGTCTTTCAGTATTGTCTGTGCTCAAATGGACGTCAGTTTTTCAAATCATTTTGTTTCTTTGCCAAATATTTAGTTTTGAAAGCCATGATTTGCTGTTGTGTTTTTTTCTTTTGCGTTCCTTTATATCTGGTACAGCTCACTGCCGATGTTCAGCTAGCATGTGCGAGTTTCCATTGATTTTAGCACTCCATTACCTGTTAAATGACAGTAGCATATGTCTCGTTATCAGCACAGGAGATAGAACTTCCCACACACTTTTTTTTTTTACGTGCTCCAGTTTTCCCCCCGCTAGTCTGTAAGCTCCATCCAGGCCTTTTTAATGTTATGTCTGCTCATAACTTTATATGTGAATTCCAGTCGTCTTCTCTGCCATCGTTTTAATGAGGTGGTTTTTCACCGTTTCAGTATTAAGGGCTCTGACGAAATTATCTTCAAGCGCAACAGCCGACATTCCATTTTTAAAATTGCTTCCAACCAACAGAAGATCAAATTCAATATCGAACTGCAAGTATTGTTACAACATCAGCAAGACAAGGAATAATGTAAAATATCATTGAATGTGTCGATAAAGTGAGGGGAAAAAAGTATATTAACCAGATATGAAGACATTGGAGCTGTGTTGATTTGCTTCCTTGGTTTCCATTATATTGAGCTTGATATTGTTGATACTATGTTGTGGACCACTGAATGACTTTGGCCCTTAGTTTTCTTCGTGATTTTGTTGTTACTCAAGTATACCTTTTTGTTTTCATTGAAGTTCTTGAAAAGAAAACCTGTGGCATTTTCATTATGTACAAAAGGGAAACTGATTGGGCCTTGTGATGATACCTGGACCTCACGTAGTCAGACACATACATTTCTCAGTTGCCTGTTCACTTTGTAGTTACACGTGATTAGTTGTTCATGCTTTAACTTTTTAGTTCTTGTTGGTAAAATTAGATTTTCCATAAACATGATGCTTTGTACATGATGGAAATGCATGAAACTTGATTATGCACACACTTTTTCAAGTTTTTTTTTTTTGCCCTGATGTTTGTTTTATAGCTTTGATTTCTGCACCAAAAATTTTAGTGTATTTATTTTCATCTCCCTTTTCTTCCTTTTAAAAATCATTTAGTATCCTAAGGATTTCTTCTAAGTTAATAACTAGTTTCTCATATCATTTAAAGTTTATGCTTTAGTGCTAACATTTTGCCATCATATCAAAATCTGTAAATGATGTAAAGAATAATCTTACCAGTATGTGAAATAAATACTTCCACCAATACAAAGCTGCAATGTTTAAGCTTCTGATAAGTTATTATATGATGACTGCTATAATTTTTACCTTTTATTTGTATGTACCTGTGTACTTTATGGTGTTTTTGGTCATAGTCGAGGTTCCTTCATGGCTGACCTGGCTGTTCATGTTTCACAGGCTTGTCCAAGGGAGTGGGTTTCATTCGATTTGACCAGAGATGTGAGGCTGAGCGTGCCATTCAGAAGCTGAACAACCACATTCCTGAGGGATGTCTGGACCCCATCACTGTTAAATTTGCTAACTCTCCCAGCTCCAACAAAAATCTGGCCAGTATGGCACCCCTAGCCTTGGCCACATACTTGTCACCCACTCATCGCCGCTTCTTCGGGCCGATTCACCATGCCACAGCCTCAAGCCGATTCAGGTGAGTTTGGTAACGTACAGTAGGAGATTTTTATTTAGTAATTCAGTCTTACAGCCAAAAAGGTGCAATATAGCCATAATGGTGCATACTCAGACAAACATAATTATATGATACATAAATTAAAGTAGTTCTACTTTGGTGATGATAGAGCAGTGGGGCCACTGGGGTGAGGTGTCTGGGTGTGAGATGCTGCATAAATTACATATTGATGTGAGTGTATAAATTGGTGTGACAGGTGATTATAGTCAGAATGATTTGATTAGATACTGAAGCAATATTCCATCAAAGCTTTTTGCATATTTATGTTGTTTCACACCATGCTATATCATCAAATGATGGGTGCTGTAATTCTTACGATGCCAATTTCATTTACCCTTCAGGTATTCTCCTTTGGAGTCTGGACTGCTGCCCAACACAATTCTACCTACCACACTCACCACGGCAGCAACAGCAGCAGCGGCAGCAACAAACAGCAGTTCGTCAACCACAGCTCTCAATGCCACTGGCTGGTGCATCTTTGTCTACAACTTAGCCCCCGACACAGAGGACAGTGTTTTGTGGCAGCTCTTTGGGCCATTTGGGGCTGTGCAAAGCGTCAAAGTCATTCGGGATTTTACCACCCAGAAGTGCAAAGGATTTGGATTTGTCACAATGACCAACTATGAAGAAGCTCTGATTGCAATACAGAATCTGAATGGATTTACCTTGGGCAACCGTGTTCTACAAGTGTCATTTAAAGCTAACGGGCGAAAACCATAAACTGAAACCACCCCTGCTTAATCCTTACTTCATTGCATCAGAGAAACTTCTCATTCACCTTATGCTTCATGGCAAAGTTTTTTGATCTTGTAATAACCATAAGCAAAACCACAACATCTTACTTAGAAACCAGGTGCACTTTATACATGAGATACAGAAATATATCAACTGATGGAATCCATTAGATAATTTTTATGGCAGTTGCTATGAATATTGTACTTGCTCAGGACACAAAGCAGAAATTTGACCAGTGATATCTGAAATTTTGTATACTGGCATTAGATTTGGAATATTCTTAATGTTATTGTAATACTTTATTCTGACTTTGCGGAGAGAAGTGAATTTATATAAGCATTGTAATAATATGGAGAAATCTGCTAATTATTTTAAAATACTGGGTGATATTTTATAATTATTAGTCACAGACTGTGGGGCTGACTGTAAATTTGTAAACATGACAATATTGTAAGGACATAATTTTAAAGAAATAATTTATGATCTTCAGTACCATTTTAACCTTCTGTTTGTAAAGACTGATCTTCAGTTCTCAAGCAGCATCTGCAGGATTCATGTGCATAATTAAGTATTCTTTTTTCTTCATTGTTTTATTGGTAAAATTTCAGTTACACCACTTTAATATTTGTTTCAGTCTTACGTTACATTTGTAATAATACATCTGGAATTATGTTAACTGCATAATAATTGCCATGTATGGATGTATGTGAATTTTTGTGCTTCAGGCGCACGTAGAGGCTCAATTCTCTATTCAGTGTTCATTATCAATTTTATTTTCTGATTCAGTCGCTTCTACTTGTTTTTCATGCTTGTTTTCCTTCTTCTTTCTCTCTGTTTTGATGTTTGGAGGAAATGATTTTGTTTTATCAGTTTTATCTCTATTAAACATTATCTTATGTTGATCTCCTGAGTTGTGTTTTTGTTGTGGCATGAGTCTTAGTTTCATTTTTTTCCCCTGTCTGAAGAGAAATTTGCTTGGGCTGCTGGTATGGTGTTACATATCAGATCATTCATCTAAACCAAACATACATCCTTAATCAGTAATCACCACACCAACATCAGTCAGTCTGTGCGACAAGGGATTTGGAGACTTTTGGTTGTCATTTTACTGCTCAGAGTAATGCTGAACATTTGAACATAAGTTTTTACAGTTTTTAAAATGAAATTCAGTCTGGACTATTCAGTCTATTCTCTGTCGTGTCTTGTTTCAGTAACAGCTTTCGTATTTTGCTTTTGTTGTGGAAATTATTTTGAATCTTGATAGCTTGCACTAGTATTGAATGTAGAAAAGATGATTATCAAGTAGATCACCCATGGTCACTACTAACATCAGCTGTGGACATCTGCATGGTCTGTGGTCATATAAACTGAGTGAAGGTCAGATTTTTCTCACCCCTTTTTGACCCATTTTGTTACGAATTTGTGAGGAATTGCTGAATTCAATTAGCAAATAATTCCGATCTTCCAATGATGCAACTTGCTGATGACTTTTGATGTTGTTAACTATTTTTTATTCTCTCACCTTTCTTTAAAGGTTTCATGTAACCTGTGTGTATTGCTATGGTCACAAGTGTTTTTTTTTTCTCAAAAGATTCATATCACCCATTCATGTTATTCTAGTCAGGAAATTATTCAAGGGCAGGAGAGAACCTTGAGACTAATTGTGATGAGGATGGAAATTGGAAACAAGTAATTCTATTATACAAAAGTGAACAAAACATGTAGTATAGTGCGCTCTTTATTGAGCCGTGACAAGAATAGAAATGGTTACAGCATTAAAGATATATGAATGCCTGTGAAATTCTGCATTACATGATTGGACAATAGAGAATGTTGAAGAGGTGCTGTCTCAGCAAATGAATTGGACCTGTCATTAAGAATTCCCTTGAAGTAGCATTATGCCTGAGAATTAACGTACTGTTCTCATTGTGCTGTTCCATGTCAGTAATGGGATAGCGCCCTTTGTTTGGTGTCACTGCAACATATGTGATCATATCTCAGTGTTTTTCACTGTGCTGTGAAGTGGTGTGAGATGAGGCGTGTGGATGTGTTGTGTGCATGTACACGTTCCTAGTGTGTGACATGAGGGAACAAGGACCAGTCAGACTGAAGAGTAATGAATTATCAACAAATTATCTTGTCCCCAAGCTTGTCTTGTTGCAATGATGGTGATGACGTGTTCAGCTGCTCCCGTTCTGTATTTATAGCAAGTCCTATTGGTTATTTAATTATTTTTTTTTTTGGAAACACTTTATATTAAAGAGTGATGACATGGTGTTTTCTTTTGCGGAGAATTTATTGCTCCCACGTTATTAGTATTGACATTATGGCTACTTTATGAAACAATAACTTTGAAAATAAAAAACAGTAGGCAATCATGTTGAAACAGTTTTATAATGTACAATACTTGTTCTATTGTAAAATATAACAGCAACTATTTCTTTTCAAGCCCCAAACTTCCACCTTTCGTACTACCCCTGTTTTGGGCCCAAGAAGCCTAATGATAATATATGCAATTCCATTTTTTATTCACTCCACACTATTTGTGGCAACTATACAATTTTTCAACTATGGTAGAAGATGTTATGATAACCATGATAAAGGATGATCTGGTGGCAGTCAGTTCTATAGCAGTGCGACCTGATATCCAGTGGATCCCTGTTATTCTAGTCTGTGGCTATTATGTTTTTGCAATAATAGCTTTGTGTTTGTCCACTGGATGGTCAGGCCCAGCCTGTGTCCTTTCATCAAGTATATTCCTGTTATCTCTTTCAGTTACAGATTCCAGTGTGTAGAGTTGACTGAATAGGCTCATTCATTTCGGCATTGGTTTTTTCAGTACATGGTCCCCACAGAGCATGGACGGTCGTACTTCTAATTAAGTTGATCTCTGTGAGAACCTGGCTTGATGTCTGTTTCAGACTGACTAGGTTTTTATTTTTTTTTTCTTCCTCTCCATTCTGTTGACGATGTGGATACTTATATTTGTTCTTCTTTGGTCCATTTGCTTCCCTCTTCATCTCCCTCCTCAATGCTGTATAATTTCTTTGTCCTTTTTGACTTCTTAATACCACCAGGTTTGGGGTGGTTCTTGTAGGTGCGTCCTATTTTGAACAAAACTGTTTATTATTATTATAGGTATCCTTTTCATGACCTCGATGTTTGCCCCTCCCCCCTCCCCCTGTCTTCAGTGATTATTCGACGTGGCTTTTACCCCCCCATTTTTTGTGTACATTGCTCGTTTGAATCGTTTCTTATGATTCCATGTTTTTTAATTGTTCGGTGTTTATGATTGTTTTAAAGTTTTGCTTTTACTCAAAAATTCATTCCAGTGTTTAATCATATCACTTGGTTGGTCACCTTAGGTAGATTTTTACTTGCCTGGTTGGACATAATCCGCCAGCCGATGTTTCCAGCTGATCTCAGAACCTCAAAAGGATTTCCTCTCTGCTCTAGATATCCTAACACTCTTGTTTCTTCACTTTTCCTGCAATTTCATACATTTCTGGAAATCATTTAACCTCTTCTTCGTGAGCTTTGATTTCAAATAGGCCTACTAACAGCTAAAAACCTACCTATGTGTGTGATATTAATTTTTTGATTCTACTAAATATTCCTTATTGTCCTTTTGTGTGCTTCCGCTTTTTCCGTTAGATTTTAATTCCTCATTCACCTTCTCTTTAGCTTACCACGAAATTGATTTTTTTTTTCCTCTCAGAATTCTCTTTCTGTGTTGGTCTCGGCACTTTTTCTCTTGTTTATCCGGCTCTCGGGTGCTCAATCAATGATTTAGCACTCAATCAAAATTCATCAAATCTAAAAAGAAAACCGTGAAAAAAAAAACCAAAAAACAAACTGATTAGCTGTCTATTGTTTTTCTGCATCATGACGCAATCAAGGCTCTAGACTGTTGTCCAGTTTATTGACGGTAGTTTGGTTGTATTGCAATATTTGTACTTTTACATGTGAAAACATTTACAAAATAAAAAAAATACGGCAAAGTTGAGTTGTGCTTTCCATTACTTTCCTCACGGTCAGAGAGTAATACTAATGAATACTGAATACTGCACAGAACTGTAGTGTGCTCCAGTTTTTTTTGTTTTGGCGCCAAAGCATCAATAGACGTCAGTATCGTGGCCTTGCTTTCTTGTGAAGAGATTCGGAATTTTTGCATGTGATGTTCTATCAAGATGTATCAAATTTTGCCAAGTTTATTCAGTGTTTTCATTTTATATAGTATTCCAATGTAAAATAAAGCTGTAGTATAAAGAAACGTTTTTTTTATGCTCTGTGGGTAAAGCCAAATGAAACTGAGACCTTCCAAGATGTAACTGCGGCCCCACAGCCCAGGAAACATGACTGCGTTCATATTGTATTGTTACTTAAACTGAAGAAAACGAATACAATCGGATTGAATTTTCTTGATAAAAATAATTTGAAAACTTGGAAAACAAATGCCAGACAAGACTATTAAATATCAAAAACCACATGCGAAATTCCAATCAGTTCATCATCTTGCAAGGCCGCAGTATTGATATTTGCCAGGCCGAAAGAATTGGAACTTGCTACATGCTACATCTTGAAAATAGGATCGCTCCAACAGAACACAGAAAGGAGAGGGTGAAGTTTTTTTTTTTTTTTGCTAGCAGTGTCTTAGGGGATACAAGTCCAGCAGCCCTGCTCATTATTGCTCCTTGTGTTTAGACCACCGCCGTAGCCTAGTCTGTATGGGTTCTTGTCAATAACCAGTGATCGCTCCATGTGTTTGCTGTGGTCAACCTTTTTGCACACATCTGAACTGAAGTTACATGATACTAACGTCCACAGTTCATGGGTCACATTGTCTGTTCGTCTTGCGACTTCTTGTTTGAGCAGGTGTGTACATTACATACTACATTGACAGCCTGTTTTTTTTCACACAAGTAGGTCATGACACACTAATGAAGCCTAACTAGAGCACATGTGCGTTATTAACTTGCAGCTTTTTTGAATGGATAGTCTTAATGGATTTTCTTTCCATTCTAAAAAACGTCCAGCTCTCGTGGGGTTATCAGCCATTGATCTTGCGCTGTCATCCAAATTTGTCTTTCTCGATATTGAGAGGTTACAAAATGCACAAGGATTCACTCACTTTCCATTTTTGCACGCGCTAAAGATGTTTTTTTTTCTCCATCACTACAGCAGTGACCAGGAATCGATTTTCGGGAGTTGTGAAACTGTGTTATGAGAAGCAGCAGATGTCATTTTGCACTAAAACTATGGCTGTTGAATTAGGCAGGCTGCCATTATCATAAACCAGTCAACTAGCTCACAAAACAAGCCGTATAGCCAGCAAACTAAAGGGCTCAAACAAAGTGTTTCTGATCATCATTCGCTTTGATCTCCGGACTTTCTAAAGAGAGACAGTAGACTGTGCTGAACGCCATTAGAAAGTATCCACTTTTTCCATGATGATTACTCAAGAACAAAGGGCATATTGTCAATACCTCTCCCATATCTCAACACACGATGATGGCATGATGGCATCATCATTATTGTAATCATTACCATCACCCTAACCATCACCACCACCATCACCACAACCACCATTGTAATTGTGGGGTTAATAGATTGTTGTCTGGTAATGGCGTTCAGTATATGAAACTCCTCTTTGTTGTAACCACAATAATCTTCATGAATATTCATCTCGGTTTCAGCTAAAAACCATTTGTTAACGTTTGCTGATGTGATGTCAATCTGAATTTTACAGACACTATCCTTGATGGGACGAGAGCGAATAGGATGGTTGATTCGATCTACTTCCATTTCGCTTTCCTCTCCTCAATAAGTGCTTACAGGAATGTGAGTTGAAATCGGAACCACTGTGTTTGAGCCCAGAATTTCGTAAACCGAATAGCCAGTCCGCCTTTCTACCATCCATCTACCCCACCTACCCACCCATCCAAGCAAGCAAGCAAGCAAGCAATATCCACTTGGTCAAAACACCGGCGTCCTCAAATCGTCATCAGAGAGTAATACTGTCCTATCTCTTACACAAATCTGTCCGGGAGCTTACGCATTAACGAAGGGATCTCTTACTTACACTAGTAAGAATTACATGACATTGAGCTCTGCATGTTGAAAGCTATAAAGGGCGAATTCAGCACCGATGTAATTCTTACAATGGTATGAGATTGTTGTCCATAAATCAAATTCGTATAATGAAATTGTCACGCCATGATACCAAATTTTACAGAACAACAGAATGGATTGCTTTGAAATCTTTTCCATATTCTTATCCAGTTCTTGATTTACTGATACATGATTGACTTGCTCTTAAATGGAACGATTGTTTAAAAGTGTTTAGTTTTAAAGTAAATTGCGCTTGAAATATATTTACTGGATATGTCTGATTTTGTCGGCCTGATGACTTCGGCCATACGCCATTATGCCGATTTGAAGTGAACACTCTTTGTTACAAATGTTGTTCAGAATTTTCTGCCGCTTTTGAAGACATTAGACCTATTGAAATCCACGCGCCAACTAAAAGACTCAAGGAAGAAATTAGGTCTCTGCATGCTAATGAAAAATTATCATGCTATCAAGTTCTTGTCTAAACCTCATTTTTTTTGTGTGTTTTTGAAATGGAAAATGACAGTGCTCATGTACGGCAGGACAAACGGTATTATGACAATATTGCTCTCGAGTGACAAAATGGTATTCTATAACTATAATACAAAAACATCCCGACGAGAGAAATGAATTTCATAGTCATTAGAAACATCCCACCACATAAGACAAAAACTAAAATATTCATTTTTGTTTTTATTAACTCAAGAGGATTCCACAGCGCAAAAGAGCGCATTTTCATACATTAATCCCTCATTGATGAGCCCTTGTCTAACTCCAGTCTTGACATCAAGTGTGGGCAATCGGCTGGAGATTTCAGCACAAGCTGATCACAATGGCCGTAAGGTAGACTTTCTGATGCAACTCAACAAGCTATTGACATAAAATCAATATGGTATTGAAATCCTCGATTCTAGAATGAAATTAACTCGCCACTTCATCGGGAAGACGCAGACACTCTCACACATACACAAAAAATATCGCACAAGCACACACGTTGTGCGCATTATAAATGCAGCTGAATTCTCATCAGCTAATATCGTAATGAGATATAACAGAAGCGACATAATTTCAAGGACGGTTCAATCAGTGGTGCAGTGACAATTATCGGCACACAAAAGCCTAAAGTAACATAACTGACGCCAGCTAAATGGCCTATTCTGTTCCTATAATTAGGCATCATGGAGTATGAAAAAGGTTGTTGCTAGAAAATTATGTCAAACGTAGACAAAAAACAGGCGACAAAGATTATGTCAAACATAATACAGAAAACAACGAATTGTGCTGGGTATATGTACAGAATATTTTCGGACTAAGCTGTTATGCTCTGAAGTGATTTGTAATTATCCTGCACAGCTGGTCCTTCGAGAATGTTAGGGAACAGCCTAGATTGTCGACAATCGAATTGATGAGAAAGAGGAGGGTTTGGGGGGGG
>JAWQUT010000035.1:1239935-1251466 GCA_033807755.1 Ellobium chinense
GGGGAAGGGGGACACTCGTTCTATTCTGCAGCTCAAAGAAGCACTTATTGTTACAGTGGTCAGAATATGTATTTATACCATAACATGTTCCAATGGACTGTGATAACACGGAAATAAACGTTTCAAAACACAGTTATTTTCTGTTTGTAATGTGCCTTTGGGAACTCTAATAATAAAGTAACTGATCTTCGCTTCCCCACTCTCTCCATCATTCGAAAATATATCACTAGAAAAATAAAAAAGGTTGCGTAATTATGTGGCTTAAAACAACCCGCTCATATTTCCAGTGGCGGATTTCGGCTGGGGCAGGATAGGCACACGCCCAGGGCCCCGCGCCGACCGAAAATGAAAAGTTTTTTTTTTTTTTAATGGAGAAAAAGAGGGAAGTGAAAGAGAGAGAGAGAGTGAGTGAATGAGTAAGAGAGAGTGAGTGTAAGTGTGTGTGAGAGAGAAAGAAAGACAGAGAAAGGGAGAGAGAGAAAGAGAGAGAGAGAGAGAGAGAGAGAGAGAGAAAGAGAAAGAGGGACACACACACACACACAGAGGGAGAAGGAGAGTAGGAAGAAGCCGGACGAATGACCATTTCTAATTTTAAACCTTCTGCTGTGCTAGTTTTTCAAGCTCTGAGAGGGCCCCGCACCTTACTCATGTCTACGGCCCCACGGATCCTGAATCCGATCCCGCCCTTACCATAGTGACCCTTCTGTTGCTTATAAGCCCAGTGGCCGTATTCATAATCCTTACATTAGTTAACGCACTGCGGTAACCAAGGGAAACTCCCAAAACAGTAGTGGTTAACTGGATTCACGCATTACTTTAATTAACGCAAGGATTATGTACAGTATACGGCCTCTGGTGTTTGTCAGAAACTATGCGACACCTTTGCTCCTGCATGTATTTTCTAGACTGCTGATACTTTAGTGTAGCTACGCGCCACTCTGACAGATATTACATCAATGTCACTATAGTGTAGTCTGTTATCGGACACCAGTGTGTGAGCAGGGACTGGATGTGAGCAGGGAAAAAGTGGGTCATATTGCACAGAGGTTGGTTTTTCCATTTTTCATAATATTGACAAGGTGTAAAGTTTCAGTATCTTGATGTAACAATGATCCAAATGAGTAATAAAAACAAAAGGTGAAGATATAAAATGGCGCAGAATTTTTTTAAACAAAAAGAATAAAGAGCTAGAAAGTGACACGGAAACAAGAACAGATAAAAAAAAGAGAAAGAAAGAAAGAAAGAACGAAATAAATAAATGAATAAATAAATAAATAAATAAATAAATAAATAAAGAAAGAAAGAAAGAAAGAAAGAAAGAAAGAAAGAAAGAACAGGCCACATGAGCTATTTGGATTCGGTGAGAAAGTGTTGGTGGAAAGAGTCTAAGACCAGCCCTACAGATATTCAATATACAAACCATGATGAAGAAATTTTTTTGCCAGGTGACAACTTACTGTGCCTTGCTATCTGTTACACATTGTATCTATGGAGGACAAATAGGATGAGGTTTGGGAGAAAGCCATACCTCTTTTTCATGTCGTCACCATAACGAACTCACTTTGGTGGATAACATAGAGAAAAAAAAGTGAAAAGATCTGAGAGAAAGCACGAGAGAAAGTATGCAGCCAGGATGAAAGAGAAGATGGATCTACGGTATCCTCGCTTCAAGGCATTAGTAGCGCACACGGAATTGAGAGGTCTGTTAAAAAAAAATAAAAGAAAGAAAAAAAAATGAAAGTAGGGCTTTTATTTACACCATAGAAAAACTGCTTTGCAATGTCACACACTATTTTATATCTTATTCATAACACAGGTAAACATAGACCGGAATACATTATGCATACAAAATCACAATTCTTTTGAGCTTATAAAAGTTTAATGAAAATGCGTGGAAAAAACGTTTCGTTTGCGCTCATGACGTCTGTCCTGTATGTATGCAAGGTCACAGTACCGCTGTGAATCGTCATGAAATTGAGGTTCATTTTACAAAATCATATCAGATACAAGATACAAGATACAAGTAACGTTATGTTGTTTAAGTTATGAAGATATGTGAGCATCCAAAATAATATCAATGTAATTAACAATTAAGATAAGGCACCAACACTATTATATCATATACTGGCGGCTTCGAAATATAATACATGAAGTATTGTATATGCAGTGTAATTAGAGCATAGCACTATATCCCCTCACAGTAGATATAGATGAAGTTATTTTTCACAATGATGAATGTTAATTTACTGATTGCTTCCAGCAACATTTCGTATTTTGGATTTATAAGCCGTAGGAATTTAGATTTTTATATTTTACAGATCAGGTTGCAAAATATTTTCTGTTTTCGGTGTGGTTCACAAATCCAGGTCTCATTCTGCATAATCTAGCCAAGGAATCGACTTTTCTTTGATGTTTTACCGACACGAACTATTGCCTGTTAAGTCCATTTAAAATTATGGAGACTTAACAATATAGAGCTTTTATTTGAAAGTTCGAATTCCTACGGACCGTCGTGATAGAGGTAGATATGCGTATATAGTATTTCACGGTGTTACGAGAAGTGAAGACGTGCGCATTAACAATGGGATCTTTTAAACTATCGGAAGAATTACATTAACTCTGCATGTTGAACGCCACTAAGGGTGCATCCAGCACCGATGCATTGATATAATTCTTACGATGGTAGGAGGTCTCATCATCTATGTGCAAACTCTGAACTATTGCACGTTAGTGGGAGAACATAAAGGCGGCCGATTTATGTCACCTAACCACTATGCGCCGTAAGCTATAAGAATCAATCTATACAATTTCTACAACCGCACAGAGACACGGCCTACTCTCTGCGCCGATCTGCGGGATCGGTGGCAGCTTATTTTATAAGAATGAAATTTTGATTCCTACTCACCGACAGCCGCTGCTCGGAGTGCCCCGTCAGTGGGCCGTCACCGGATGTGTGACGTCATAGGGCTGGACTGGGGACTTTTTCAACTGAGAAGTGTGCTGAAAATATGTGTCCNTCATTAGAGAGCTTTTATTTAAAAGTTCGAATTCCTACGGACCGTAGTGATAGAGGTAGATATGCGAATATAGTATTTCACGATGTTACGAGAAGTGAAGACGTGCGCATTAACGATGGGATCTTTTAAACCATCGGAAGAATTACATTAACTCTGCATGTTGAACGTCACTAAGGGTTCATCCAGCGCCGATACATTGATATAATTCTTACGATGGTAGGAGATCTCATCATTTATGCGCAAACTCTGAACTATTGCACGTTACGAATGTGTTGTGAAATTCACATCTGATTCTATATAGTAGCGTGTAATTTGAAGGTAATATCAGGAGATGCTACATAAAAATGCGCATGATCAATTCTGCTTTAACGGTCGGTAGGAGATCTGGAATAAAAGCTCTCTACTGTATCGCCACTAATTATAGAAAGAATCTCAAAACATAATGGCTTCCATCGGCATCTCACGGCTTTCACGATCAGCAGCAGTAAATCACGGGAATGATCGACACGAAAAACTTGGAAAGATTTACAACGAGGGGCAAAATCATGAATGGCGAAAAGCGTCTCATACTCACGCTAAAACATGCATCTTGAAATGGGGAAAAAGTCGAAATAATTAGGCTGCTCGAGGCAAAGCCCTGCTCAAAATTTAATCACAGACACGGGGTAAATTATGTTGTCACGTCACGAGCTGTTTTACATCAGATGAGGGGAAGAGGATAAAAGAAATCTAGGCAGTGAGCAGTCAATTACGCGATGTTTTCGCTGCTCTTTTCTTGTGAAAGATGGGTAGTTTACCTAACGATCAAAGGCCTGGGGATTAGAAGCCGGCCACGAATCGAGGGGCTACACGTGCGCGTTTGTTTGAAGCCTGACGTTTCTGAGTGAGGATGTGTGAGTAGATGTGTGTGTTTGTGTGTGTGTGTGTGTGTGTGTGTGTGTGTGTGTGTGTGTGTGTGTGTGTGTGTGTGTGTGTGTGTGTGTGTGTTTGCGTGCTTGTACCTCTACGTGTGTGGCTGCAGTTATTGTAAGTGTGCCTGAAGTACTTGACGAGCATGCGTGTGTGAGGGCAGCTAGGTGTGCCAGTGAATGAATGACTGACTGGATGTTTATGGTTTGAGATGGTGATTTAATGAGTGAGTAGCCGATAACAAATGAATGAGTGGGTGGGTAGGCGAATTCCAGAGAATGTATCGTTGATAGCACCTGGGCAAGCAGCAGGTAAAGCCGGTGATGGTTGATGGTGATGATGTTGGTGGTTGTGGTGAAAGCGATGGTGATCGTTATGATGATAATGATAGAGTGGTGGTGTTGGTGGTAATACTGGTGTTGGTGGTGATATGTGTGATGCTGATGATGGTGGTGATGATTATGAAGATGGTTGTGGTGAATGTGATAATGGTCAATTACAGAATATATATAGACTATATATCTTAAACCTGAAGATCGGTCACAACTGACGAGATGATTTGCCCGCATTTAGTTAGGATAAAGATGACGATAACTTCATTCGTCCACAAACAAAAATACGAGGGAAGAGCTGGGAAGGGAAACAATGGGGGAGGAGATATGCAACTTCCTCCGGGCACAGATTCGAGCAAGATGGATGGGTTTAGATCGTAATAAGAATGAAGATCATGGGCGACTCTCTCTACAATTCCAACCACTCAGACATAGATATAAGTACAAATTGGAGCACTTAGTCACAGAAGTGGTGAATGAAGGTACACAACTAGATGCTCACCAGAGTAAGATAAAAGGGAAAGTGCACAAAAAGAAATGCAGAAAAAAAAATTGAAGAAGCAAAGAAAGCGATAATAATGGCAATAATCGAACCGGCAACCTGAATCAAGCGGGGAAAGGCGACTGAAGTGTCTTAATCAAGGACACTACAAAGTAAACTGCCTTGTCCATGAATCGAACACGCAAAACTTCGGCTTGACAGTCTTCATTTTCTGAGTACGACTCACAAACCATAGGTCACGCAAGCCAGGGCGGTCTAACCTAAGGTAAATGTCTCCATACATTTTTCATGTTTCAATTTCTCTCCTTTCCACTTCCTTACCCTCTGTGCCCTCTCTCTCTCCATCTTTCCCTCTCTCCACTCGCAACCTTTCCTGTCTTCCTCAATTTCACACATTTCTTCTTGGAATGTTTCCTGTAGGCTGGCAAGACGAGGAGGAGAGAAAATGTAACCAATCATATATCATTTATAGTTTTGCAAGACCACTGAATAGGGCTGAGGGAGAGGCAACAGGGGTGTCAGGTAGGGTGGGGAGGAAGGGGAGGGAGAGAGAGAGGCAGGGGAGATAGGCTGGGTGAGGAAATTTTTGTGAAGCTGCCTCTCTGTCCAGTATGCAGTATTAGGTCTGGTCAAGGTATTGGTAACGGGGGGTGTTGGGTAGAGTAATGATAGGAGCCCTTTATGGCTTCGCCTCTGTAAAGAGAATTACAGCCTTTCTGTGGCAATGCGTGGGTGAAATAAGGATAATATGGAGGAAACCTTACATAATCTGCCTCTGTGGTGAACATCACAGTCTTCATTGAAGGGCTGAATCGAGTGAGGTGAAGTTGATCAGAGACCCAAATAGGGCTCAACCTATGTATCGAAGATTACGATTTTCACGAGGTGGTGAAAGTTGATGAAGTGAGGCGGAGCTAGAGGGGTGAGGTGAGGGGAAGAGGAAGGGATGAGATAAAATCATAGAGGGTTGGGGGGGGGNGGGGGGGGTTCCCCTCTATGAATCCGCCGATGCATCAAATATTGCAGTCTCGCCGTACCCGCATTCTGAGATATAATTAACCTTAGTTCCTTGAAGGACCCGCATTAACTAACATTGTGAAGCTTGATTGCCCAGCTCATCAGGGAAAAGTTACGTCACAAACGTCAGGCCTATCCGACCCCCACGTGAACACAGACAGTAATGGCCGGCGAGGAGAGGGGGAAGGGGAGGGAAGCGAGGTGCACGGAAGTAGATAACCCAATTTGTTGTACATGATTTTTCCATCACAGCAGGTGCAGAGTTGGTGGGGTTCTTTCCTTTATCTGAGCACCGCGATCGTTTCTCTCGCGCAAGGCATTTGATTGAGGATACATGTTTACAGGTATAATAGGCTTTTCCTTTTTATCATCATCATCATCATCATCACTGTAAAATAGGCAAACATTTTAAAACACTACTTCAATCCGATGGCATTATCATCCACATCATCATCATCATCATCATCATCGTCATCATCATCATCATCATTATCATCATCATCATCATTATCATCATCATCACCACCACCGCCATCACTACCACAGCCAGCAGCTGTAGGAACAACAAAAACGATAGAACTAACAACGCACGATGCATCAGCTTCATCATCATCATCTTCCTCCTCCTCCTTCTCATCATGATGATGATGATCATCATCATTACCATCATCATTACCATCATCATCATCATCATCATCATCATCATCATCATCATCATCACCACCGTATTTATCATCATCATTATCACCACTACCTCTTCATCATCATCAGTTGGTAATAACATCAACAGCAGCAACAGGAGATAGCAGCTGCAGTAGCAGAAGCAGCAGTAGAAGCAGCAGCAGGAGCAGCAACAGCCGGAGAAGGAGCATTCACTACAAAGAGCAAAGCATCACTCCATGATGATGAAGATCTCTTTATACATTAGTATACAAACTTATTTATTGCAACGAGCAAGATCCGGCATTCAGGGGGAAATGTGAGGACATATGAGTAGTTATTAAATTATTTGAAGAGATGTCACTGGAATTTCTTATTGTTTTTGTTTTTTAGCAATTGCGAAAGATCAGTAATGGGTCGAAGATCATCCAGTCACATAAACTTTGTTACCCTTAGCAGAAAAAAAAACCAACCGATTTCGATCTCCTCAACTTCCGCGCTGCTATGCTAACCGTGACTTGACTACAAGGAATGCTCGCCTCACAACTCTTTATTCATCATTATAATACTATAATATTGGTACTGGCCAAACTGAAGAGTGTTTTTCAAAAGGTGACGATCTGAATCAAGTATACTGAAAATTGAATTTGTAATGATTTCACAGTTGCCGTTTTATCCCATAAGTCATTCAGAAAAAGACTGAGTTTAACATCTGAGTTTCCCCAACGGTTATGACATATTTTCGGAGGATGAACGAAAGAAGAAATACAGTATTAGTTAAAGCTAATTTACATCATATCACAACATTTCCAAAGCATTCAAAGATGATTTTTAGAGGACTTGGTGAGTTTTAGAAGAAAAAGCTTCAGTTCTTCCTCAACCTCCACCTACAAACTGAATTTTCAATCACAGTTGACCCTGACATGCTTTCTAACTGCTCACAGTGGTATCACAGAACCTCAACACCGCCTGGCAACAGAGCCTTTTATCCTGGTATACTGACGTCATTGGTATAAGTGGCACTTCCTGGTCTGAAACTCAAGGGAGGTAAAGAATTTAGACCTTTTTGTATGAAGCTCAATCGCTTAGGCTAGGCACACCTTTAATTTACACGTGCAGCGGTGATCTTAACATGAGTTAATTTTGGGAACAGCAGGCAGGTTTTTCATTCAGGCTCTTGCAACCAAAGAAAAAAGGATAAGGGTCGCTGTGTTCTTCCAGAGAGCTCAAATTTTCTTTGCTACAATGGGATAATATAGAGCTCAGAAGTAAACAATGGTGGCAAAGCAAACCATATAAATATCCTGGTGAGCTTTATCTAGAAAAACTAATATTTAACAGCTTGCGCATTTAGGATGGTATCGCCTACCATTGTAAGAATTACATTAGTGCATCGGTGCTGAATGCATTCTTAGCAGCGTTTAGCGTGCAGATTTCATGTAATTCTTATGAAGGTTAGACTTAGAGATCCCATCGTTAATGCGCCAAGTTCTCAATTTTAAGTCTCCAAAAAAGGGCAGATCGCTATCAAGGAATGTAATACTTCTCTCCGCCTGTATTTGCCATGGCCCGAGAGTGAGACCGGGAAATATGAATGACAGAGAAATGCTCATAGTTAGTGTAATCAAGCAATGTAGCCATTTGTAAAACTTTTTTTTTTTTTTTAGCTTTTTAGAACAGTCACTTACCATCAACTAAACAACCAGACAATCCCCTTCTCTACTCCACCTACACAACAACAACAACAATAATAATAACAACAGCAACAACAATAACAACAACAACAACAACAACAACAGCAACAACAGCAGCAGCAGCAGCAACAACAACAAAACAACAACAACAATAACAACAACAACAACAACGACAACAACAGGTTTTTACAAAAAAAAAAGATGTCACAGCAACCTCACAGGCACATCTTATAATATTTATGGATTTATGCATAACACATTCACAATCTCACAATAGGCTATAGAGAAAAACTCTAATGCTAGGACAGTATTATATAAGTCCAGGCTAGCGTGTAAACCTTCTCTCAGCAGGGGACGCTAAAACTAGATCGTAGACACCTTTTTCGTAAGGCTGCTGTCTAGCCTAGTGTGTCCGGTCTCGTTACGTTTTTAGCCTTGGATTAAACGTTGGAGATCCTACTCGTTGGACGTACCGAAAATACGCAACACAACACCAAGCCATCCAGACTGCCATCTTAAGAAAGAGTCCTGGCTTGGTAGCTGTCGATGGAGATTAGATGATTGTCATATATTTTTGTCGCGCCAGAAGAAATACGGCATACATTTCAAATTTCTTTCAACGACTGACTTCCCACCTTCCTAAACTGCCATTTCCTGTGATTGAAGATTATTATGAACAATGTTCTTGATAATGGCAGTGGTTTTATAATGTTTACAACTCTTTTAATCCGTTCCTTGGGTAAGTTGACATCTTGGTTTGTTCGGCCGATTACTGAGGTCCTTTGTCCTATTCATTATGTTTAGCTAGCAACAGCTCCTGTTCTTCGATTGGGATGGCCATGCCTGATACAGCTAACTAAACAGCGAGTTTCTCATCGGCTACAGAGCATACTTACGGTAGACATTAGAGCGTAGCGCGATTTTTCACCCTTGAATATGTTTAATTCCAAATGTTTCCGCATATTTCCACGGACCATTATGACCTGGATCTCTGTCCTAGTTTGGGAAATGTCTGTGAATACGAGTGAGTGAGGTCTGGTAGGGAGAGAAAGTTTTCTAAACGTATGGAGAGATGGTAATGAAGCTGTCCACAAATGTGATCTGTGGCATTATCAGGATTTTCGCTACACAGATGATCATTAGACTTGCATAATTGAGATCTTGCGCATTAACGATGGGATCTCTTACAATCTTAAGAATTACATTACCTCTCCATATTGAACGCTACTATGGCCGCATTCAGCACCAATGCGCTTATGTAATTCTTATGATGGTAAGAGATCCTATCGTTAATGCGCAAGCTCTGAAATATTACGAGTACGTGTGGTATGAACAGAACAAAAAAAATATGCACACAGCCTTCACATATATGCACGCATTCTCTTACGCAGAAACAAAACAAGCAAATTCAAGTCAATATCCAAGACATCTCTTAGGTTATAATTCCTTAGTGAGAAGTTCAAGTCCTCGTGGAAGATTCTCTGTCATATTTGTTGAAGTGATGATGTCTAATCAGATGTGTGGCGAAGATAGAGCTAGTGAGTGCCGAAGATAACATTCCCAGCTCACTTATGCGTTGACTGGTCCTCTGTTCCGGACTCGCCTGCCGTTAAAACCTAATTACCTCACGTGCAGGCCCACTTCAGCCGGCCGTGCACCTGTAGGGGCCGAAACCAGGCTGAGCACTTTGCTCTATCACGGTTACTCACCCACTGTCTCACACACACGGCGGAAACTGGGCTACCGTACAGGATAAGTTGATCAGCATAGACATACTTAATCTACTTCTCCCCACCTCCCCCAATCTCTCGACTGTGTCTCTCTCTTTTTCGCTTCCTTCACTACCTCTTCTGCAAAAACGATTTCAAAATGGGGCCGCAAGCTGCAAGCCCATTTCTATCAGAAGGATGAGTCCATTGAGATTAGAGTGGAATAGAATTTGAAAACAAGAAGGATCACTTTATTATAAATAATAAAATACAATAGCCCATAAGAATGACTTTTTAGGTTTTGGCAATTAGGGAAATATTGCATTAAATTACACAATATTCATGTACTGGTAAGTTTAGTGGGTAATCGGGTGTTGTTGCATATGAATATGATACAGAATTGGAGAATATATGAATTTTTTTTTTGTGTGTTTGTCTCAGTCAGTCAGTCAGTCAGTCAGTCAGTCAGTCAGTCAGTCAGTCAGTCAGTCAGTCACACAAGCATGCACAAATGATGGTCCGCACGCACACATGCACGCACGCATTCAACCATCTACCCATCCCAAGAAGGCGTAAGAAATTAATAAAAAAAAAGAGAGAGAGCAAGAAAGAAAGAGAAAGAAAGAAAGAAAGAAAGAAAGAAAGAAAGAGAGAAAGAAAGGAAGAAGAAAAAGTGGAAGAAAGAAAGAAAGAAAAAGAAAGAAAGAAAGAAAGAAAGAAAGATAGAAAGAAAGAAAGAAAGAAAGAAAGAAAGAAAGAAAGAAAGAAAGAAAGAAAGAAAATCAAGTGGGAATGAGTGGGGAAGAGAAGTGAATAGAGTATGCGGTTGGTAGAGGCCAGCCCCAACGCCTACAAAATACCGTACTTAAGACTTCCGCACAACCCCAAGCCTAGACTGTCTTTTACTTAACCTTTCACGGTTTTTTCTCAGTAATTAAAGGCGGCGTTTAATAACTTCCGTGTCATAAACTGGCTCATACACCACTAACTTAGCCTGCCTCAGACCCACATTAGCTCCGCTTGCTTACATGAGCAAAATACAGTTAACATTTCTTGACCTTTTTGCTCGAATCCAATTTCAAAGCTTAAGAGCAAGACTTGCAAGCCACCGGGGTCTCACATACAGACATTTTCAGGCCTGGTAAGGTTTCTCCTTTGAAGAATATAGGTCAGGGAAATCTATATGTCTTATATGGTGTATTTATAGCTGCCATGATGATATAAGTAACGCACTCACACGCTAGCACGCACGCACGCACCCACGCAACGCATGCACTCACACGCGAATGCCCAAACATATTTTTTTCTTTTTTTTTTTTTTTTTTTGCTTATTTGTGTCCTGGTTAAGTTTCAGTGTTTCGGATTACATGGAGTAATAAGTAGATGAGATTTCAAATCTAAAATAAAAAAAACAAAAACAAAACCAAAAAAACTGTCGGTTTCTATGGCAACGAATTTAAGGATAGCATGTAAATTCATGAAGAAGGAGAAATTTCTACAACTAGCATGACTCCAAAGCTTTGGGTGATTAAATTATTAACGGAATAGTGCACACTTTGAATGAGCGCTACATTCACTTTTTCTTATGTAAATGGTCTAGATCTGAGGAAGAGTATTCATACAAGCTGACAGCGGAGAGAGGAAACAAAGAAGGTGGAGGTGTAAGGTAGGGGATGGCGGTGGAGGTGGGG
>JAWQUT010000035.1:1255059-1272559 GCA_033807755.1 Ellobium chinense
GGAATTGGGAATGTGTTTGAAGATGGCACATTGGTTGTTAAGAGGGATGGCTACATTCACACGGTGATGATCTTAAGGGAGTAGGGTAAGGAGGGTTTGGAAAGGATTCGGACGGCCATACTATAATGGGGGAGGGTAAGGGAAGGAAGGAATTGAAGATGAAGATGAGGTGGGTACACTGGTTGTGAAGGGGGATGGCAACATTGTCACAGTAATGATCTATGAGGGGCGGGGTGGAGAGGTATCCTGAAGGATCACATACGGACTACCCTGAAGGGACACATATGTTTTGTTGAAGGGGCAAAAGCCCCCCCCCCCCAAAAGCCCCGTCTCCCGCAACTGAATTGTGAGCTCTTTCATCTGCGTGAAAAAAAAAACAACCCACGGGTGGCACCAACACCCCGTAGTGAGTCATGCACTGCAAGCTACAATAATTTTCACCTTTTCCCGAACGGACCAGTTTGTTTCTTTATTTTTACCTGTATCGCTCCCAACATATCGCAAACAAATTTGATCCCTTAGAAAAGCAATCTGCTGGCATATGTTCGAAAGGTGCTCTCATCAGTCTAGCAATAATAACGATGAAAGAGGAAAAGAAGGTTAGAAAAAAAAAAAAAACAGGAGAAAAAAAATGAACAAAATACCAGACCTGATGCCTAAGCTCACATCACTCCCAACAGACTTCCAACGCCTCCTTTTCTCATTTAGCGAACAAACAGCCCCCGATAAAAACGTTCTTTTGCGTCCCTTGACGCCGGATTTTACACAAGAAAAAAAAACCCACAAAAAAAAAAATGATGTGAGTAGGGGAGGTAAGAAGAGGTAGGGGGAGAAAACTCACACATAATTTTCAGGTTATTAATGCAAGGTAAGGCTGCATGGTTTAAAAATGTATTTTCGGAATGCGGAAAACACACCCAGGATATTCTGAAAATCTCCGAAGATTTAAGATAAACATGGTTTCGCTGTTATCAAGTCTTTTGAAGCTGTGCCAAAAGCCGAATCATTTCGTTCATAATATGATGACAAACCCGGTCTTCTGGTGTATCCAGTGCTCCATTATGAACAATCTCGTTTTTAACTTTGAAGTTCTGTTGTTTATTTACCTGTTGTTTCAAATAATCATTCACAGAACTTGTTAACAGGGCTGACTGGTGTGATCGATTTCGTCCGTGTATAGCCGTAAACTGCCGTATTTTTCTTAATGGGATCTACCATTCTTCCATTGTACATTATAATTTACCGCTTTCATGTGTGTCGTTCTTTTCTGATTCAGTACTTTTTGCATTGGGCCACAATTATTTATTTATTTATTGAGGGTGATGAACTTAGGAAAACTTTACCTCAAAAGACTACTAGATTTCACATAATCATATTTCTCAGCCACATTTCATTTTTTCTAAGTTAAGATTTCTTCATGTCGTTTTAAGAGACATTGCTCTTTGATTTGGCTCTACGTAACTTATTCTTGAAACACAGGTATCGAAAATCCCTCCGCAGGTATGTTTACTAAAGTGTTTTTAGATACAAGTGTGAAATCTGCAGTGAACTAAGTACTGTATTTCAAGATAGTTTTCCTGAGACCGATACCCAAAAATAAGAATTACACTATATAGCACTTTGGTGTGCAAGTTTGCGTGTAAACTTTACTGGGCAATGAGCACCACAGTAAAGACTGTCATCTACAATGGAAGAATGGTGGATCCCCTCAGCCAAGTAGGAGAACAACAAGATCGTGTGCCGGCTTTTTTTTTTTAATTCGAGAACTTCCTCACTGCCATCATAAGAACTACATTAGTGAATCGGTGCTGAATGCAACTTTAGTAGTGTTCAACATACAGGGTTAATCTAAGTCTTACGATGGTAAGAAATCTCATCGTTATAGCGCAAGTTCTGAGTTGGCATTGAGGGACTTCATTCCTCATAAAGCTGTAAGGTATCTATTTTTTCAGTTTGAACATGAATTTGAATATTATCAGCAAAACAAACCTGAAGATCTAAAGAAAATGATGCAACAAAAAAGTACACTTGACGTAAATTATGAAATATCACACTGTTAATCAATACAAACAATATTTTTAAAATTATTTAATTATCAATTTAATGGTTAATTTAATTTCATAATACAGGAATCAAGTTTTTGGCATAAACCCTAAGTTTTTAAGGTAGCAAGTTTCAAGTTTATTTTAACAAAAGCCACAAGCCAGGCAACTTTTTATGTTAACCAAAGATCGTTCATAATTAATCAACTTCAATGAAGATCACTTCCGGTTCAAGCAAAGGTGTTAGTGGGATTGCATTCTCAGCTCTTGTGTCTGAAAGTAAAAAGTTGCATTAGCCAATAAACGCCAATGTAACAGACGATATCAGCCATTCATATTTTTGTAACAATGGAGAAAAACAAGCGGAAGTAACGATTGCTGGAGTTCTGACTTGCGATGCCTGAATGACTGAACACAGATAATGACCGGAAGTGATCAGTTACATGGAAGATACAGGTCGGACTGGCTTGGCTAGTATCAAAGCAGTCACCTCAGTGATATTATATTTAGGATCCTTCTAAAAATGAATCCCAGGGTGCAAAGAAATAAATATGATATTGCAGATGGGCATCCGGTCCATGCATAGTGTTATATATAAACCTCTCTCATTATATTCTGACTCTACTTGTAACTCCAAAAGTTATAGACCGACTTTTATCTAATTTTGTGGGAAGTTTCCTCGTGCAAGTTATGTAACCCTGATGATTCTCCGTATAGCAGTGCTGCTATGAATTTTAAAAATGTTGTTTTTTATTATTATGACTGTTAGAAACTGAAGAGCATAATATATACATATATATATATATATTACATTCTAAATAAGAAAACAGAATATTAAAACTCTACAGTAGCGGTGCTATGTAGCGGATCATCAGGTTTATAATTATAGTAGTGCAACACAATCCATCTTTTTGCACACAGAAACTTCCAACAAACTTTTAACAAAATGTGTAGTCTATATAACTTTTGGAATTACGAGGGGTTCCAAATATAATAAGTAGGCGGAGCGGGTCCGTATGTAATGTTTATATATTTGGATCGGGACGAGGGAGTTCAAATATAATATGGGGGAGAGGGCTTCCAAATAATCTAATACCGGCAACCTAACACATGCTGGAGGAGTAGCGTTACTAGACGTCTTGTGGAAAACAACGGAGTCAAGACCACAGGTCTGTTTTACGTTGAGAATTTGGGATTTTCGAGCACATAAAGTTTGAAATTGTGAAATATTTCTTTAATACGTTCTTCCCGTCTACCTACAAATCAAACCTCTTTCTCTTCTACCCTTTCTCAGCGAGCGTCATCGCCATATTTTATCAATCTTCTTCTCCAACGTTCCTCCACCTTTCCCCAGCAAATTAAAATTCACAACTCCCTTAAGACTATTACAAGTGCGCGCCGCAGATCTGTTGCTGCTCATCTTCCCAATTTAAAACTCGAACGTTATAGGAGCTAGAAATGTCCGCGGGAATGAAATGAATTTCAAGTGTGAAGGCTGGGCTCACGAGGCAGACAAAATATTTAAATTTAATTCCGGAACCTTTCTCTTTAAAACGCGAGGAAGGCGCAAAGCAACGAAACAAACAAAAAAAAAGTTTTTTTACGTGGGCTACAAGATGGTCGTCCTACATTAACCAAAAAAAATTGCTCGATCGATGGTGGAGAAAAAGAAAGGAAGAAAGAAAGAAAGAAAGGGAAAGGAGGCGTGGAGGACAGTGAATAAAAATGAAATGTGTGAGCCATCTGTACAGCTATAAAACTATCGCCTCTCGTTCGTGTGAGCAAGTTAATATCAGCCGCACGTGCGCGGTGATACAGTTTTGATTAGATTTCAGGAGAAACAGCGAGACGAACATAAAGCACTGGGTATTGAGACTGTCTTTACGCCAGTGTAAAACTTGAGCCCGGCCGCTAATCCTGGCCTAGCCAAGATGCAGAACAAAAAGGAGAGAAAATCTCGGCGTTTATTATTTGAAATTTCAGAACGCAGGCAAAAATATTTCTCTTCCATCTTGCCTTTATTTGTGTGCTGTGATCATTTATTTAGTTTCCTACGTGTTTTGCTCTTATCTCCTATTTTTTCTTTTCTTTTGTTTCTCTCTCTCTCTCTCTTACTGTCGTTCCCTCACTCTTACTTTTCTTACGTCGCATACATTTAATTTTCATTTCTCTTTTCATATTTTGTTCAAGTCGTTGGAGACGCAAGGTCTTTGAAGTATTTTTCTTTCCCTGTCTTCCATCCACTTTTCCTTTTCTGTATCGTCCATCTTGTCTCATTCCTTCTTTGCTAACCCAAAGCATTCAGTCATTAGTGTTGTGTGGTCCTTTGGCTTTGGTGCACTGACGTCTGGTCGTCACAGGTTATGTCAGGGCGTAGTGTGCCAGAACATTTGTACCACAGACAGCGCAAGGGAGGGAATATTTTCATGAAACATTCAGAAGCTCCCAATACAATTAGGGAAAAGCCAAACTTGACCTCGCATGGTCTCAAACATTACTTGTACGTTATTGCCTGCTCTTGTTGGGACCTTTAATCCTGTGATGACTCTTTACAGTTATCTTACAAGGCTACAGAGCGTTGATAGATGCGAACAGTTAAAAAGTGTGTTAGGGTCATGGGTAAACACATGGAAGTTAAAAGAACAAAATTCAGGCAATACGTATTTCAAGTTTAAATTGCTGTGACGTTAGCGTCCCTGTGGTGTGGAGATAGCACTCTCAGACTTGCAAGTTGAGAGAGCACATGTTCGATCCCCGGCAGGGACAAGACATTTTCTAGTGATAAGTATTCGGCCTTTCTTCTCCTTACTGATCTTTCACAGTACTTTGGTAAAATGCCTAGGGGCACACTTTCCACATAATATCAAATCAGATTGGGCTCACATTCCTCTTGTTATGAATAGAGTAGGTTTTACCACCTGGCTACAAAGACATGCAGCTGTAATCTATTGATTCATTATATTTTTTTTATATGTCTATTAATGCCCGTCCTTTCATAGCAGTACATAGTTCAGGTGGTTTACGGTGGGTTCCTTTGGCAGGGCCGATATCCATGACACGACATCACTACATTCAAGAAGCCAGTTAAACATGGGATATTAGCCGATACAACGCCTCAGTTAAACATTGCAATGCAGTGTTGTAATATCAGAATCTGCTCCACTGATGATCAGGCCGACAGCGAATCTGCTATCTACGGGAAAAAAAAATTATTTCCGACGTTCACGTCCACCTTTAATGTTAGGGACGGGTGAAAATAGGTAGTGAACTTCACCCACTTCTCGTCTCTCTGTATATTATAAGTTTGGCAAGCGCCGTGAACTCTACTGGGTCAATAGCTCAGTGGACAGAACACTGAGTTTGGGAAACAAGGGTGTTCAATTCTCTCTGGGGACATTTAAAAAAAAAAATTTTTTTTGAGTGAATGAAGAACATTAAGAAATAGTCTCTCCGGAATCTATTGCTATCATCCACATGTCGTCTTTTATTCCGACTTCGTTAACTGCAAAGATTTTCCTACGTAGACATGATAAACACAAGTCTACGGCAGATAATAGATTCATGGCTGCGCCCCATATTATATAATATGTAGTATATAGTATATATAATTATGTGTATGTATGTATGTATGTATGTATGTATGTATGTATTGTATGTATGTACGTATGTATGTATGTATGTATGTATGTATGTATGTATGTATGTATGTATGTATGTATCTCCCAAGGACAGCAGACAGGGAGCACTGCGAAAATTAATTAAGAATGACTCGTGTCTTAAGAGCCACATTAGAACTGAAACTTCTGCTGAAAAGCAAAAGGAGTGTGGCAGGGAGGAGGAAGAGGGAGAGGGAGAGGGAAGGGACAAATGACATAGTTTCAGCCGTGCAATGCACTAACACTGCATAGTATGCAGACAGTCTGGGTTGATTTAGGTCGGCGTGCTAAGACCGCGGATGAAGACACGAGATAAAAGGAAAGAGGAAGATAAACATCCGTGACATTATTAAGCTTACCTGTTATGAGATAGGTGTAAATGAGGGCACCTTGGTATCATCACGCATGACAGTTATGATAACCTTCCGCTCACACGTGCTAAAATCCAGTGCTCACCCTGGCCCGGCTTCTATAATGCTCACCGTGACGGGCAAGATGGTTGTGCGAGTATCGATAATTTCGATACCTCGTACTTTCGATTTCGGTATAGAAATATCAATTCTAGAATGTCGATACTCACATTGATCCCATTCCGATAGTATCGCAGTAATGTAGCTTTCATTATAAATGTGTGTCAGGTGCCTTTTAAAAACAAGCGGGGTAACTCCTGCTCGAACCATGAAGCTTGACGCACATTTGAAATGTAATTTGTAATACACCCGGAGCACATTATCAACGCAGTTATCTAGAGGCGAGGACACTAGATCTAGACTAGACTGGAAGAGGGCTAACTTAGATAGGTAGGCTATCGTCTGCGCTCTGTCTTGTTCTTAGCGCGCATTAACTATCCATCTGGATACGCGCTGCGCACAGCCCAGTGTAGACTTCATCATAAAAGCACGGTGAGCATGCGCAGTGTCTCCACTTGCCTTAAATATGCACTCCCTCTTCGGTGCGTTTCGTGAATCCTCCACCCAGTACAGGACGGCAAATAATCTTGATAAAAGAAAAGTGATGGATGAATAAAAATAGCGTAACAAAACCTTGCAAACACTCGTTGAACGTTTTTCCTTTGCATACTCTGTTTCATCGAAGAGACAGAAATGTATACTTAACCCTGGTGCAGTGACCTGATCTCACAACTTTATCGAAAATTATATCGATCATCGATCCCTTTCCAAACCACAGTACCAGCTCTGCCTGTTTTTCGAGAAAATACCAGGTCATAGTTTGCTGTGAAAAGATTCTGTGTCTGTCTTGTATTGAGTATTACAATCGAAATAGAATCAACAATTTTTGTTACATGGTGCGCGAAGGGTGAGTATCGCAACACCGTCTTGATAAATTCAGGTCTTAGCCCACTCACTAACTGCACGGTGCTCAATACTGCTCACCCACTTGGCTCGGGGCTGGCTTCATTCACCACCGGGGATTCCCGTTTTCAACACGTGCAAACTGTCAGTGAGCACATCGTAATGCTTGAGAAGGACAGCAGCGGCACCATGTTCATAGCCTTGCCTGCCAGCACGTGCTAGGGCTATCATAGGCGAATACTCACGATTCAGGACGGTGTACTGTCATCACTCACGCTGGAGTGGTCGTGCGTTTCGCAGGTGGCGGTGAGCTGAGGTTAGAGCCACACAAGGTTTGGTGTGGGGTGTGGTGTGGTGTGGGAAGTAGTAGGTTTACAAGGAATTTCTCGAGAAACGTAAATAATTGTGTTAATGAATTTGGGCCATTCCACAGAAACATGTTCAATCCGTTATCATAAAATAATGCATCCTATTTTTCAGTATCTCATCTCAGTTATTCAACAGGTTTCTCTTAACGTTAACGTTAATGTAGTTCCACCCATAGCTTATGTATAATACTGTCATGCTTGCAGAAGAAAACAAAACCTTTCATTGGTCATCTCTAGACATACATCATTTCAGTGGTGACCCACTCAGGCTTGTAAAAAGTTAGATAAGTTTTGCTTTTAAGGTAGCTCTGTACTTTTTTTGAGCCAGAATAATAATCTTGCAGTGGAGCCTCTTCCCCCTCCCCCCTCTCCCCCCCAAAATAAAGATGAGTTTGGGTTGCACCACTCTTTCATAATTAATCAGTGGCACGTACTTTGGCAATCTCGGAAATAATATATAGCTGCTATGAGAGAAACAACAAAGATGGAAAGATAGAGAACAATGAGCTCTATATGAAAGTGCCAAAAGATGAATTGCACGCAATTTACAGCGTATACATTTTTTAATTGGCAGCACTGTTACGTTACTCACTTGGAACGAGCTTGGAAAGATGGCCCAAGACAGGGAAAGATGGAATTCGCTTGTACGTGGCCTATACCCTGCTGGAGGTGAAAGGCATTGATGATGATAATGTTACGTTGATATTTAGCATTGAAGAACAGCGGCCTCAAACACTATACAGGAGGATCTCTAATGCCAATATCAATTGACTAGTCCATACATTTCAAGGTCTACAGAATGTTTGAGTCCGTACACAGAATATGATAAATAATAGTAATAATAATAATGATGATAATAATAATAATAATAACAATTGTAGTAGTAGTATCGGTAGTAGAAGAAGTAGTAGCAGTAGTAGTAGTAGTAGTAGTAGTAGTAGTAGTAGTTGCAGTAATAATAATAATAATAATAATAATAATAATAATACTAATAATAATAATAAACAAAGGGACTCGGGATCAGTGCTTTTACCACGAACACGTTTATCGGACTCATGAAATTCGAGATCGCGAGGTCCTACAGTATCTACATGAACGGCATCCATGAAGCTATATCCTTAGTTTCTCTATTCTCAGTGAGGCATGTTCTATGGAATGTCCCATTTAGTGATTCCAGAGCACTTAAATGAGCTGTCAACAATCTTGCAGACAGAGGGATTTCAACGGAGTTACAAGTTAAGATAGGAGGAAACTGGAGTCTACGGTAAATGTGTTAAGACTTTGTGATGACGTGAAATACCAGTTCAATGACACCAGGTGTAATTAAGATTTAAGAAAGGTGTAGTGGCATAGTAGTTGAATTAGGCTGTTAGTTATTTTTGTCAGAGAATGAATTAGAAAAAAAAAGAAAGCTGATGAAGGGAATCTTATCAGTCCTATGTTCTCACCGCCCTGTGTTCCTACAACCCTGGGTTCCTACAGCCCTGTGTTCCTACAATCCGTGTTCCTACAGCCTTGGATTTCTACGGCCCGTGTTCCAAGAGTCCTGCATTTCCCCTAGCACGTGTTCCTATGGTCCTGTGTTCCTATGGCCTTGTGTTCCTACAGCCCGTGTTCCCACACACCTGTGTTCCAATAACCCGTGTTCCTGTAGCCCTGTGCTCCCATGGCCCTGTGTTTCTATGGCCCTGTGTTCCTACAGCCTTATATCCCTGGTTATTGCACCATGGGTTCATATTTTATCATTATGCATGAAAATAAACTTTTCATAGTGAATCAACGCCTGCGGTGTTTACAACCTTAACTGGCTACGTTTTGGTCCATGTGTCATCAGCTGGGATCCTTGGCCTAAAATCTTGCCATACTTTCAATTCCAGATCAGTCATACTTTAGCATTACCCAGTTCATGAAATCTTAAGACTAAATCCCTTGATTGTTGTGTCATGATAGGCCTTCTCAACTTCTTAAACTGTGATTGATCACTATGAAGGAAAGATTTTCATAAAATGTCAGAATATAAGATTGTGGGAAGGTAGTGTGGCCGTGCGGTTTGTGAGTCGTATTCAGAAACTGAAGACTTTCAAGTCTAAGGTTTATGTGTTTGACTCGCGAGCTGGGTGGTTTATGTTATAGTGTCCTTGGGAAAGACACTTCGCTTCCATTTCCTCACTCGACTCAGGTGTAAATGAGTACCTGGCTTTAGAGCTGGGAGGACCAGGGCGCTGCACCGCTGGCGACCAGCAATGACTTTGTTATGTATTTCATTTGTAATATTATGTATTTATATGTATGATGTGTATTGTTGTATGTGTTTGTATTATGAATGAGATGTGTAACACTGTATGACATTGTAAAACAATTTACCTAGGGGGTAAATGAAGTCGTATTTATTTATTATTTATTTTTTATTAAAGCTTTGGTTACACACAGGGCTCCGGTAACAGTGGTCAAGGTTGAGTGGTGAATATTAGTGACTTAACAGCCATAGGATATATCCTTTTTGCATTTCTTTGGCTTACCTGTCTTCATTTTTGTCTCCGTCACCTTCAACCTAAAGTTGAAAACTCTCGATTTGTCCATATGTTGCTTCTTATCATCCCTTGGAACTTGTATGGAATTCTGGATTTTCACTTTAATATCATTCTTTTAAAGCGGCGCCATCCGATCGAAAGCGTCGGAAGGCATGCCTCACCTACAATGGCATGTGGACACTTCTTCAAATAAATTATATTAATTTGCTTTCATATTTCAAATACCAGACATTTCTATACCAATGTAACCGGGTGGAAAGGCAATTAGTATAGTATTCGTTCTCTCTTACTAAGGGGGAGGAAGGTGAGCTTAGTCTGATAATTTTCCAGATGTTACATATTATTTTAAGAAAGTGTGTCACCGGGGATTTTACCAAATTACTGTGAATGATCAATTTTGGGACGAAAGGCCGAAAAAACCTACACTAGAAAATCTCTGTCCCTGCCGGAGATCGAACTAGGGTCTCTCAGCTTGCAAGTCTGAATGTGTTACCACTACACTACAGGGACGCTACCTTCACAGCAATTTAATTCTTAAATACCTACTGCCTGAATCAGTTCCCCACTTCTACTTCTTCTAGTGTTCACCCATAACCCAAACACACTTCCCGACTGCTCACACCAATATTCTTGACCGTAACTTTCGGAGGGTCAGTAAACTAGCGGACCGCAAAATTTCTATACAGCTTGAAATCTTTTATCCATGGAATTCAGAAAACTAGAGTTCCGATGTGAAATGTGCGATTGATTTCAACTTAGTGAAGAGTCCCCATTATGCCCCGCTTTTCCTTTTAGACCCTAGACGAGCCTGTGTGTGTGTGTGTGTGTGTGTGTGTGTGTGTGTGATTGTGTGTGTGTGTGTTTGTGTGTATATGTGTGTGTGTTTTTGTGTGTGTGTGTGTGTGTGTGTGTGTGTGCGTGTCTGTGTGTGTGTGTGTGTGTGTNTTTACCAAATTACTGTGAATGATCAATTTTGGGACGAAAGGCCGAAAAAAAACTACACTAGAAAATCTCTGTCCCTGCCGGAGATCGAACTAGGGTCTCTCAGCTTGCATGTCTGAACGTGTTACCACTACACTACAGGGACGCTACCTTCATAGCAATTTAATTCTTAAATACCTACTGTCTGAATCAGTCCGTACTTCTACTTCTTCTAGTCTTCACCCGTAACCCAAACACACTTCCCGACTGCTCACACCAATATTCTTGACTGTAACTTTCGGAGGGCCAGTAAACTAGCGACTTGCAAAGTTTCTATACAGCTTGAAATCTTTTATCCATGGAATTCAGAAAACTAAAGTTCCGATGTGAAATGTGCGATTGATTTCAACTTAGTGAAGAGTCCCCATTATGTCTCGCTTTTCCTTTTATACTCTAGACGAGCCTGTGTGTGTGTGTGTGTGTGTGTGTGTGTGTGTGTGTGTGTGTGTGTGTGTTTAGGGGTGAGGAATGGTAATGCGAGAAACTATTTTCTTCTCACCTGGTTATAAGATCCACCATCTTCCCTCACAAAAGCTTACAATGTATATCTTTGATCTACAAGATAATTGTATCAGAATGCTTTTGCGTTTATTGTTTCCAAAACTACACTATAACGTGGAATGTCTAAACACGAGAAAATCGAAAACAATTTCATTATTATTTCTCGTAGAGGTTATTTGATCCACACTTTTGTGCAAAACAAGCAAAGCAAAACAAACTCATTCTTCCGTCATCCTAGTTATTCTACGGGACAAAGAAAGAAGTTTTGACAAATCATCCTGTTGTATCATTTAAGGCAAGGGTAGCGACCCGTGAAAATGTATGCCTTTGATCTTCAATCACTTTTTGCATTAGTGGAAATCTCTCCGTTTCTTCCAGGATGTCAGTGATGGAGCGAGACGCCATCCCCGATAATTTTGGAACTGTTGAAAAGTGCGAAAAGTGAGGCTGGCCGGGTTATATGTTCGACTCCATTTTATCACAATCCGTTTAATTAAATATGTAATATAATTGAAACAGTTTTCAGGAAACCGAATAAAACTGAGCACGCCTTGACTTGAAAATGCATTCCTCAACATCACGGCTTCTTCTATGTGGGAGACCCATCGGTTTCTTTGCATTTGGATATATCAAGGATATTTTATTGGACCATGTAAATTCGAGGAAAGCGTTTTCATATTTACTAATACCAAAAACAAATAGCGCAGTCCAGTCGCATGCTCTGCTTAATTGATACCTTTCTCATACCTATTTGTCGTTGCTATTAAACGGAGTTTGTTGTATGTTATGTCTTTGATCACAGGAGGAAAGCGAATGATATACAGCCTTAGACGTTTCTCTTAAGAGATTGGAAATCGGTTCATGTATGAAAAGAGACGAAAATGACTCTATGCTTGTCGTGCGATGTCTGTGTTCTGTGTTAATTTTCTAGATACTATAAAACACTTCTTATGAGGATTGGGCAGAACTGAGTTCATATGAACGCAGTTCGTGAACTTCAATTCACGTGAATTTCATCTGAGCTGAATAGCTATTCTGAACGAACTGATCTGAATCTGAATCTGAACAGTAGCTATTTTGGATGCTTGATCTTAATTTTAATTTTTCTACCTAGATTTCATTTCACTTCTCAGAATTCTGCTTCAAAACCCAGAATTGAATGCCAATTAAAAAAAAAACCATGAGAAACTGATCTGATCTGAAAACTACTCAAACTAAGCTAAACTTTATCTTAGACCTTCTTTGCCTTTGTGAACGGAACTTGTACTGAACTGAACTGAACTGACTTTTTTGGTGATCTGCCTAACATGCTTCTAGCATGTTCTCTGGTTAAACCAGCCATCTGTTAGCTCGGTAGACTGTTTCAATCTTATTGTCAGCCTCGTCATGCTCAAGAATTATAGTTAACGCGGTCCACTGATATTGCGGCCTAGCAAGCGCGTTTTTGGAGGTTGGTCGACTTATCAAGAGCTTTTAACTGAATTCTATGCACATCTTCTCTGAGTGCTCTGGCTCCATGAGGTAACAGGAAACCACAGATGCACAAAACTTTCAAACAGCAATTGGAGAGTAACGGGAATTTAGTTACAGTGCAAAATGAAAAAGGAAATTTTCGGTCTTTTGTTTATTCGCTTCACTTACGTGAACTGAGCCGAAACTGACATCTGTTCCAACAGAAGGAAATATGTAATCGTGGGCAGGTACCCGCATTTTTAAGGAGCACGATATTTAGCTTTCTTGGTTTAAGCATCGGAAATATCGATTCTATTTTAATTTTTAAAGCTCTGCATTGGGTAAACATTTCAATGCCATTCGATATCTCTCGATATTGCTGTAAGAATAGGTAATCAGGGTTAGGTAAACTTTCACCGCTTATATCGAATGTATCGAAAGAGACCGAAACTTTAGAACACAAATTTAGATATCGACTTCATTAGTGCTGAATGTCGCAAGTTTCGATACTGAGAACCGATGCTGCCCGCCACCAGAAATACGAGAAACTGATATTATTTTGAGAAGCTACAAATTACCTGGAAAATATGTCACTGGAATTTTACCAAAAAAAAAAAAATACTTTGTGGAAAATTGCAGCGGAATGCCAGGGATGCCAGGCAAATTTCTGAAAACTTTTGACATTACAACTATATTTGAACGTATGCGTTTGTGCATGGGACAGATACACATATTAGCGAGTTAATACTTATCGAGGTCTACCCGAATAATGAAATGATATAATAACAACGCTGTCGTGCATCGAAATTCATACTTAATGACTTACTTCATACTTCATGCTTAATATTAATGGTTATTATAAGAATGCTTAATATCGAGGTTTTATTGTAGTATGTAGTACGTAGTATGAAGTATGTCAGTTGTTCCTGATAGAAGTTAATTTACTCTTTAACCATAAGTCGAAACTATTTGCAGCAAAGTTAAAACTTTTCAGAAATTTACGCAACTAACGTGGCAATCGGGTGGAATTGCCCTTGTCAATTTAAAAAGACACATTCCAGGAATCTCCCTTCCCCTACCCCATTCAAGCAAATCAAAAATGCTAACTGTCATATCATAGAACTTTCTACATTCACAGACACTTCGTGGGGAATTTTCTAATATCTCATCTTGTGAATCAAGTCTTCAGAAACTCGGACCAGAAACACGTGCCAGTTGCTCACATTTCTGTCATGGCTTGCCTGATAGAAATTTGAATGCTTTGTAAGGCTATGATCATATTGTCCTGATTATGAAGTAATGTTTACGTAGTAGTGTCCATGGGTACAAAATTTGGCTCATATTTCTTCCCTCGACACAGATATAATATATAAATGGACATGGGGAACGAGGGCAGGGCGCTGCATTGCGTTGAATAGTAGTGACATTTTTATGGGATTAGTTGTATTATTGTGTTTCCATATTTAAAATTCATACTGTTTTATGTTTGTCTGTATTATTAACAAGATGTATTACATAGTACGGCATTGGAGAACAAGTTCATTACGGGATAAATAAAAATCATAATTACATTTATTTCCACTCCAAAATGTACTGTTAAGCGACACCAGAAAACAATAAACTCCACTTAATCACAACTTCCACTTACTTACAACATTTTTTCCCCCAGAAAACAGATTGTTATAAAAGTTACTGGATAATTGGGACGACTCCACTAAATCACAACATTTTCGATGCTCGCATAGTTGCTTTTAAACAGTGACCTATACATTCTCTCTACTACAAGCCACTCTTGATAGATCTTTGGACAGTCCCACGATTTCTATCTTAAGATCTATACTTTTTTATCTGAGATGTTGTTCCCTCCCCTTGTTATACTCCGTGCGCAGTATTTCTAGACATGAAACTTTAATGTTGCGACCAGACACGATGATTCGCGGTGGATCGATACAATGGTTTGGGGGGCAAGTGGAAATAGGAAAAAGGGGCAGGGGGAGAAGAAGGGTGGTAATGTTAACTGTTGTCAAGACAACTTTCTGTAAATCGCCACAGACGGTTCGATTGATAAGAAATGGACAGACAGACTTTAAGATGGATAGATAGACATGAGAGAGAGATAGGCACAGACAAAGAGTGAAAGGAGAAGGAGAGAGAGAGAAGGAGAGAGAGATAAGGAGAGAGAGAGAGAGAAAGAGGAAAGAAAGGTGAGCGGAAAGTAGAGGATCACAGACAGACAGACAGACAGACAGAGAGACCTACATACTGACAGACAGACAGGCAGGCAGGCTAGCAGGCTGGCAGGCAGAGAAACTGACAGATTGATGAACAAACAAATAGACCAACAGACAAGAGCAGAAAATCGAAAGGCCTGTCGAGAGAAGCAGACAGACAAATTGACATATAAGCAGCTGAACGCCCCCCCCCCAAAAAAAAACAACAAAAAAAACAACAAAACAAACCAACAACAACAACAACACCAGACCATTTAACCTATCATTTTAATATTCTACCTCAGACTGTATCCCAGACATTAGATCAGGTCTAGATCGGTGCTGGATCGAATCATGGNAGAGAGAGAGAGAGGGAGAGAGAGAGAAGGAAAGAGAGAGACAGAGAGAGAAAGAGGAAAGAAAGGTGAGCGCACAGTAGAGGATCACAGACAGACAGATAGAGAGACATACATACTGATAGACAGACAGGCAGGCAGGCAGGCAGGCAGGCAGGCAGGCAGGCAGGCAGGCAGGCAGAGAAACAGAGATGGATGAACAAACAAACAGACCAACAGACAAGAGCAGAAAATCGAAAGGCCTGTCGAGAGAAACAGACAGACAAATTGACATATAAGCAGCTGAACGCCCCCCCCCCAAAAAAAAACAACAAAAAAAACAACAAAACAAACCAACAACAACAACAACACCAGACCATTTAACCTATCATTTTAATATTCTACCTCAGACTGTATCCCAGACATTAGATCAGGTCTAGATCGGTGCTGGATCGAATCATGGCTCTGAATCAATCAGTGACGTCATATCATCAAAACTAAATATAATTCTGCCAACGACAAGAAAACTGAAAAATATATAATGAATTTATTAAAAATAGTCAACGTTTCGTGTTTAACACTTTTTCAAGACTGACAATGCAGATATAAGACGCACAAAGAAAGGCAAGTGGATACAAGTCTGAGAGTCAGTGAGAGAGGTAGTGAAAGGGATTGAGATAAGTTCATTGTCTGAGTCTTTTAAAATAACGGTATTCATAAACACACAGACAAAAGCACACTATGACACACACCAGTACCTGCATGTGACGTCACATCATGGTCGATCCAAGGATACAGACTCGCTAGATTCACTTACTCTTGTTCACTCCACATCTGTACCCAGGCCTTTCCTCTGCCACTAAGACATTTTCACATCATATGTTAAAAAAAATAATTCCCTGCTAATCTCTTGCACGTAAATACACAAGTGACCTCTGTTAAAAAGTGTTATAAACGATAACCCTGTGCAAATCCTCAACACGTTAATTCATGTGACATTCGTTACATAATAATTCTCTGCTAATCTGCTACACGTAAATATACGTGACAATCGATACAGATGTCGTTATGCTTAATAACCTCTCTCCTAATCTTCTATAAACATATACAAAACTATATTCCTTTCAGATATTGTTATTACGTAATACCCGATGCCTGTAAGTTATGGCGAAGTCACGAAAAAGTTAAAAATCAAGAGTCAGCAAAATATCATGTGTGAAATTCTGTTTTCTTCTTGCAAAAAACGATCATGACAGTCCTGGTGTTCTTTATCTACGGAACTTATTTTGGGGTTTTTGAAAGTCTCCGAACAGGAATAGCGCTTTAAGGGACCCTGAATACGACCAAGAACTAACCAATCAATACGACCAAGAACTAACCAATCAATAAGACCAAGAACTAACCAATCAATACGACCAAGAACTAACCAATCAATAAGACCAAGAACTAACCAGTCAATACGACCAAGAAGTAACCAGTCAATACGACCAAGAACTAACCAATCTGTCATAATCATTCCATTTCTTACTTAATCATAATCATAATGATTAATTTATATAGCGCCAATAGTCTATGTAGAAAAGTGCTCTAAGACGCTTTGCGCGAGGAAAATGAAATTTAATGATGATAGCAAAATGTATAAAAACACAAACACCCATCAGATCCTTCCAGTACAGAATAATGTCATCAGGCATAATATAATTAGTGTAGACTACACGTATACCCTCCTAAATAACTGTTTTCAGCCTGTCTTTAAAGTGAGCGATGTTTTCACTCACTCTCTCTGTTGTTGGTTCGTAGACTGTTCCACAGTTTGGGGGCACAGATTGAAAAAGCCCTTTCACCTTTACAGTCTGAAACTGTGTTGTTAGGTTCAGTTGCAAAACAAGGTCAGGTGAAACTTCACATATTTTTATGGTGTGTGATACTATGATTGTGAGACAGAAATGAATCCTGCTATTTATATTTATAAAAATCCTGCTTCGATCTGAAACTTCCTAATATATCCACGAGGTGTAACTAGCTTACTTTCACCTTACACTCACACCTTATTCCTTCACTGAGAACATCTTTCACAATGGAAAAAAAAAATGTAGTCTATTTTTGCCAAT
>JAWQUT010000035.1:1275059-1282063 GCA_033807755.1 Ellobium chinense
CCCTTCCATCCTGACAGAGTTCCAGAGTTTATCCAGAAACCTCATCAATCTCTCTCTCTTGTTCTCCGTCTTGTTCCTCTCTCCTATCCCCTCCCTCTGNCCCCCCTCCCCCTCTGTGCCCGGTTGTGTACCCTAATCACATCTAACAGGACCAGGCCCGTCGTTCTCCGGAAAGTAGTGCCACCGATCAATATCCAGTCGCCATAGATGTGGCCGCTCCTGGCAACTCTCTCTTATTTTGTGGGAGTCTTACGTATAACGACTATGTACTGTTGCTGCTCATAGCACCATAGCTAATCATCACAGTCATACGCACTTCGCCTATCTATTTTGGGTACATTTTTTTCTCAGGAGAGATAAATACTAAGAGACAACGCAAAAAAAAACCCCCAGCAGTTTCAAGCTTTGTTGCTGTTTAGTAACCAATGACTTTGTGGCTTAATTTGTAGCATTTGATACATTTGATGGTTATAGAGTAAAGGAACTCCATGAGATCGGTCAGACTTTGCTGCCACTTCTTTCAACACACATAAGACACTTTCCTTTTTGTTTTTCAAACCGAAACGAAGCTCCCATGATCCAAAATGTTAAGTCACATGATCACAAAAAATATGGCATCGCTCAGTTGAAGGGTTTTGAAAGCACATGTATTCAAAAGAAATTTGATAAAAAAAGTGAATTTGAAATCTAGGGCAGGGTTTGTTAATTTTTGCACTTTTTTGGGGGGGTTGCAGCAAGCACAAACTTTTCATTTTGCAATTTGTTTATCTGTGTTATGTAATATTCTCCTCCTCCTCCCTCCCCCTTCCTCCTACTCGGTTATATAATAATTGTCCCTACTGCAGCTATTACTAAAATTTCAATGGCAGTGCTACTATTACTGCTGTTATTGGTAAGCTAGATGAGCCCTAGACGGGAAACAGCAACTTCGAGTTGCACCTTAAAAGTTATATAAGGTAACCTTTTATTTAAAGGATCACTCGCTTATTGCTCGCCCCCTGGTTTTACGGTATCGTCAGCTATCCGCCGTAAACTTTTTTTTTTTTGTGTCGTTTGTGTTGATTTTGACTATATTCTGCCCATTGCCATTGGCACTTAGAATAAAGCAAAGGGTGCCTTGGGCTGGGTATTAAAATGTTAAAAGTGCATGGTAACGTATGAGGTTGCATAAACTATTGACTAATTGAATGAAATACACTCTTACTGGTCAACACCGTCAATATAACAGTGTGTGTGTGTGTGAGGGTGGGGGNGGGGGGGGGGGGATGAGGCGAGTAGGAAGTGTGACGTGAGAGAGTGAGTGATCACAGTAGTAGTGTCTTGATTTGTGTGTTACGTCTCGAGAGACTGGGTGTCAGCTAGATGAGAAAGTGGTAGATGAGTGGCAATTGTGTGCATGAGGAATATGTATGCATCTTTGCAGTGGATTGTACTCATGTAATATTGTATTGTACTGTATGATGTTGGTCTATGGTCTTATAACATCTTTGAATTGAATTGAATTGAACTGAATAGAATAGTATTTATGTTCTTAGTCAGAAACTGATGTTTCTTTCAGCCAGTTAAAATAAAACTTATCTCGCTCTTTGCTTAAGTAAAATTTTTATTGATATTCAACGAAAATTCAGTTTGTGTACTGTTAGTATGGTGAAAAATGTTTGACTCGGCATTAGTACGAATCGGAGCATAACCGTTGAAAATGGCAAGGTGGAGTGGGGAAAGGGAAGGGGGAATTCTCAGAAAATTATAGCTGAAAAGAATTGTTCACTATAACCGGTCGTGTAATCTGCATATAAAGAAAAAAGGATCAACCTTTCGATTATAAAACCAGTATTGCTGTGTATACAAAAATGAGCATATTCTCGATTTCTATGACGAACAAAAATTCGGTAACGTAGCGGATGACCCGAAATCACCTTCAGAGCCTGATATCTCAGTCCGTCCGAATCTAGTGAAATTTTGGTTTTTTGCAAGGTATGGAGTTGAATTTATGGAAGAGATTAAAGGTAACGTAGGGCCATTGAACTTGTGTTACTTACAAATCGATGTAACGAAGTTCAAAATTCAAAAGCCCAGCATTTATTATTGGGCTTAAGGTTTGGCACACGAAGTGACCCACACAATGAAATAGGGTTAGATGGTTGAGTAAAAGCTATCACCATGTGACCGACTCGAAAACAGAAGTCTGGATAATGTTAATTAACTTTTTATGTAATCTGTATTGCATTTCCCGCAGTCAAATTACCGATAGTTGTCAGGGTGCCGTTCTGAAATCGATCGCCAGCGTCCTCGCAGGGACACACACAAGGGAAAAGGGGGTAAAGGAGGGGAAGGGATGGAGATGGAAAGGGGTTGGCTATGAGCTGATGAGAAGAGGGTGGACCAGGCCGGTGGACGGGTGAATACCGGCTGGGCCGGGAGGACGGGTGAGTGCCGGTTCCGCCGGCTGACTTGGGCCGTCCCGGCATCGACCGGTGCACTAGGGGGAATAAATATTTGTCCGGCGCTCATGGTGACCGGACACAAGCTAGGAATAGGCAAGAAGAAATCGATACTACCCGCTTGCATCTTGGCCTGCCAGATAGGCTTTCTTTTGATTACCTATCCACAGCTTACACCTCCTGCATACTATCTTACACTCCTTTTTCCATCTGTCTGTCTTTTGTGTCTGTCTGTCTGTTTTCATCCCGTCTTCCTTTCTTGTTTCAGCCTTTCTTGACTTTTGTTTTTGCCTGTTTAAAAGACTTCAGTCTCTGCCATTTTGAGACTTTTTGTTTCTGCCTTTCTTGACTTGTGTCTCCTTCTTTCTTTATTTGTGTGTCGGTATTTCTTGACGTATTTCCGCCTTTCTTAACTTGTATTTCTGCCTTTCTTGACATGTGTTTCTGCCTTTCTTGATCTGTTTCTCTGCCTTTCTTGACGCGTTCCTATCTTTCTTGGTTTGTGTTTCTGCCTGTCTTGGCTTTTGTTTACATCTTTTTTAAACCTGTGTTTCTGTCCTGCTTGACTTGTGTTGCTACCTTTCTTAACTTTTGCTTATGTCTTTCTTGACTTGCCAGAATGATGACTTCATTTCGCAGCCCCTCTTTATATCAAGCCGTGCGTTTTCATCCCTGCATGATCAGAGTTCCTTCCTACTAATTACAGTAAACTAATACAGATCAGACCTGTCCGGAACTGAGAGATGTAGTCAGAGACACCTGTGTTAGGACTAAGCCACTGGGGACTCTCTCGGACCTACTGAGAACTGTCAAATTCACCAGCTGAACAAATTTAAAGGCATGATAGACTGCGAGGAAGAAGAAAAAGGAGAAGGAGAAGAAGAAGAAGAAGAAGAAGAAGAAAAGAAGGAGAAGGAGAAGAAGAAGAAGAAGAAGAAGGAGGAGGAGAAGGAGGAAGAGGAGGAGGAGGGGAAGGAGGGGGAGGGGAGAAGAGTCGCAGATTAGAAATAACAAGAGCAACAACAACGACAAAAAAGAAGAAGAAGAAGAAGAAGAAGAAGAAGAAGAAGAAGAAGGACAACAACAACAACAAATCAATACACGCACGATCTTACATATCAACGCGAAAGTCAGGTGTTAAAGTAATTCATCTAGATAAGTCTAGACTAGTTCTAGTTACAATTTGAATGCCCCCCCCCCCCNTATTGCTCCCAAAAGACTGTTCGTAATTACTTAACCAAAACAGTAGTGTAACTCCGTCATCAAATCTCGTTCCCGAAATTAAGAAAATTGCATCAGCCAATAAAAAACAATGTAGACAGACCATATCAGCCAATCATATTAATTTCTCTAGCAATGTAACGGTGGGAAACCACGGTAATGATTACTGGGATTGTGGCTTGTGATATCCAGATAACAGTGCATGTATAATAAGTGAGGGTGATCTATCCGTAATCTGTGCATATTCGTTACTTTTGCCACAATTCAGGAAAATGAAAACTATGTCTAACAGTGGAATGAATTTCTCCCTGCTGTTTCCGAGATACTGTTAAGATTAGTAATATATGAAAAGATACATATAATATGTTACATGTAAGGTTACACGACATGTTGTAATACTAGACCATTTATCCAGTATATTACAGCCAAAGAACCAAAGCTAACGATAGAGGGTTCGAATAAATCGAACCAGCGAGAGAATGACCGGCCATCAACGTTCTGAATGGATTAGGCGACCAAATGAGTGACTGTGTGTCTTTCTGTGTGTGTATGTATGTGTGTGTGTGTGTGTGTGTGTGTGTGTGTGTGTGTGTGTGTGGTGTGTGTGTGTGTGTGTGTGTGTGTGTGTGTGTGAGTGAGTAAGTGAGTGAGTGAGTGAGTGAGTGAGTGAGTGAGTGAGTGAGTGAGTAAATGAGTGAGTGAGTGACTGAGTGAGTGAGAGCGTGAGTGAGTGAGTGAGTGATTAAGTGAGTGATTAAGTGAGTGAATAAGCGTGTGAGTGACCCTGTCAGCCAGCTAGTCAGTTACACCTGCAACATGAGAGAAATGCATTATCTGAAAAGAAAGCGCTTAATGCAACAGTAAAAGCCTTCCTGGCAACTCAAGGATCTGCGTGGGTTAGCAACCTATCAAAGGCACTACATCCATTCATCATCAACAACTGCTATGCGTTTCGCAAAACTTAATCCACCTTCTCCTTCTCCTCCCTAGTAACACCCTCTCCTACTCCTCCCTAGTAACACCCTATCCTTCCAGATCTTTTCTTTTATGCCGCACACGAGCACTGCTGACGCCACTTCCTTGTCTGAATCTCGAGGACTTAACGAGAAATCCCGAGAAAAGTTGATCTAAAAATCGTTAAAAACCCTTTCGCGGCATATGGTTGAAACGTGCAACATTTCCTAGTTTAATGGAAAGGGATTTACATCCATTAAATGTTTCATAAATCACAGATTTTGAAACGCATTCGTAATCGGGGTGAAATCTGAGCAGATATGATGGAAGCCGGGCTTGCGCACCAGGGTACCACGTCAAACACATTCTCAGTTATCACTCTCCATCTTTTTTGAGGGGCACTCTGACAAGACAAGGTTTAGTCTTTCAGGTTTTCTGTGGCAATTTACACGCGATTCTGCCCTACATCTTTAAACAACTGACAGGGTGTATTACGTTCATATTCGAGATAAAGGTGAAAATAAATCTCTTCAAGGTTCTATTTCTCAAAGAAATTCACGTTAATTTGACTGCTACCTAAGTGCCTTTCAGAATAGAAGATAAGCTGACAATATGGTCCGAAATAGAAATTAGATCGAGACGAAAAGTGGATATATAAATGACGTTAACCCGAGAGTGTTGCCAGAGTCCAGAATAGAAGCAAAGTTAACAGTTTTATCCAGAACAGAAGTCTAGTTAAAATGTGTCAAAAGGAGAGGTTAATTGAACGTGCATCTGGAAACTATGTTATGCTGGAAGTGTCTGAAACAGATGTTCACTTGAAAGTGTGTTCAGAACTGACGTTCAATTTGAATGTGTGGTCGGAGTGACCATGTAAATTGAAAATGCATTTGAAGCAGGCGTTTAGTTAAATCTGTGTCTGAAGTGGGCATGTAGCTGAAATTTTCCTGGGATGAACGTATCGCTGAAAATCGGTCCAGAAAATGCATTGCATTGAAAGCTGAGAGCTTGCGCATTAACGATAGGATCTCTTATGATCGTAAAGAATTACATTAGTACACTAGTACTGGATGCACCTTTAGTAACGTTCAACATGTAGAATTAATGGCATTCTTATGATGGTAAGAGATCCCATCGTTGATGCGCAAGTTCTCAAGCTTGTTCAGAATAGACGTTTACTTGAAAGCATATCCGAATATAACGTTTATAACGAATATAACGTACATCTCGAACAAATGTCCATAGCCATAGCACCCACTTCCCCTATTTCATCACTACCAATAACATCATCATTTACATCTCTTCATCATCGCCAACTTCACCACCATCACCACCACTCTACACTCTACACGGCATCCGAAGCTGAAAAGCATATTATTGACCTTTCCCTCTAGCTCCAGCGGCCATTTCTCCTTGCCACTTCATGGCTATAATAGTAGCTTGTCAATGGACGTCAGAAGTGAAAGCTCGTTAAAACCTGATCACGTGATCAACTATCTCTTGTGATGGGCAAAACAGCTCAAGGTTGGCAGGACATCCGAAGAGTTTTAGATTTGAAAAAAAAAAAATAGAGAAAAACGAGGAGACTTTGGTCCAGGGTAGTTCTAGCGGCTTCTGTGAGCTGAACAATGTAATTGCCTGTATAGTTGGTTTCGTCTGGGCTATTCCATGGACCTTATCCAGGAAGTTACCTATGATAGTTCTCTTTTAGTTTCTATACGCCGAGGCCATTGAAAAGTCTTCGTTTGAAATTTATAATTTCCCTTTGTTTTTCTTTAATTTCCGGTGAGTATCCTGAAATGGTTAACTCTTTGATGCTCTAGGTATATACGTGTGAGCACCGATATTTTAAAACAAAGCGATAGCCCAATAACAAGAATGTCTTTGCCCTTGGTGCATGGATAAAAGAATTCATAATATCGAGGTCTACTTATTATCGAGGTTCACCCGAGTAATGAAGTGATAAATAAATTATAAGTCCCTAAATGTGAAATTTATATTTGATGACGATATAGACTACTCATGGAGGTCACGCTGTATTTGTCTATAGTTAAAGAAAGCAAGAATTGATGATGATGATGATGATGATGATGATGATGATGATGATGATGGATGACGACAACGATGATGATGATGATGATGATGATGATGATGATGATGATGATGATGATGATGATGATGATGATGATGTTGCCTGACGAAGGATCACTTTTAGATCCGAAATTTCGTATTCTTTTTATCACATCATTATAATCAGTTCATTTCATATGGTAAAGTTAATTTCTTAATTCTTCGCTGGTATGGACGGAACATTTTTATTCTTTTGATCTGTCAGATGATGCTATTGATGATGATGATGATGATGATGATAATGATGATGATGATGAT
>JAWQUT010000035.1:1304573-1312073 GCA_033807755.1 Ellobium chinense
TGGGGAGGGGGGAGGGCGGGCAGGGGGAGAGCAGGGTTATGACTTAAATGTCTCTTTTGCATTCAATCAATCATCTCGACACATAGAAACATCCTGGTAGACTTTGTTGTTGTTGTTGTTGTTGTTGTTGTTGTTGTTGTTGTTGTTGTTATTTTTTTTCATTCCAGTTCGTTGCACCCATGTTAAAACTTTGATACTTAACGAAACTAAAGGCTGAAAAAAACCCACCAAAAAACCAAAACAAAACAAAACAAAACAAAGCTGCTAGTGTTTGATATTATCATGAAACTGGCTCCCTATGTTAGCTTCACTGTCTAGCCAGCAAAAATCTATTAGCCCAATTTCATTCAAGAAAGATATCACTTTTTCTTTATGAGCAATTTGCTGAATAATGCAGTTTCATCCTGGCTGGACAGGGCTCTTCAACTTTGCTCGAGGCAAGAAAACAGTGAAATACTGGCTATCTTCATTAAAAAAAGGAATCCAGATAGACCATCTTCACTTTCAAAACTCTATCTACACTGTCCGCTTTACCTGAGCAGATGTATGAGCAGGTTGAGTAGTTGCTGGTGCGAAGAGTTAAGATGAACGTGAGCAGGTTACCCATTCTGACGTCGGACAGACGTGAGTACACGATTTACTCATGACATGCTTGTATAGACTTTCCACGTACGTCACAGCAATTCGGACTTCGCCTCATGCCACAGGTACTTGAGTGGTCAGGGCAGTGAAATATGGAGATCGCTTTAGTACTGAGATGCGGGGGTGCAGTATGAGGATCAAGGGCGTAGGCAGGGAAAAGCTGATGTGGGGGATCTCATAACAGTCATAACACTGAAAAACTAAAGGGAGCAGGGCGAAGACATGACTTGGAACACTAACGATGAATTCAACAACAGCAGTATCACCACTATTACCATCACCACCAGCGCAGCAGCAGCAGCAGAAGCAGAAGCAGCGGAAAAAACAGCAACAACCAACAGCGTCAAAAAAAACAAACCCACCACGAACAACAACATCAACAACCAACAACAACAACAGTAACGACAACAACAACAAATTAAAACAACAACAACAACAAAAACAACAACCAACAACAACAATAAAAATCGCCACCACCAACATCAACAACATAAAAGATCTCCATTTCCCTGAACTGTGACATACTTTGGACATGAAAGCTTGAAGGTTAAGGTGTGTGACATCTATTAGAGGGGCAAATCGCTCATTGTGTATAACCCAATTAATCCGCTAATATATAAAATCCCCCCTTTTTTTGGGGCCCTGCCAGCCAGTGTCAGAGTGTAGAAATGTGTAAAATGATCTGTGATCTAAATAAAGCATCCAATTTTAAACTTTCAGGTACAGTTTAAGCCTTCTAGATAAAAAAAAAAAGTGTGTAGGTCAAAAGCAGCCAAACGAAAAATTGGGGAACAAATCAGAATTCGAGGTGACCTTTTTCGAAAGACATTTGTAAAAAATTCCGGGCGTTGACCCCCATTTTTCTTCCCGTTAAAAGATCGGGCAAAAGAAGTACTTTAACCTCTATGGAAGAAATTTCCCGAAATCACAATGGTATATGTAGAATAACACAAAATGCTAATAGGACCAAAAGAAGAAAAAACAGTAGGTGTCAAAGACCTTAATGGGAAGACACTTAGGAATCATAATCCAGGTGTGGCCCAACCCCTTTAGATCTCAGGAAATCAAAGGGCCGAAACACTTTTCAGACAGGGTTGTCTTCACCTTTCCCTGAAGATCTTCTGTTGCCTCGCTCTCCGAGTTAAAAGATTTTCTTGTCTACGATTTGTACAGGGCTACCCTTGTCAACATTGTAGACTCGGTCTGCGAGGGTCGATGTTTTGAAGACATTTTTAACCACCAATTTCACAGCATTTTCAAGGCGCGTTTGTTTGACCAGTTGGCAGTTAAGACATGAAAAATGTCTCGTCAACATCTTCTCTTTGTAATGAATGACAGCGAACAACACTGATTAACGGTTTGTTGACGAGACTCGACATTTGTCTTCCCACATCCTGTCATGACAGTAATTGACACAACTAAGAGAACAGCATTGACGAGTCTGAATACATAACACGTTTAACAGACAAGGCGGGTCACCTCAACCATGTTGAGTTACAGCGAAAACGAGTGGATAGGGAAGGCCCAAAGTAAAATATTTTAATATTTTTTACAAGTACTTAAAAATATGCAAGTGCAATAACACAGAAAACTAAGAATTTCGGGCAATGCCCTTCATCAGAGTGTAAAAAGTAAATTAAGTGAAATAAAACCAACTGTACTGAAAGGAAACAACTAAAACGAAAATGACCAGCAGCCGGAGAAAGGAGAAAGTGGCCCGCACAGGCCCGCAGTCCGTTTTTGTTCTGCTCATGTTGAGTTAGGTAAAGGGGATCACGTATGCAATGGTTATTGAACAGTGGACTCCCCATGCTGCACATAAGCACAGTTTTCATAGTAGCTTCTGTATTAAAAATATGTTTTTAATCGCAAAACCTCGAAGACAGAAACGCCGCTTAATAGCATTCCCCGCTTAGCTGCATTACTCTGTATTCTGATGCTGCCAATTAATGTTGTAATGATGGGTGCTGACGCAGAGGTCGCGGGTTCGATTCCCACCACATCACTTTCTTTCCTTCTTTCATTTTCTCTCTGCATTTGTCTTCTTGAGCACTTTCCACTTTATCCTACTTGAGTTGTAATGATTGCTGTAAATTTTAAATCATTATTTTAGAAGCGCGGGCAGCTGCCTGAGAAATCCTAGAATTTGAATTGAAAATCACACATCGTTTCATTTATAGCCGTGACGTCACAGCTACAGCCAGGGTGACTGTTAGTGACGTCATGTAGCTTGTACTTATATAGCCATTGGGTTAGAGGTTATTCTATTAAACATACTAACTGTAGAACTACGGTGTATCTTTTAACTGTTAATTTATATAGCTCGTTATACATATAAATGGGTTATCCAACCTACTTTAGCTTTCTCAAAACTATCTACGTGTGATTTAGACCTATTCCTATCCTAAAGTGTTTAATCATGAAAATGAATGTTCTGTCATTATCTAAAATACGAGAGTATAAATTTCCCATTCAACCTAGGATGCATAAGATATATGTGGTTCCCATGCCATCATACATCACTCACTTTGCTCTCTCTTTCTCTCTCTCTCGCCTTCTCTCCCTCCCTCCCCTTCTCTCTCTCTTTCTTTCTCTCTCTCTCTCTCTCTCTTTTGACTTCCTCTCAATCGTTTTATCACTTCAGTTTGGGACTTTCTTTCCCGGTGGCATGTAAACACAATCCTTTTGTTTAGAATCTTTTTTATCTATTTCTTGAACCAATTTGAACACCGTAATTCTTCTTCTTTACGCATTCGTACCTTGAAAGACTTCGAAGGCTGGGTGGCATTTTAATCTATGGATCTGAGTGGATTTGTTTCAGTAAGAAGCCAACTCTAATGATACAGAAGTATTAAAACGAATCTGTGAACTAGTAATCACAAGGGCGAAGACCTTTAGAAAGAAACATTTTACTTTGATTCTTTGTGTAATATATTTTATAAAATGTAGTGCCCTAGTAAGTTTAGTGTTTCTTTTGAGTGTATTTACATCCGCCATTGTCATGGTTACTTGTTTATGCTGTTGTTTATTGTTAAGTATCATGTTTGGACTCTCATAGCTTTAAAATGTTTCTTGAATCTTTTTGAGAAACGTAAAGGTATAGAGATGCCAATAGCAGTTGTTATAAAAGTATGCAATTTTAAATAGTTCCTATAAAATCTGAAAACTGGCCATGGGGAGGGGGAAAAGGGGTTGGATTTGAATTTCAAAGGCGTAGATAGATGCAAATACAATTGTAGACTTAGAATATGTGAGGTTTAGCCATTCAAGTATAATAAAGTTTGTGGTTGTTGCTAGGTGGGTAAGGTTACCCTGTCTACTGAGTCAAAAGGCATTTAAGTTTTAGTCATGATGTCGGAGATTTTTGAAAACGACAGGATCATTTATTTCTCTAACCAAAACAGATTATTTATGGGTAACTTGATCGTACGATGTGGTCAACTTATAATGGCTGTCAGGGGTGTCAGCTCAAGCACCTGGTCGTCCATAGTCCCAGTGCTCGTTCTAAATTCGCTGCTCACCATAACGAAAAATACAGCGCTGTTTTTTCCCCCCAAAACTCACATTGTTCACTCTGAATACTTCTGAAATAAATGAAAATAACATGAGGGTTGTTGATCTTCACATGCAGTTATATTTATCTTAAAATATCATGATTGTCAGAAGAATTCAAATTCCAAGCACAGTTTTGTTTATGAATGAATTTTAATAATAGAAATGGGACTTTGAACACACAGTTCACTTATCTGTCAACCAAATCAGACTTAGCCGGTGTGAGACAGTTGCTCATCAGTGTGGTTATGCTTGCAGAATGAGTTNACATGCAGTTTTATTTAGCCTAAAATATCATGATTGTCAGAAGAATTCAAATTCCAAGCACAGCTTTGTTTATGAATGAATTTTAATAATAGAAATGGGACTTTGAACACACAGTTCACTTATCTGTCAACCAAATCAGACTTAGCCGGTGTGAGACAGTTGCTCATCAGTGTGGTTATGCTTGCAGAATGAGTTATCAGAGTTGCTCCAAGTCGGAGAAACTAATATTTCTTCGCCCTTTCCACTCTTCCCCTCTCAACATGTTCGAGCTCTGTAACAGGACGGTGAGCGAGTTGTGAAATCAGAAATAAACACTTACCTTCTTATCTACATTAAAAAGTAGTAAACAAAAAGCTCGTGGACAACAGGGGTTTTCCAGGTGGTTTCCCTGGTTAAAGTTTTTTTTTTTTCTTTCTGATTTCTTTAATCAGAGGCGTTCCATGATGAGATGTGGAGGAAGAGAGCAGACTGTCAATGTATAACATTTTCATGCATCCTCTCCCTTTTTTTTTTTCACGAATGGAAAACACGGAGCGTTCTCAGCTTGCGCCTGAGGGAGAAACGACTTGTGTAATGGGATTTGGTTATATATGCAGTGGCGTGCATGGGAGATTCATGTTAGGCAGCCCAATAGTTTTTGAAATGGCATGCATATAATAAACACATAAATATCATTCGTGGGTGGCACCTACATTTCATGGACTATGGAGGCACCTGGAGGCACATATATTTTGGTTGGGGTACAACTCCCCGCCCCCATCTATGATAAAAATGATATGAAACTCCACCGTTATCGCTGTGCCATCTTAGACCTACACCTCTGCAGTGAACATTTTTTCTTTTAAAACTCTCATGTTGCTAGTGCAGTAGGTATGGGTGTTTGTGAGTTTTCCAACACAGCTGTCAGTTCACATTGTCTCTGTCATTCTTTACTGTCTACGTGTCTGCTAGTTATAAAGTCTGCCTGTCTGTCTGATTGTAGGTCAATGAAGACTGACTGAAAAACTCGTTTGTTCACTCACTCACTCACTCGCTCACAGACTCAGTCACCCACCCACTACTCACTCATTCACTCATTCACTCACTCACTCATTTACTCACTCACTCACTCACTCACTCACTCACTCACTCACTCACTCACTCACTCACTCACTCACTCACTCACTCACTCACTCACTCACTCACTCACTCACTCACCCACTCACTCACTCACTCACTCACTCACTCACTCACTCACTCACTCACCCTCTCTCTCCTTATCACCTACCCTTCTTCCACCCCTCCACCCTCTTCCCCTCCCTTCCTTTCTCCATCCATCTCTCTCACCCATTATTTATATCTTTGCACTTTCACAAACCCCTTTGGTCTTTTCTCTGGTCCGTCTCAAATTTCAGGTACATGTTTTTGCTTGCCAACCCTTCCTCCCCTTCTCTCCCTCTTCCCGTCGTGCTCACGCATGAAAGCCCGTGCCAGTGATAAACAGTACAGGTGAGCCGTGATGCGCGTGCCACTCGCCAGGGGTGTTCGCTCACAGAGTCCCAGCGCAGGCTCAGGTTTCACTCTCTCTACATCAGGGGCAGACCACAAGATGGGTGTCAGGGTTTAGGGGGGAAGGTGCCGTCATAGTGCTGTGTAAAGACAGGACTAGTGTGAATTTAGTGGATTGTTTCGGCCAGAAGTGCGAAATAATGTTATGCTCTTTTTTTGACTTTTTGGTAGAATGGTTTGGTAGGATGGGGTGGGAGGTTCATAAGGTGAATAGTCTAGTGTTTATTATCCTCATTAAGTAACAGACAGACAGACAGACAGACAGACAGACAGACAGACAGACAGACAGACAGACAGGACAGACAGACAGACAGACAGACAGACAGACAGATGCACAGACAGGCAGGCAGGCAGGCGGACGGACGGACGGACGGACGGACGGAAGGACAGATAGATAGATAGATAGATAGATAGATAGATAGATAGATAGATAGATAGATAGATAGACTGTCCTTTAGTGACTTCAGATCAAATTTACGACGTGAACAGATGTGAGGCAACAGCGATCAGTGTGTGACCAGTCACTGTTTCGCCACACTTTCATCCAATGCTAGGGCTGTTTAGTACTGTCTATATCGCGGTGCCAAGTCTGGGATGGGAGTAGGTGGGAGGAAGTGAAAATACTAGCAAAGGGGTGAGGATGAGGAATGGAGAGAAAGAAGAAATGAGAGGAGAGATTGAGTGAGACAGTGTGAGAGAGAGAGAGAAAGGAAAGAAGGGGAAGATGAGAGGAAATTTTCGAGAAAGGAAGAGGATTCGAGTGTAGGGAAGAAGAAACAAAAGAGAGAGAGAGAAAGAGAGAGAGAGAGAGAAAGNAGAGAGAGAGAGAGAGAGAGAGAGAGAGAGAGAGAGAGAGAGAGAGATGGAATTGCAAACAAGGAGTCAAAAGTAGAACGACTATGCAGAGGAAATGATAAAACAGCAACTCTTGTATAACTGAAATCCGTGGCCTTCAGTGGTTAAACCCCGTGTTTAGCAACAATACAAATCATCCCGTTCAACTTCTCTCTCCGTGTCCTTCAACCTCATCACTAACCATCATTCATCTTGCAGATTTGCTTCTCCTTCTTTTCCTTACCGCAAGGCTGAATACTTCAGGTGTTTCAGGCCAAATCCCTCTGAGAGTCTGGTACTCCGGACAAGTCTGCAGGACAAAATGTTTGGGTATGTGTTGCTCCTGAGGACAGGTGCATTCGGGCCTCTCAACTGTGCCCATGAGCTTAAAGGTTGGCCTGGAGTATACAGATGACTCTCTGGTCACCTTTTGGGAGTTGGTGAAGGGGCTCTCCAGGAAGTTTGCTACCCATTGACTGTTTTCTGATTATGTCTCCATGGCAGTGGATTTTAAGTTTGTTAGAAAGGGGAAGTGACGTAGATATATGTGTATTTGTACGGGTCGTGGAAGGGAGAAAGGGAAGAGGGTTTGATAGGATACAATCATTACGTTGAACAAGGTCGTCGGCCATTTTGTTTGAGGAGTAAGTAGGAACA
>JAWQUT010000035.1:1364168-1377380 GCA_033807755.1 Ellobium chinense
GGGGGTGGGGTGGGGGGCAGGGTGCTTAGGGACAGCCTTCTTATCTCAAATAGTGGTGGTGCCATCATGGTGTCCTAAATGCAGTCCAAGCTGTTTCCTTTGTAATACTTCACCACTGCAAACCTCATCAATTTGAAAAACCTCGCAACTGCACTGGAATACTATGGCCCCAAGTTCCTTCTTTATTTACAAGACTAAGTCTCCCCATTCTGCGAAGGAGATCGACATGAAAGAGATCTAATTTTAGAGTGCATACTGGCAGTGCCCCACCAGTCCATGACCCTTGGACACGACACTGCCTGAAATTCTTCACCGCGTTTCTGCACACCTGATTAGATATGGTAAGGTAAGTAAAAACAACGGGAAAATTATTATGAGGGGGAAAAGTGCGATTTACCGGGAAAAGATGCGATCCGAGCTAAGGCCATTAAGAAAACATAAGCTTTGGTAAGCAGGCAATATGGCAGAAATTAATGCGAACAACAGAGGGTAAGAAATACTTCCAAGGAAGACTCTTGCTTGTGTTTTCCCGCCCAGTACAGCTATTATTTGCTAAGCCATCATCGTTAGATAACCAATGAAAATAAACTTCACAATCCTGATTTTTGGGCAGTAGCGTAAACACTGGGGGCCCCTAAATGTCAGCCCCACCTCCTCTTCCAACACACACCTCATCCATACTTCTCATACTTACAAAAGATACTTCCATTTGCGCGTTTGCCCGTGAGTTTTATCACAGTATGCCCCACCACCCTCCCACACCCTCTCGCCAACAACCCGAAAAACATGTGCCTCCCTTTTGATAAGTAAACTATTTCATTGCCACGCCACCGTTTCTGAGGTGAGAACGATCAGTGCTTGTGAAATAAGAAACTTCCTTTATTTATGGCCAGGTATAGACAGCTCCTGATTGTTAAAGAGGTCGAAGGAACATCTGATTTAACCCAGTTTTCTCCTTTATGGCTTCATTTCCGAGGCCCGTGAACGACCTGTACTCTTTTCATGTAGTGACACCGGTGCCAAGCCAATCACCATTACCGTAGTGTTAACTCATCAAAAGATAACAAATTGTCCCCTGGCAAAACCAATTTAAGACGCAAATATAGCAACCACGGATCCTCGTTTATCAATCGTCAGGGAGCCAGGAAGGAATCGCGGGAAGAAAAAACAAAAACGCAACGCACTGATGTATCTTTCACTTGTTTTCACCCCCCAAATGCTTTCTCCATCTCTCCCTCTGGCTCAAGGTGCAAGAGACAAACACCAACACACGATCATACTCATCCTTTGCACATACATCATCGAGTACAGCCCCGCGAGAACAACGATACAGAGCGAGATTACAAGCTTAACTGTGAGGATATTATTGAGCCATTGGCGCCAGGGTGGAGGAAAAAAAAAGTAGTTCCCCAGCGCAATCAAAAGAGGCTTAGAGGGTGGCGTGCACAAGTCATCACTTCCGGATTATTAGTGTCAAGACCATCGACAAAAAAATAAACGCGACTTGTTTAGTGTATTTTTTCGGTTCCACTCACGTAAGAGCTGGGACGAATCACGCACACATGTGATTTACTTATGACTTCCTCAAGAACACCTGAAATCACCCATTACAAACAGTTCCGCTCCAAAGATCCCGGTGTAGATGTATCTTATTTCGATTTGTCTCACTGAACTAATGTAGTGAAATTTGGTAATAACGGAATGGTCTAGGCTTTCAAAATTTTACCGTTATAACCGTGACCCGCTGTTTCCGGGTTGGTTAGAGAGACTACAGGAGTGACCTAAGCTGTATCATTAGTATCTTTGTATCTGTCAAAGCATCCTATTCATGCCAAACCTTGTACGATGATGAAGCAGATATGCTGTAATAGCAGACGTTTCGCTCTTCCAGTCCCGTTATAAAAGGGCAGTTTCAACAATATCGAACACTTTATGGAAACGGGGACTGAGACTATGCAACATGGTGCCCTTATAACCGTGTTCGTTATCCACTGTTAATCATCTTCTCTACGGTTCCATTTACAAGAACTTCCACAGTGATCAACATTATCTTAATTGTCTCGTTCCATATATTCGTTGAGACAGCTTACGAAAAATGCTTTTTAATGGAACACTGAAATTCCGAGCTCACACAAGTTGAATGGGAAACTATAAAAACAATTACACGACAATAATTTTGCGCACATGGCCACACACGCCGCAAGACAATATGGTCTAAGACTGATGATTCATTTTAATAAACCAGGATTAGATACATAATAATAACAATTAATATGATGTCTGGTTCACAAATCCAGGACTCATAACCCATAGATCTTCTACACAGTCAGGGAAATATTTTGGGGGGAAACTGCAGTAGATGTACTGTCAATCGTGATAATGACCTCCTGCTGTCCAGTTAGGATACTACACCCACAAGATGATAGCTCTGAACCTTTGGCCGAACGAATTCTTATGTAGGCCATCAGAAATGTTTTCTCTGTTATTGAAGTCCCAAAATAGCATTATGGGTTATTTTCTTGTTGCTGTAGTTGTTGCATGCCCCTGTTTATTCTTGCTGTGAAGGAATGTGTGAATGTCTTTGACAAGGAGAATGGCAGGATGGGGTAGGAGTGAGAAGTACAAAAGTCTTGCCTCCCTGGCGGTCTTGGTTTTCTCACCTCTGTAGAAAACAGGAAACCATCAACATACCACGTGAAGCTAAAATCCGGTGTTTCATGCACGCATATGCTTATCATCCATCTTATCCATTTCACTTACACTGTATACCTGCCCCTCCCTCCAAAGGATGAAAAATCATCAGTGATTAATCCTCATCCTTCTCATGTCCCAAATCCACGTGGAAACAATTGACAGGTGATCAAGTATTCTCCAGACGTTGTGTTAACCTTTGACGCAATCTTCATTCCACTGGGCGAAAATCACTCCGCCACCAGGGGGTACGGTGTAATGACCAGACTAAATCGGTCTAAGGTAGCTTTATATGCGTGCGTAAACACATATAATGGTGGTGAAAATATGTTGGGAAAACACTGACTACTGATGAAGATGCGCATAAAATGTGCTAAACGTTTCCAGCTACCGTCTTATCGCTTGCAGAGCTTTTATTGTCTCATTGGCATCACAGATTTGCTTGCGCGATAGGCGGTGTGCACGGGATCCATGGGATGATGGCGGCCATGATAGATTTCAAAAGCCTACCGGCATATCGCATGACAGATAAAAAGTAAAACGATGCAACGCCAAAAATGTTGGAGGGATCCTGATATGTTCAGCGTGAGCATGCGTTCGCACTCACTCAGTGTCTTTGTCTAAGCATGTCAAAGGCATAAATCTTTTCGAGGAAGTGTGGAAATTATCGGCCAAGATCTACACCCTTAAGCCTTTTGATGCCGCACTAAAAAGGCAGTCAGGGAAATACTCTGATCTTGTGATGTACAGCCATGTTTGTTGTAGTTGTCATGACGTCACTACCGCACACAGCGTTAAAAAAAAAAATGGAGAAAATAGGGAAGAAAGGTCTACAAATTAGCAGTTCATTTTCACAGTATTTTAACCAAATTGAATTCCCAGCTCACTTCAATGATATATGCCATTCGACATCCCAATATAACTTTAAGTCATAAAATATTTGGCATGCTATAACATTTCAGTTAAATAGCAGAAAAACAACGCTGAGATGGTAATTTAATTTTTAGTGTAAACTAAGCGAGAAGACCGCCTCATTGCTTTGCAATCAACAGCCTTGGGCAAGCACCAGTTAAAATAATCAAGCAAAGATGTAAATCATTCTTTAAAAGTAGTGGCGTCGTGGAGAGGGAAGGGGGAACATGTAGGTCCCAGACACCCCATTCCCTCCTCTCCAGCTCCCTTACCGAGCATCATCGCTCTTTGAGTAGACGCCCCCACCCCTAACAAAAAAAAAATGTGGTTTCCATATGCTCCCCACTGAGTATCCGCTTGCTACGCCTATGTTGACACGTCCATGCTTTACCCACACCCTCCATCTTCAACTCATACATCATATTATGGAGGCTGAAGAAGGATGCCGCTTGCTTGTTTCGTCTCTGTTTTTATGAGTAGGTAATTTATCTCACTGAATATGCTCTCAAGCATAAAAATGCTAAAGTGCAAAACTTAATGCTCTTCCTTATCTGCAAACCTGCTAGCACTATCGCTAAAGTCGATGACGTTTCGCGCCAAACAAACTTGACTAGAGTAATCTCCCCTTGGTTCTCTTTCCATCATAACATTCATGCAAAACTCAACTTTCATGTTTACCTAATTAAGTTACTCAGATCGCAGTTATTTTCTTCGTTAGTTGATCCAGATAAATATTATGCACTTGCTGATAACAGAAAATTGCGCCTGAAAGTGTGATGTTTGCACAAATAAAAAAAAAAGTCTTAACTTTTATTAAAAGGAGAGAATACCTTGTTTCATGAGCAAGGTGTGGGACCCCGGGCCGATACATCCTCTGAAACTTTGCGCTGTTGGGATTGTGAAAGACAAAAAGATGGGAAATAGATAGGCTTATGGAAAAGCTGGAAGTTGGTTCTATCCCTGAATCACAGTATTAATGTATACACTTGACTGTCTTTGCCTCTTAATATATTTAGAGGGTGCTAGGCAGACATTGGTGTAAGGCCCAAATTAGCAAGTCGTGATCACAGGATGACAAAGTTCCAATAAACTTCCATATACTCAGCTTTGAGAACTCGATGATAGGAGTCCAGTTCTCGCACTATTTCCTTGTTATTAAGCGCAGCCTAACATTTTAGTATATATAGAAAGATACGTACCCATCCAGCCTGAACTCACATCTTACAATGACCTCGAAGAGACGATTAAAAACTTTGTTGTTTGTATCTAAATTAGGCTACAAAATTGAGATAGAACCGTGTTCTGGGATTGCGCAGTGCGTCAGTTGGAGCCCATGAATACAGGCGTGCAGATAAACTGAGAAATCTATTTTGGGTAGTGGCATAGATAAGTGATTCCTTTGCTTACGACACCGATTCTGAATACAGCACTGAGCAGGAGAAAACAGAACTTGGGGTGCCAGAGTAGAACTCTGAAGACAGAGTGGCCACTCGTAGAGAGTTTTCCGTAAAGTAGGGTAAAGCCATTTTTCCTTACGTAGGAGAAAATCGCTTGTCGTAAGTTGTTGGGCAAAACTGTCAAATTTAAGGTTAAAAAAAAAACAACCGCAAGAAACCCTGGTTTCCTTCTGTTTAAAAGTAAAATTATATGATTTTTCCACTAATCGTGCATGTAGGGGAGCTAAAATCACTCTCAATATAGGGGGAAAAGCACATGACCGGAGTGGCAATACTGCATTGGGAGATACCAAACCAACCTCTGTGGCCTAATGACGCAAGGAAAACCCATTTAAGATGTTTCGTTTTGACAGGACGCGCCTGGGCTTTTCACACGTGAGTCTTTCCGTGCGCGTGAATACCTGCTCACCTTCGAACGGAAAGAACAAAAACACCAGCACGTCAAAGCATCATTTATTATGAGGGAACTTTGTTTTTGCAATTCTTGCCTCTCTGCCGCAATACGGAAAGGAAATCAGGGCATACCACATCAAGCTGCCTTTTAGAAATTTTTTGGGCTATTTTTTTGTCTAATACACCGATTTACACATCGACACGTGCACAAGCGTCTAAACAAAGCTTGCACACCAAGACATTAGCGGGGCAATCACTCAACGAAACTGCTTGGTGCCTCGATTGTTTTGGATCGTAAATCCGTGCAAATGGTGAAGAACTGAAAAAAAACAAACAAAAGAAGAGAAAAACGAATTTCCGAGCAGGGATAACACGCTTGAAATTAAAGGTGTTTATTATTCTTACAGAGCCAATTAGAGTTCTGTATCCGCCACATTGTGAGAATATCACTCATGCTAGATTGATATCGGCCCAGGGACCTTTGAAAATAATGAGATCCTTTGATTGTCTCTTAACCCTCTAGTGCCCAGCGTATCAGATCTGATACATTTCGTGGAAAAAAGAAAAAGCAAACCAAGATCATCACCCCACTATAATAGTGTGAAGTCGCATGAGCGGGCATTAGCCTGGATATGAGACTTATAAACCGCATTATTATTATTATTATTATTATCATCATCATTTTGATGCTTGTTCCAGCATAGTGGATCCAGAAGTGATCTAAAAACTGGAGCTCGGACTTTTTGTGCTATTGTAAATAGGGCTGGGCACTAGAGGGTTAACTGGTTAACTGACAAAGTAATCACAGTCTGAAAAGATGGCGTAACGAATATTAGAGAGATTTACTTTGAACAACAACAACAAAACAACAAACTAGTCATGAATAGCTATAAATAGCCAACGTGGCAGTGCGACACAAAATTTCTCTTCTGGGTGCCGGATTTCAACTCTTGTAATTTACATATCGGTTGTTTATCATACGCTGTGGTGGAATTTAAACACCAAATAAAAATATAAATCTCACAAAAATTTGCCCCCAAACCGTCTGAACTTTATTATCAGTCTGCCTTACTATTATTTCCACCAAATGATTAATCGCAATATGTGCAGCCTGCATATCTCAAAACCTAATGGAAATTCTGATTCCGCAGTGCCCTGTGACCCCTAATGAAACTTCCGCTTTCGTCTAGCTGGTTACTCCTGTCACACACAGTACCTCTGAAAGTTCCGTAATGAAAATGTTTTTTCTTTCTTCAATGTACTGTACTGTTATTCAATATGGACTATCAAACGGAATCTCAATCAGAACTATAAATGTATGTCTTCGTGCGTTCATTGTCTTTGAAGCAGACTGTCAGGTTTATCTTGCATGTCCAGCCACTTGCTAACATTATTCTGACCGCCTATATGCGTTCGGTAAAGTCTGAGTAAGATATATAAACTAGTTTCACCTATCAGGTAAATGTCTTAGCTCTGCAAGACCTACAAAGGGAACGAAAAGACAGCGTGAACAAATGGAAACCGAATTTATCTTTTATGCCCTAGAAAAATCAATTTGACGCCATGAGTAAAACATCACTTACCTAATGCAACAGATGCTATTTTTATTTACAACCTACTGATGGGAGTTTTGTCTTGCTCAAGTCAATTACCTCACATATAATTGAAATCACGCGTGGCTCCGCCCCCAAAAAACGAATCTGTTCAGAATTTCTTCCCGTTAATTACAAAGTGTTGCCAAGAAATGGGAATGTTTTAGAAAGGTCATGCGGTTTGCGAGGGAAAAAAAAAATCAAATCTTTGCAACCTTTTTTTGCTTAACAGTTTAGCTTCTGATACTGGCGTGGCAAAGACAAAGAGTATTTGGTCTATAATTTTTCTTTTTTCTTGGTTCTTGGGATTCTGGGGTTGGAGATGGGGCAGATTTTGTGTAGGGAGCACAAGGATTGTTTAAAGGGACAAAATAATTATTATAATCCATGGGTGCCCAGCTGCTGGTCTGCGGGTCAATACATGGCCCACTAAGGGTGTAAAGAATGGTCCGCGGAAATAAAAGTAGACTTAAATGGCTTACATCCTTATAAACAACAACAAAAAAAAATTGATAAGCAAATCAAAGACTTGTTTTTCCATCCTGGACATTGTCAAAGAACACTGACAACTGGTGATAGCACCCGAGAAAAATGACAAGAATGCGAAAACAAGACTGTAGCTTGCTTTCGATCATTTTTTTTGCTTGTCAAAAAACGTCATAAAACACCAAACTATTTTTAACAGTGAGGGCCATGTATGGGAGATGTAGGGGAGACAACCAAAACAATTACATTCCTTTGCAATGAAGTGCAGTGTAATGCATGTACTGTAGACCTCGATAACAAGTATGAAAGCAGAATCGACAATTACATTATATCAGCCACAGGATGCAAAGAGAAGCGACACATGGGAGTGGGTGAGGCCATACCCTTAGAGAAGAAGCACGAAGCTTTCTTTCCAGAATATTTCCTCCCCTCCCCCTCCCCACCACCACCATCACACCGCCACCAGGAAAACGCTACTGGATTTCCCCTTGTTTTCTTTTTCATAAGTTCTAATGGCTTTCAGACCCAGCGCTTCACTTTAAGATGCTCAAGTAATTATCCATGTGGCTGAAGCTAATCTGAGCTTATCTCACGTGAGTTCACATTGAAGGAAACGTTGATAGAAACTTCTAAAGAAGCTCCCGTGCTAAAAGATGATGTCTTTAATATCTCTGACATCGTACTGGAACGTCATTCTCTGTAAAGATGTCTTGTACCACACCTCGCAGAGCACAGATCAGCGCTGATAAATTAATGACGCACCCCCTTAATGATTGCCATCTAACAGGGTGCTAGGGTGCAAGGCTCTTCTAAGAAAATGGATAACTTTACACATTATGATGTGTTGACCCTAATGCGCACGCGCAAGAAATCTAATCCCATCGTTTCTATGGATTGAAACAAAACCATTAAGATATCTGACAGATTTCCTTGTACGTAAAAAGTCAAGGCAGCGTTAGTGTAGCGGCTATCTCAAAAGAAAGGAGAAGATTTACATGATCCACTCTTGAATCATATTGTGATCGCATACTCTGAAGGATATGGCAGCGATGGCGGAGAAAAGCTCAGCACTGATATAAACCAAATGCAGGAAACAGTGGACTGCTGCATAGTAAGTTTATATTAAGCCAAAACTGCAACTTTCACTATGGCTTCGCGGCGATAGTGAGGATATGCAGTAAGGAATTAAGTTTGCGGGTTTAGACCCCTCCAGAGGCAAAGAGAGTGGTGGGGATGGGGGGGGGNGGGGGGGGGGGGACCCCAAAACAACGTCACTTGAGATTCATGATCCAAGTATGGCTCAGCCTCTTTTAGAGTGTCAGGAAGTCAAAAGGCCAAAACACTTGCTTGACGAGAGTAACTTCCTCTGAAGATCTTCTGTTGCCTCGCTTCTCGAGTATCCTATCTCTGCAACTGTAATGAGAACAGCCATGCCATTACCATGCTCTTTGAATTTACCTTGTACCGCGTCACAACGTGCACAGATCATCGCCGATAAATCGCCAAATGTTATATGATCCCTTACTGAGCTAACGTGCAGCCAATACAATAAAACTAAAGTTGGTTGTGATATGCGAAAATTCGAAGTTCGAAGTTGGGGTGAATTCTAACCAAACTGTCAAGACAATAATTTGACCCTTCTCCTTCTACGTAATCGTCAACGAAATGGCCAAAGTTGCCAGACTTTATTTTCGAGCCAGAGTTAAATTGCATACGAGGCAGAGCCAAAACAGAGCCAAACCATGCGTGGAAATGGTCTCCTTGGGTCAGAATTTGACATGTCTAAAATTTTGCTAAGCAACGTGGGTTATATACATATCAGAACCCTTTCTGGGAACATACTGATAATTAAAAAAACCCAAACCAAACAAACAGATTGTGAAATAGAAAAAGAGATGGTTTTTTTTGTCTTGCTCATTGGGCAATTATGACAGAAGCCCGGTCGATTGAAATATCAAATAATTTGAGAAGAGTATTAGTACTTTTTGTGGGAAAATTAGTCAGTTTTGATCTTAAGTCCCTTGGAGCCAAAAAAGGACAGGGAGTCAGTCAATTATGTGGGAACCGAGGGCTTTTACAAAGAACCAAAAATCTTATATCTGGCTCCAAAAGAGCTAGGTCTGGCAACCCTGCCTCACAAGTAAAGCGAAGGTAATATGATGCAAGGCGAAGTCATTATAATGTAAATATTTTCAGACAATGGAGTTAGCCACAGTCATGCAGCTTTGCAACCACTTTGCTGACGGATGGGCGGCATTGGTGCAGAAACCGCGCGGCAGCAACGCTGACGGTGGAACGTGAAAGCAACAACTTTTTTTTTCTCTTTTTTTAAAATCATATTTCATTTCAACTCTCACTTTTACAATGGAGATTTGCCGACATGATAAACCTGGAGTCAAGAGAATCATACAATGATTCGAATTTTTTGACATGTTCTTGAGTAAGTTTAACTGTCGTAGCGCAAAGCTTCTCGAGTTCAGCCTCCCCCTAGCTGTATGGCCATTGTTACGGATAATGACTGTTGCACGTATTGTCTGCCGCCGCGCTCAGAGCTCGGCAAGGACATGCGAATAATATTATATTCAAGCGAAGCGAGCGGACGGTAGACTACATTTTATCACCGAATCACCATGGACATTGAAAATATGAAACGCAGGACTGGGCCCCTGCTGGACTGTAACAGATGAGCCCCATACTACTGTAACATCTTTCGCTTTCTTGCACATTCGTGATGTTCATGCCAAAACTCATTTCCAAACAAAACATTTCCGCGAAACTGCAAAATGTCTCTGGTGTTGTAACGGAAATCGACACGAATTTTGTTGAAGCAAAGAGAAAATAGTTTTTTTTTTCCAAAACAGTTTTGGCAAAGATCAACCTTACATCAGGTGGTTGTAGTGCAAGGCAAATAAAACGCAAATTTTGTCATGCACATGGTTACGTATGAGGAAAGCGGTCAAATACTTATGAAAATGATTATTTTCGTTACACCTCATCTCGACGACCGCACCGAATTACTTCGTGTTCTTGTCTCTTAAATTGTTGTGGAATGTTCTTGAACAACATATGTTTTTGGCTGAGGAATCTCGATAGATATATCTTCACATCCCTTCGCTTGCCCCACCCATTAAAAAAAAAAAAAGAATCCACCCTGTGGGATACGCCCCCGCCGGGTGTCTAAGTGCAACCATAAGGGAGTTTAGGGTTTCATGTATCTATAAGCAAAACTTTGTGGTACCTCCAGGGGCAGGATAGTTATGTTTGAGGAGAAAACACAGGCCGGGCCAGGTATGCACGTGGTTACGGCTGATTTACGGGAAGGGTGAGCAGTTAGTGGCTTCTTTCACGTGAGTTACAAAGGGAGGTTATCGACATTTACCTGTCTGCAGGTAAGACAGGAGTTGACAATGGGGGAAATGTAATGGCCAGGTTATTGGGATGAGATTTGGAGTGGCGGAGGTAGGGTTGTGGAGGGGTGGGGTGGGGGGGNGGGGGGGGGGGGGTGAGTGTGGCGGCTAGAGAGAAGAATTCAGTTCAATCGCTCCGTCGGGAAGATTTAGAAACATCACCTGCGATAGAACACAAAATTTTCGTAAAATCCGACATGCTTTTCGTTCAAAATAATCAGCCGGGGGAAGAAGAACAATATGACCTGAACAGGTGAGTGAGTACTGTACCAATGGTGCTGCACGGCTTGTACTTGAAAGATCAACATGTGAACATGTTACACCTTTGTTGAAAGAACTTCACCGGCTACCTGTGGAGGCGAGTGTTCATTACAAGTTGACGTTAATTTGCGTTAGGTGGCACCACACCGAAACAGTGCACAGCTAAAGCGAAACTGCGCGTAAACGTTTGCCGTAACAGCGCCGTAGTAATCCCGAAGTGCCTATACTAGCAAAACAGCGCATTGTTCAAATGCATCCATGTGCACTTCATCAGTGAGCCAGAATATGCTCGCAGTATATTGTATAAAACAAACGCGCATTTTTCTTGAATGTTTTCATGAATTTAAAACTACTGGACTGTTCATCTCCCTTGCCTGATCTTCTTGTGCCTTACAGGTTACAAGCCTGTAATTGTACTTTCACTTTTGGGTTCTACAACTTAGGGGTTATATTTCATCTCCCCTGTTCCTTCTTTTGGCATGCCCTGCTTCCAGTAATAAGGGCTCCAGGGGAGAAATTTTGATATCATGGGAAACTGTGTCCATTTTATTTTATTTTGCCAGGCACTATTTAGCCCTGGGCTGGAACTGCCAGGTCAAGGGTGTGCTCAGGCGGAAGAGGAGGGGTTTGGCGTTGACCAGTGAAAAAATAATATAGGCTCTGTTTACAAATAGCAACCAAGCTAAAAATTTCAACGGGCTTGCTAGGGTTGGGTAAGTCTTAAAATCTGGGCCACATAATGAGCTTCAGTCTGGTATGGGTCTGGGTGCAAGCTAAATGTTTGGGTTCAGAGGGCAGCTCTAAAAATGTTAATAAAGCCCATAGAGGGGAAAAAGGGTCCAATCCCATTACAGGTCTGTAACCTACAATCTAATAAGAAGACTCTGCAACTTAAATTTGATTACAATACCTCGAGCCAGCTTAAAGAGAAACTGAGAGGGTGTATTCATTCTAGCAGGTCCATCAGTTTGGAATGCTTTCTTTCAAATGTTGTAAGATCTGCTGAAACTTAACAAGGCTTGAAAGTTAAGCTAAAAACTTGTCTGTGTCAATCAGATCTTAGTGAAGATCCAGCTCTGCCCATACTGAAGGTGATGCCATGGTGGAGAGAAAGAGAGAGAAATAGGGAGAGAGGGGGAGAGAACGAGAGAGGGAGATAGAGGGGAAGAGAGAGAGAGAGAGAGAGAGGAGAGAGAGGAATGAGAGAGGAAGAGAGAGAGGAGAGAGAGAGGGGAGGGAGAGAAAGGGAGAGAATAGAGAGGGAGAAAGAGGAGAGAGAGAGAGGGGAGAGAGGGAGAGGAAGAGAGAGGAAGAGGGGGTGAGAGGGAGGAGAGAGAGAGGGTAGAAATAAAGAGGGAGTATAGTGTGTTTTATTGAATCTAAATAATTTTGTACAGCGCCTAGGGTTTACACTTCTGGGAGAAGGCGCTACAGAGATTACTATTTTATTATTATGATGATTATTATCATTATCATTATTACCATGTCAATAGAACAAGAAGTTGATTACTTAATTGAAACACAACACAGACTAGACCTTGTAGTCGGTGGGTAAATAAAATACACGTCAACGTGCTCCATTTCGCCGTGACTTAATCATGACTTCCCCCCTCTCCTTTTTCTTTGCTAAAACACTGGCAAACACTCGCTCAATTACGGCGAAATTGATTTGCATTATACATGGTCGGCAATGACAGATCACTCGCGAGCGATGTCATAATATAATTGCTTTAAGCCACTCGCAATCACCATTAGATGAATGATGACTTAAATGTAAATCAATAGGTAAGTAAACGTGTTTAAATTGTGTTTAGAACAGGTGACATCCGAGCAAAGTTACAGCTTTTCGAAATTTTGCCATTTACAATATAGGCGGACTCTACAGCCAGGATCAGATGCGTGAGTAACATCTTCATTATAATAAAGAATCATTTAATATTATGAACACAGCAGCATTACTACCAACAGCAGTGGAAGCAACAATAGCAATAACAACACCGCCATCACCAGTTA
>JAWQUT010000035.1:1385416-1396972 GCA_033807755.1 Ellobium chinense
ATATATATAATAACGTCATCTCCATCAGAATCAATCAAAACTAATTGCTGTATGATCAAAATTTTTAGAAATATGCGTAACTGAAGTGGCATTCTACTGGAATTGCCCTTTATTAAACTTACTAGCATAGATCTAAGTCTTGGCGCTTGCTGATCACCCCCTCCATCTTCCTTCCCGATTGTGACCGATGCGCCGGTGGAAACTACGGTCTTGACACGGAATAATTTTTTTGTGAGATACGATCCACACAGCAAATTTTGGTATAATCTCTACGACTTCAGTTAAAACTGTTCGGTGGAGAGAGAGGATTAGCGAAGATGCAAGGGGTTATGATAAATTGGGCGATCGAAATTCGAGTAATTAAGCTAATTACATGCTTCTGTACAGGAAAAAAAAATATTTGGAAGAAAGATAGCTCTGCGGTTTACGCCCCTAATAATACTCGAATACAATATTTTGATCGATCAGCTTGTTCAGGGTGTGTCACGTGTTGGAGATTAGCCAATCAGCAGATGGGGCAACACGCGCCGTAAGTGATACCACTGAAAAGATGGTCTGGCTCCTTTGAGTTGAAAGAATAAAGGAAATGGTCTCTAGGGAGAAAGAGGGGAAAAGAAACATTAAAAAAGGTGTACGGGCAAGTTTAGAACAGGTCAAAAATGCTTCCCGGAAGAGGGTGGAGGGTAAATATATGCCAAGACGGCAAAGGCATATGGCAAAACACAGGAAGCGCTGCCGACAATGAGCATAAAAACTACACACAACGGTGTAAACTTGGCTAAGATCAAACATTACTTCAGAAATAGGCGGCGGATTATTGCAAGATGTTCCTAAACGGTAAATAGCCCTCCCAACATTTAAGCCTACCCCCCCCCCCTTCTTTTNCCCCTTCTTTTGTTCTTTTTTAAATACTTCAGGGTCCTTTAGTAACAAGTGCTTCTTATTGACGTCATTATAAGGCCAAGGCGTGAACAACTTGACAATGTTGATAATAATTGTGAAGTTTTCTGGAGTGTCAGGAGCGTCAACGGCCAGCTTCTGGTTCTCGATGTTTGTGCTTGCAGTGATCTGGCTTGGAGAGAAACAGAGGGAGGCAGTACAGACTGCTAAATCGACTCGAAGCATCCTGTCCCAAGTGTGAAATCAGAAGGACTTGAGCACTTAATGCTGCATCCGGCGCCCTTTTCTTCCCCCACTTTGAACAAAATAGTAGAGTGTAGACTTGCAATTAGTTTGTGAGTCTCAACTAAAATGCAGATCATACTGCACTGCAATGAATGAAATAATGAAAATTTGAAAGTCCATATTTTCGTATGCAGATATTTTCTTACCCATAATACAGCCCTGAGGTTGCAGTGTGCACAGGAAAAGGAATTGCATGGCAGGTATTAGGCATCTGCAATGTGCTAAACAGTGGCTTGAACTCCAAAAGGTTCCTATCAAACATTGCACAAAATATTCAAGGAGAACCTATCCAAGATCTTTCTCACTAAAAAACCGAACGGTCTTCTTCTCAGCTACACTCCTGGCTTGAAGGTGGGAATGGGTTGGGGCTATTTCGTGACTTAAGCGGAAGGCATAGACATGGGATACGTTTGTTTTGTCCCTGAGGCGGGGTGGTGCGTGCTAGTCACATTGGCGTTTCATATTTAAATTCAATGTTTGTTATAGGCGCTGTGGTCTAGGCCAACGTATTTACAGAACATTTATATAAAAAGAAGGATACAGTATAAATGAGAAAACACTTCAAAAAGCCCCATGAACTTTTACTCTGTTGATCCAGATCTCTCTCTGTTCTGTTACACTGTTCTATCTTTCACTCGGAATGAATGCTTTTGCTCACATTTACTAAAAACACACGCACACATATATGTATATATATATATAATATTTTTCATTTGAACTTTCTCATTTACCCTTCTTTCTCCTTTCACCCGGGTCCCCACTCCACCCTTTCCAAGACAGACACACACACATTCACATTTTTCCAATCGCGCACATACATACATACAGACAGAGGCGCGAGGGTGCACACCTAAAACAGGTTCTTAGAAATGTGACGTCTTTTTCCATCATGGGAAGAAAAAGCTCAGCAACATGGCGGCAACCAGTTTCAAATTTGTTAGTGGGACGTCTTATCAGTGGTCTTGTGTAGGAGGAGGAATTGCCAAAAAGCAACGGTGGTATTTTAGCGAACAGCATTTGCGAATCAGTGCATTATTTTCTTGCCCTTCCGCATTAGTCGCAACTACCTTGTCTTGCAGATAGAGACTGATATTCCTATGCTAGGGAAGGGGTGGTGGCTTGTCCTTACGCGACGCCACACGTACCAAACAAACGCAGTCATGATATCCAAAAGGGCCCAGCCAGACTGACATTATCTTGGATATTTCTGCAGAAGTCCATAGTTGTCAGGATGATGTCATCAAATTTTGCTCTCCTCCTATTGCCTTTCTCAAGAAAATGTCGACTCCCTTAGTTTAAGCATTAACGTCCAATATCCGTCGTTCCTCTGTTCAGTATGCTACGCTCCTTTGCTTTGTGATTTGAGACAATAATTATCTTTGAGCATCACCATCAAGTTTGCTCAAAGTGTTGCTATCGTGGTGCACGTGCAAACATATTTTACGTGGCTGAATAAACTCACACTTGAGCTCCGTGCATCTTAGTTTTGGCTGTGAAAATAACTCACAAGGGTATCGGGATACGAGTGACGATGATAACACAAATAATATGCACTTCAGCTTAAAGATGTCGTGTGACCTTAAATAATGATAATGATAATATTGATTATTATTATCAATGTCAATAATAACATTGATAAATAATATTTGTGAAGCACTATTTTTTGTTGGGTAATAAAATGCTCGGCTTGATTGGCCATTTTTTTTTATCTTCCAATAGATGGTTGCATTTGCACACGGCACGCTATCCATCCCACCAATCAGCGTGCGTAATTTCGAGGTTGGGTCAGCTTATTGACTTTGTTTACGAAATTTGCCGGACTTTTAGGGTTCGACCCATGCCCCTATCCATTAGCATAGACCCATGGATAGTCCCATGATAATTATTGCTCCTAAATCATGCATATTCCTAAATCAGTGCTCTCAGCTGTACCACTTAACTACGTTATGTTTTTCAAATGCTGGTGTCCTCAAATTTCCATGATTTCATTCGCTTGTATGTAAAGGTGCTCTATAGAACTATTAAATAGAACATACGGGAACGTCCCATTGACACACGGACATGCTACTTCCGGGATCCAATATACGTCACACTTCTGTTTGGACCGAAAGGTTAGAACGTATAATGTACGTGATACGCATCAAAAAGGTTAAAGCACACTTTAACTGTCGTTGACTGTGTGACTTATTCATGGGCGATGTTTCCGTTTAGATCTTGCTTCAAAGTTAGAGGTAGGATTTAATAAGAAAAAGCACATTATGAGAGAGGTCTTAGTCAGTGATAAAGTTTAAAGACTATCTGCTTCACGTTTGCTTTTATTTCTTCCTTCACTCTGCTCCTAATCCTGCCCCCCCCCCCCCCCCCCCCTCCCACACCAAAAAATAATATCTTGGAATATTGTCTACGATATTCGCTGGAGTTCTGTGTTCAGCTCGAGTTCAATGCAGTGCCATGCGCAGATACGTAACTATCTATTTTCCATGGCATTAGTGCTTAGGTTAGCTGCGCTCTCTCTCTCTCTTTCTCTCTCTCTCTCTCTCTCTCTCTCTCTCTCTCTCTCTCTTTATTCTCTTCCTCTCCTCCTTCTATCTTGCCCTACATGAGACATATGGTTTTACCGAGCCTGTCTTGCGCTGTAAGCAAACGAGGCAGTAGGAATTCCACTGACATTAAAAACAAAGCCATCAAATTGTTTTCTTACTACTGTTTTCCTCTCAGAAAAAAATGCAGACATCCTAGAACAATATGTGACACAGATTTGCTTCAGACTTTATCATCACAGACACCATCTTCTTCATCATCAACAACGACATCACCCGCGGCAGGATTATCACCAACTACAACAACAAAGGTAAAATTGTACTTCCTATAGATTGTCTGTTCTCCTGGGGATATCATATTTCATAAACAAATTACAGAAGACTGTTTAATCAGTATCGGTCTCTCAGAGCGTCTGTTTAGCCAAAATAATTACAGGTGAGGGAAGTCTGTACTACAAAGAGTAAACAAAAACTCAGTCGGTGATTAAACGGGCTAGACATAAATAAAAACCAGAGCAGATGAAATGGAAAGAGAGATGGCAACGTTTATAAGAAATAAACAATGTGCGTTGATGTCTAAGATACTGATACGTTTGATGTTGTGGGCGTATTTCAAGTATGTGAGATGCAAACACTTTGTTTACACGAAAATGTACTGATATCTTTGGTGCTATAAAGTCATGCAGATGTTTGCAACGTGCATCTTTGGAACTGTTTGTTTGCTCGACGATGACTGAATAGTTTAAAGTAATGTTTAATACGTTAATAATACGTAAAAAAATGTAAGTAGGAAGCTCTCTAACGTGGAGGGCGAGGCAACAGAAGATCTTCAGAGGAAGATACCTTCTATTAACAAGTTTTTCGACCCTTTGATTTCTTGACAATCTAAAGTGGCTGAGCCACATTTGGGTCATGACTCCCAAGTGTCTTCCCGTTTACTTTTTTCTCCGCCTCGGGAGGGATTTGAACCTGCAATCTCCAGTTTCTTAATTCCTTGCTTCATGAGTATCCTCTCTTCCATTGTGAGGCCATAGTGGAAGTTGCATCAAGGGTATGTTCAAACTCACTGTGCAACATTCCACTGTTCGCTGCGTTCGATCCACAACAAAAGACAAAAATACCATTCGTCGAGAGGTGTGCCAACTGTCTCATCTTATGAAGATCTTCATTTGTCCAGTTGATCCCTGTCATTCTGACATGATACACACTAGACAGCTCCTAATTAGGCAGCTCCAACGAACTCCACTTCCAGTTTAAGCAAAAAAAAATGTGACAGCATCATCAAATCTCGCTTCTGAAAGTAAACGATGCCTCAGCCGATGAAGCCAATGAGCTGATCATAGCAGCTGATTACATTCCTCGGACAATGGAAAAGTAAAAAAAAACCAAAACAACCGGAAGTAATGATTGCTGGAGTTATGGCTAGTGTGCCCGGAGAACTGTGAATGTACAAAAACTGAGAATGGTACATCTACAACAGAATATAGAGTATTTTCCCATCGAGATTTTCATCTGGTCTTTACAAATGTCGTTGAGTTATGTATTGGAAGGAAGAAAACCAATATGTCTACTGAACTTTTTGGTCGCTGATTATGTCACTGTGTCGTATTTCAAAATATTCGATGCTCGGAGTAAACTTTGCATAGGTGACAGACTGGAGAACTTCATGCATTTAGAAATAAAGTATCAATCATTCAAAACTACATGTACTTGACAACAATGTAAGGCAGTTTTTCGACACACACTGTTCAGTTGTATGACCACAAGAATTTAGTTTGATTCACAGCATAACAATATCTTTTACGTTTATAAGTCATCTAACATTGTCTTGCGCTGATTTCAAATATCTTGAACACAGGGCTGTTACCTGAAGTAGACAGTTTAAGCCTAGGTCTACTCGCATGTGCGATCACTTATCCAAATTTGTCTCAATCCTTGACTGATCCTATCCTCTTACCAGATTCGCTTCTTCCTAATGGCTGTGTCCTTTTCCCTCACAGCAGTTCATATTTTTTCATTTGTCTTTGCTGTTTGTCCCGTTTTTTTTTTTTCTGGCATTCCGAAATTTCTCTTTGGCTGCAGCCATGACCCTTTTTCCGCCCCAAAAGAAAACAAAATCCAGGTCTGTAGTCTCGACAAAGCCTCGGCTGTCAAACGCCATTAGCTCTCTGCTCCATCGCATCTTGTAACGCCAAAGTAACGCGCTGTAACGCCGGGGTAACAAGGTTTTCATGCCTCATTATATTTCAGAGTTGCCTACTTAGAAGTTAGTGTTGTTTTGCCAACTGCATGCAACACGGTTACCTGGATCTGCGGCTCCTCGGTACTTGATGATAAAATCAAACGGACTCAGGAATGATAGATTAAAGCTCTCACCTCAGATGATGTTGACTGATAAGGGGAGAGGGTTTGATGATAAGCGAGCACAGTGGAGACAGGATGTGGAATAGAGGGCGTTGTAGTTTCAGTGGGGTTGAATGAGGGTGTTCACCATTTTGACACAGAGATAAGAAAAAGAAGCAAAGCGATAGCCTGCCCTTGTTCGCCATTTTGATTGAGGAAAAGTGGGAAGATGTCAATTCAATGACGTCATTCTGTCCATTCTTAGTCCGGTAAATCGTAATAATGTGAATGTTATTTAAAAAATGTCCAGTATATCCATGATGACTCTCACGAACAAAAAAACCTTTCATTACCGGTGGAAATATTTCATACCTCCTCACACAATCATCGCGTTATCATCATCTTCATTATCATCATCATCATCATTTGGAACACACGTGACAATAATTAAAAAGTTCTGTCTATACCAGCAAAGACTTTGGAAATAAACTCCAACATATAACATGTAATAATAATAATAATGCGGTTTATAAGTCTCATATCCAGGCTAATGCCCGCTCATGCGACTTCACACTATTATTACCCCAGCAGGCCTGATCACTGTAGGACTTTCTCGACTCCCTGGGGAGCATACAGTGCTGCTGCCATTCATAGGCGCTGATCACTAGCATTCTGACAATATATTCCACTGCCTATAGCCAGGTACCCATTTTACAGACGGGTGGACTGAGGAAAATGTGAATGAAATGCTTTCCCAAAGCTCCACATGAACTTAAAACAATAATGAGATAAAAAGAACGCGGATTTTCAGATCTACAAATGATCCTTCGTCAGTTTACATAAAAACTGAAGTAAATCATCATAATTTTCGTCATCATCGTCGTCGTCATCGTCGTCGTCATCGTCCTCGTCATCATCATGATCACCATGACCACCATCACCACTGTCATTGTGGGCCTGTCTAGTTGTCTCTGTCTGCCGAGTAGTCATTAAAAGAATACTGAATACTCGCTGTTGGCTTTAGTATAATATTATTAGATATCGAAAAATTACTCGATAATCGTTATTAATAAAGCTATATCAGTCCGTTTGCCCATACAGCTAAAATATGCTTTTCCAAAAACTAAACAAATAAGATACTGCTATTGATATCGACAGGTTTGAAATTAAATGAAAACAAATCGTATAGCTTTAAACGTCGGCAAAAATAGTATCTAAGTCATGGGAGTTCAACCTTTCCAGGGGGAAAAAATGGCATTTTTCAATCATTTAAGCAGTCTTGTAAAAGAGATACATATTTTAAAAGGCGGGTGTATTTTTCATCACGCAGTGTGAAGCTCAACAACTTAAAGCACTCTCTAGTATATTTTAATATAAGATAATAATATAAATATGGGTATAATAACCTCGAGGGGCACGTTTCACACCCCTTGCGAGCCACATTTTTGCTTGCGAACTGATGCAATTGCACCCCTGGTCTAAATTAATGGTTGGAATATGTACATACATAATATTTTTTTTACTGGGAGAAGGAGGAATTGGGGAAAGGAAAACTAGACATTCCCTTTTGACATGGCAACCGAGCAGCCAGTTTAGACTAGTGAACTGTTTGAACGGCGTTGATTGGACAGCTGCTCTCCACGCTTCAAACCCAGGTCTCAAGGGTCGGATCAGGACAGGACAACAAAGCATCGCATGCGTGGACTGCACAATAAATACGCCGCTCACCTCCATATCGCACGCGTGGCTATTGTATCCGTGTCAATAGCGTGCCCGTGAGTGCATGGTTCAGGTCCTCCTCTGGGCACGCGACAGCAGATCGACTTCTCGTGTATCTGCTTAGAATATCCGCCGTCTCGTTCCCGTCCTCAGCTTCACTGTAGAGTTTTATTATCATATAGGGATGGGCGGATTCGACACATGTTAAAGAAAATGCAAGTACAAATTTGGTGTATGTATTCGAATAACAAAATATATTGACTATCAAATGAAAGAAAACTATTATTTATGACGTCCCCAAAAAATCAGTTAACAAAAGCAAACATGCCATAGCGAGAGAATATCAATTTACGAGCTCTGTTTATAACAACAATCTTGTTGTTATTGAAAGGTTAGTCTTCTGTTCATAGAACAAAATATTTCTCTTCTCCGATGGCTCGTTTGCATTGTAGTCGAGGGGGGAGGCAGGGTGGGTTGAAAATCAGATTAGATTACGTTACATTTTCTGTATGAGCTGGCAGCAAAATCTAAACAGCGGTCAAAAACCAGAAATTGAAAAAACAAACATTTTTTTATTCTCTCTCCTGCAGTTTATCTTTTGTCTTTCAACTGTGTGTATAATGGCTTGTCAGGATCAAAGGAGCCAACCTGGAAAAGTGAGGAAGAAGAGAGAAGCTCGTTACACAAATACCAGCTTGATGCTGTAATCAATGTTATGCAACTGAAGAACGCGAGCAAAATATTTAAATGGAAGAGAGAGAATGCATGCGCATTCGTATTAAAATACTATCGATACTGTCAAATTTAATTTCGGATGAGGTATTCGATTATTCTTACTGTAGTTACTCGCCCAGCTGTCCCCTCTTTTTCTCAAAGCGTTCAGGTTTTGTTATAACGGCGCACTAACACAATAACTTGTCCCGTGTGAACACACCCACCTCTGGCTAAGTTAAGATTGCTTTGTTCTCTTTCACGTAGTCTAATTTTCATCCAAAAAAACTGGGAGCAACAGCTGCTCATACTGTGCTTAATTTTTTGGTTGTCAATGTGAGGAAGAGTTAAAGACTGCCCTTTACCGCATGATAACTCAAATCTGCCGTTGTATGGGGAAAGACCGCATGAGCCAGATTATGTCAAATTTATTTATGACACCTTTGCACAGAGTATAATATTTTGTATGTTTTCATCTGGGATAATTTCACGTAGATTTTGTAATTTTCGAGATAGTCGCATGGACCATTGATTAATTGATAAAGCGAGGAGCAACGAGATTTTTTTCTTCTCCTGCAATAACTGTGATTCTGTCTCATACGTTGTTTCTCCGTAAAAAAAGGGCAGAAATACGAGGGCTTGTTCAAATCTTATTCTGGCCAGGAAAGAAGTATTCTGTGGTCATAAAATGTATCATAAGCTTGGACCCACGCATAGGTAGTCGTCGACCCTGAAAACACATCTTTTCCAGCGATGAAAAATCTACAAAAAAAAACCAACCCCTCAACAACTCCAGAGCAGAAAGTTTGTCTGTCATAGTACATAGTTCATAATGTAACCAGGTGGCAGGCCATAAATTGTTCATTATTATTAAAGGGGGGTGGGGTGTGGGGGAGGGGAGGGGGAATGTGAGCCCAGACTGAAAATGTTTTGGAAGCTGCTACACATTATCCAGGGAAATGCGTCACCAGGGATTTGGCCAAATTACTGTAAAGGATCAGTTTTGAGAAGAAGGGCAAAAAAAAACCCCTACACTTAAAATTTCCTGTCCCTACCGGGAATCAAACCCAGGTCTCTCAGCTTGCAAGTCTGAACGTGCTACCACTACACCACATTGCCGTTTTTTGACAAAAGGAAGAGAGCGCCATCGGGAAAGTTTTGAGAAAATCGCAAAAATGTTTTTCAAACTTTAAGGACTCCCCTTTATAACTGTTTATAATTAACACTGGCGCTTAGTGTCCTTTAAAGGTTCCCTAATTTCGTTATTTATTGAGATATCGTGATGGGACCCAAACAGAAATGTGCGTCATCATCTGGGGATTCCAAAACTATAAATAACTCAATTTGACCTACTTTGGCGCTTTCGTTCTTTTGTCATAAAACGGCAGCATAGGGACGCTAACTTCACAGCTGAACCGTCCCTAACCCACGTGGGAGCCTAGTGTTCACTCGCGACTCGCGACCCTAACACACTTCCCGACTACTCACAATAGACCATAATGCACCGTGTTATTCAGAAGGTCGCTTGGATAAACTGCCTGCTTTTCACCATAACTCCCTCAAACTCTTTGCCAAGGAAATGCAGACGTCACAATAGCATTTATATCAGTTTTCTCTATTATGACAAAAAGATCCGCACATTCGGTCACAAGTTTGATATTGATGTTATTTTGGCGTCTAGAAGCTGCTGTTCAGAAATTCTAGAAAGTTGTTGTGCATTGTTTCACGATGTGCAGAACACTGTTTTTAAGGCCTGGAGTTGTTTGTCTTTTACGATTAGGTAAAGCCGCTGTGATGTCTAAGCAGCATCTCCCAAGCTCATGTGACGGGTAATACATCACCATTACTAATGTACCGTTTTGATGCATTAGGCGTGGAATATTCCCTATCAGGTATACAGAGTGCTGCCGCAGATTGCACATCAAGGCATGTTAACTGCAAACTGACCCAAAAATAAAAGAAAACAGACAACAGTTTGCCTTAATCGTCCCTTGGTGTTCAACCGTGGGTGCAGCTTTTTTTTTTTTTTCTTGACATGAAAGACTGTATACCGAAATGCAAACTTGTGCAGTAGTTCTGGTGATGTATGGGGATGTTGACAGGTCGCGGTCAAGGATAGCACGGCAGGCCAGCGTACCACGTTGATTAGTAGAGGTATGAAGATGCTAAATGTTTTTTTTAGCTGTTGGCTATACAAGGTTTTACACTTCTCATTAACTTATCTAGGGGTCCCCATGCCAAAATTTTCCAGAAATATTGTTTAGCTTTTCCTCCAGATTTTGACACAAAGAAAAATGCCTCTAAACCATTTAGATTTTGAGAACTTAGGCAGTGAAGCAGGCTACCTAATATTTTAGGTATTTTCACTCAGTAAACAGGGTAACCTTATCCACTTAACAGCAACCACAAAGTTTATACTTCATTGGCTAAACCTTATCTATTATGAGTCTACAAATGTTTTTGATCCCATCTAAACCTTTGAAATTCAAATCCAACCCTTTCGCCCCTCCCCATGGCCAGATTTCTGATTTTATAGGGACTATGTAAAATTGCATTGTTTTTATGCTAGGTGCTATGGGCATCTTCATATCTAGAGGGCATTCGCACTGGTTGGAAAACAATGAAGTATCCAATGAGTACGTGGCTGGTGGGCATGCGCCACAAACATGCGTAAATCTCGTAAGCAGTTCTCTTGCCCTAATCACGTGACTAAAGCGGTCCACGTCCGGAAGTGCTGCACAGATCTCACTGATCTACCCTCGTAAGTTAGGAATCTTAAACATTCAACAGTCCCATAATAAGATGCATTTTACGCGTTGGTCCATCTGTTGCCTGGGCCCGTTTTCCGGTCCTGTGCCCGTATTGTATGGGATTAAAATCTCCACCCCTATCCCTGTTACTTAGAATGCCGCTGAGGCGCAACAGATGTATAGGAAGAAAGTGTGTGGGCGGCATGGTGTGTATGTGTGTGTGGGAGGGAGGAAGGGGTGTGTAGTGGGAGTTACATGGAGAGATAACGTTTTGGTTCTTTTAAAAGTGATTTTAATAAATGACATTT
>JAWQUT010000035.1:1397669-1408625 GCA_033807755.1 Ellobium chinense
TGATTCACGCCTAAAGCCCTTGCAATGTTATGTTAGATAACACCGTTTTGTGCACCACTATTCATCCTGTGGTGCTTTGATCTGCCTCAATAGCACCATAAGCCCACATTGAGCACGCCCAGGGGCGGATATGATGAAAGCAGAGGGGCGTGTCTACCCGGCTCCCATTAAATGATCATCAATCGACCAGAGGTACCTTGCACTTTAACTCATGCTAGAACCAAAAAAAAAAAAGAAGTTGCATTATGTTCCGAAGAGAACCGCACTGTCTTCCGTGTGTCATTATGGACGCATCAACATCGGTATAACAGATTATTGTCTGAGTACAGGGACTTATACAACACAGTAAGAAACACAATAGGGATTCACAATTCTTAGAGTTGAAGAGGTTATGTTATACCTTATCCTTTCTCTGTAACGACAAAACACATGGCACCTCGAATGTTGGCAGAACATACCAAAGTACCCTTTGGTAATTTTTTTCCAAAACGTTATTTTTGAAGCCCGCACCCCACACTTCGGCCACCGATTTTAATGCCATGACGTACCACAAAACAGTCCTTTCACTCTGCGGGTGATCCTGCACTGAGAAAGTATTAGTCTCTAGGCAAGCCAAGATGGCTGCGAATGATGCGGAAGGGTTAAGAAAAAAATGCGCTGACTTCTTAATAATGTTTGCTGTACTTATATCTTTGCTTTATTCGTTAGCATCATACCACCGACGATTCTTCCCAGATCCTCCTCCTACACAAGGCTGTTAATAAAAAGTTGCACTAACAAATTTGAAACTGTAGATATGGGCCGCCATTTTGCCCAGCTGTAACTTTAGGTCTTCGCAAAAGATGTCATATTTCTAACAACGTTGTGTACCAACCAAAAACATGCCCTTGCTCTCTTTTTCTCCACCTCCTTTCTCAGAAATCAAAGATACGCCTTTGACCGCAGCTTCATGTTAGAGGACAAATTCTTCGAGCGACCGTTTATTACCTGAATGAGTGGCGAATATTTCAGCACCACAGCTGTGCTGCCAATACTCGCTGTGAGTATACAAAAAATCACATCATACTCACACCTGCATAATCAATGCATACCTTGCGCCGGGCAATAGAGAGAATTTTTCACCATAGTGATCGCTTCAACGCTTGGAGATAGTGTGTAGAACAGACCAAAAAACAGAACAAGAAACATGCCATGTGGCCATGCTCACAAACGTTACGGCACCGCGTAAAAATAATGTGGTGAAAACTGAGAATTTTTTTTTCTTCATGTTGGATGTCTTATTGACAGTTATGGCAAAGGTAGGCGTGAGCAAATGGCACTTCCTGTTGTTACGATCATAATAACACGTCGTTGTGTATTTGCAAGAATCTCCGCTACATGTTGCAAACGTGCACTTTTGTGAGCATTTAGTGTTCATTCTAGTTCTCGTCTTGTGCGCAGTTTGTTTCTATTTAGCCCCTTTGCTTGACGTACGCCCACAACCTGTATTCTTGTGACCCATCGATTTTTACTTCCACGTTCATCACGTGGCCCGAATCCGGCAATTGCATATAAACTCCATTGATTATAAACCTAGTAGTTCATTGGTTCAAATTACCCAATTATAATAGGGATTAAAAAGAGAAAAAAATAAACACAACATTAACATGGAAATTTGTTTTACAGTGCCACTCAGTGTTATATTATATCTCATTTATTATACACATACACAAGCAACAATACACACATAAATACACAAATAAACTATATTAGGGATTTGGAACTGGAATATTAACGAATACTTGACTAATATTAACATGAAGCCTCGGTTGTAATTATGCTTTGTAATTGGTCAAGTGACAACTACTAGATTATAAAAAAAGTTCTTTCTAGCTGAATTAAGAGTGTTTCAGAAATACCACGAATGCTGTTGTTCACAGTGAATTTTTTTTTCACAAACGTGTTGGGAAAGAAACATAGACACGCGGAGGTACAGATATATGGACGGATGGACAGACGGACAGACTATACAAAAGACTAGATAAACAGACAAATTTGATGAACGGAGAGAAAGGCTAAGGGACGAAAGAGAGGCTACACAGACAGACAGAGAAGAGGACAGACAGACGGACTGACACACAGACAGGTAGATAGATGGGCTGACAGACAGACAGACAGACAGACAGACAGACAGACAGACAGATATGTTTTAAAACCTAAAGCCACTGACTTATCTTCCCCACTGAGCCCACTGATTCATCACTGCTGGACGTAATCGAGAATAAGTAATCGAATTACCATGATTACTTTTGAACAATCATTAGTCCCGGATTTTTAGGAATACTCGACTTCTGCCCGATTGCTGCACAAACCAGCGAAAATTTGATAAACTGCAGGAAAAACAAGCTTCTAAGCATTATATGTTCTGAAACACATTTTTTTCTTCCCTTTCCTGACCCTGCCATCTAAGCCTGATCACCTCTTCTTCTTATTCTCCACCCACCTCTTCCCCTCCCCCAAAAAGTAAAACGTGGAAAAACATGATTTCAAAGGCTACGCGCGGTTAAGTAATCGTCTTAAGTAATCGACTATTACTCAATTACTTGTTGCTAGAGTAATCAGTAATGGCGATTACAAAAAAATCGCGATATCGTCCAGCATAATGATTCACTACGATGAGTGTATCTTCCTACCGATGCAACCCTCCCTCCTCCCCCTCCCCCAATCTCCTCCTCCCTCCCCACACTACCTATCGCAAAGGGTTTTAAAGTAACACAAACACTCATATCTCCATTACCGACAAATCCATTTCAGACTATGAGATATGACAGCTCAAGAAAATATCACAAATTTGCACAAATTTGCATAGGAACCCATAGGTCAGATGTCTGGACATGAGAGAAAAATGAGGTCATAACTGTTGTATTGTTTGAAAATGGAAACGGCTGGGCCCGAGCTGCTCCAAATCTACGTCTGACTTTCAAATGAGACATTCATACCCGAAGAATAATGAGGGTCTTTTGTAGAATTTTGAGCTTTGTGACTTTAGGGAGGGAAAGAAACTGACATTATGTTACCGTGAACAAGGGCGTCGTCATTGGGTGTTTGAAAGTAGGGTTGGGGGTCTTTGAAGGAGGCGGTGGACGCTAGGACTGAAAGCGACATTATTATATTATGATAGGTGTAATGCAACACGTTACAAAAACTGTAGGGCAACATCGACTATAATATAAAACAAGAAAGCAATGCCCATTCTTTGAATGGGATTGAACAATGAAACTGTGATAAAGGCATACTTATTACTAGGACCACAATGCAGTACAACCAACTGCGATATATAACAAGACTTCGGTATTCAAGAAGAGAGGTACGAAAAACTGATCTATCTAAATCACGTGACAAACACACTTGCTTATACAGGCAACAGTGTTATAACCTGAATAATGCACAGACTGGACATCGATCACTAATTCTATTCACCTAATTAATCAGGATTACTCTGCTTACGTTCAGCCTTGTAACTGTTTGAATGGCGTGCACCGGTTGGTGGTGGTTGCAAAATGAGGGGTACGGCCCAGCCGACAGGAAGTGCTTCTGGTCAGGCAATCCAAAACAGCAACGCAACTGTAGCTTGTTAAATTTATATTGCACAAGCTGAAAGAATACCCGAAAAGTTCAGGTTAAAAGATCCTGGTTCTGAGCTATTACGAGCCTGAGAAAAAAAAGAAATGAAATGATTGTAAGTGCCAAATTTTATGAGCATGTGAGCAGCCAGTTTATGAGAACATTGCTTTGGATGTATCATCTCCCACCAGATTTATGTGATGAACACAGAAGGACCTCATGACCTCAAAACTCATGTACCCGTAAAAAAACCCGCAAACTCGTTGTAATCTCTTGTCCGGAGTCTCCCTTCCCCTCCCTTCTTACGTTTTTTTTTCGTAAATCATATTTGTTTTGCAGCCATTCAAACTGAGGCTGATATCGCCTGCTTAGGAACTAAGATATCAGGCGCTGGTGGTTATAGGAACAAAGTAATATTACAGTATTTTTGTTTACTGCAGAAATCAAGATTAAAGTCATTTTTGTACACAAAGCTACTGATTTTATGGGTGAGTGGCAACCAACTGGAGATAAATTTGAACTTTTATGAATCAGAATAAATGACTTTTATGATGAAAAGTTGTTCTTCAATTGCGGGGGGAGGGGGTGGGGAATGTGACCCCGATGCTATTTCAAACAGCACATACATCTCGGACAAGAACAATGCTGGATCAAAACTTTTTTTTTTCACATTAAGTTTTCAGATCAAACCAGTGGCTTGAATTTGTCAAAAATCGACTAGAGCCTTATTTTAATAGGCTACAAGATACTTTATTCGCAGACCCGGAACTGTTCTTACAGTCGGAATTATGTGCCGTCACTAGACCTCAAGTTCGTTAGCTTCTGCTGTTTATCAGTCTTGAGAGGCAACTGCATCGCATTGTGTGACATCCATATTAAACGTTTCTTGTTTGGGGGGAGTAGGAGGGGGACAAGAGAGGGTCCATGGCCCCCCTCAGTCCCTCCTCAAGGCCACACTGCTGCCCAACAAGACGACATAGATGAGCTGGCATGACTACGCTTGGATTTGTTGTCTATGAGGAGGGGCGCCGTGCTTGGAAAAAAGGAGCAGCCGTTCATCATGCTATATGGACGTAGACTGGGAAACCCTGGCTAGGGATTGCAATCAAAATGGATGGCAGATTCCCATAGATTACATCTATAGTCTGGAGACGGGTCAGACGCTGGACGCCATTTCCCTCGGCCTGGTCGAAAGAGTGTCGTAAGTCTTAAATTGAGAAATGACGACTTATTGAAGCGTGTTGCAGTCTTGGAACGGACGAGCTAGGGATGAAAAGATACACCCCACTGTTATTGATCCCCAAATGTACAGTAGAGTGGGATGATGTGGGTGGGTGTGGGGTTATGTACAAGGAGTGGTGGAGTGGTGGGGAAGTCTTAAGGAAAATGAAGTTAATATGGCGTACATTTATTGTAAAGAAATGACGAAGAAATCTTATTTTTTTTTTTTCGTGTGAGATGGGGACGGGAAGAGAAGGAAAGAAAGCCAAAAAGAAAAAGATAAATCAGCGTTTTCTTACTTTCAGTCAGAGTACTAGATAGAAGAAGTTCCAGACGGGGCGTGGCTTAGAAAAAGGCTAAATTTGTCTCCGGAGACACATTTCAATAGTGCTTTGGTCTGAAACTATATCCATTTTTTCTTCACTTTGACTAGAAAAGTAATTTTATGATTTTTTTTTTCGTTTTGATTTGACTATGCAAGGGCAAAAAAAACCGGGACGGCTTCGACCAGTCAGAAAAGAATGATTATGTTTGACTCATAGTCACATAGGTCTATGGTCTGAAACCATGTCCAAGTTAATAGTACTTTGACTGGAAATAGTTTTTTTACGATTTTCATTTTTTTGGGGGGTTCGGTTATTGAAAACGAGAGCAGAACCAGGACTATTTCGACCAGGGAGAAAAGGAAGGTTTGACTCAGAGTCACTTATTCAAAATTTCTGTGTTGTTGCCATTATTTTCAAAACTGAAAATCTGGAGCAGATACATTATATTGATCTATAAAATGAATACATACGAACACTGAGTTCACTTAACTCTGTGCACCTGGCGCGGGGAACATGGCAAACTATCATTTTTATGACATTTTTATGCCAGCACACTCCACAACAGAAATTCCAGCGTTCAAACTGTCAAAATTTTCAACCAGTATGCAGAAAAGGGAGGTACGGCATTTTAATGATCTTAGAAAAACGTAAAATGTTAAGACGTCTCCCGCTGAAAAACTTCAAGTTTTTTTTTCTTATCAAACGTTACCTTGAGCTGCTATTTTAACATCTGCAATAGAAAAACGAATTTTTTAAATGTTTGGCTGATCCATTCAGGAAAGATAATTGGTGCAAAGCACACATCAACTAACATAAACTACTTGGACATTTCAATAAACATTTTCTGACACAACTCATTCACCAAAAACATCATAGAGATTTAGTTTAAAAATTTACACACGTCCACACTCTTCTCTTTTGATCATGAACATTATATATAAATAACACATACAAATATTATGTTTAAAGATAAGGAAGATTACAGGATGGCTCTGCAGAGTTCAAGTCTGGATCTGGGCAGGTTCCAATGTAATCATGAAAAGTCCAAATCTCCAATGGAATTGATGCAAAAATTGATGAGAAGCCTCCTTGTTAGATGTACTAAAGTGACAGGGATGATAATTATGGAAATATTATAATAACATCCTTTTAACAGTTCCTAGCCCGCTTTGTTTTCTAGATTTGCAAATACTGAACATGTATACTTTAAAGGCTTCTATTCCAGACAAGGTATAATCTTTCCATCAAGTATTGTTCAGTTAGGTTTGTAACATTTCAAATCGATCTGGGATGAAATCATCCCCTTCTTAGCAGATGTGCTCATTATAAAATTGCAGCTGAAAGTTCCACCTCAGATGTTAACTTCCGATATTGGTAACCGTCAGCGATGGTGGGACAGGTGCGAACCTGGTCACGTGATACAGGTGAAAGACACTTGCCCCGCTCCGACCCTGTCATTGATCCACCGAATATCTGATGACCTCAGAGCGACTCTCATTCCCACCGGTGTCGTGTTTAATTAGGCACCCCGTGTTAATTAGTCCCTACCTAATAACATTTGGTCTGAGCAAAGATCCTTCGCTCGATCAGTTTGTTGATCTAGCTAGATTTAGACATGGATAAGATCAACCGTATTTCGACATGGGTCGGCCCACGGGAGGACAGGCTGTCGTGGATGCTACTATCGGTAATGGCAATTGTAAAGAAGCAAGGGAAAGTATAAAGAAGAGAGAGTAAAAGAAGAGACGGAGGTGGAGGAGGGGAAGAGAAGAGAAGGAAGAAGAATTAAAAAGAGATGTGGAGTAATGTAAAAAAGAAACAGAAGAAGACGATAAAGAAGAGGAAACTGTCAATTGTATTTTGATCCAGCTAGATTCAGACGTGATTTAGACCATTTGTCTTTCGACATGGGTCGTCCCAGTGAAAGATAGGCTTTTGTGGATGTTACCATCGGTAATGGCAGTAGGGAAGAGGTGAAACAAGAAGAATAAAGAAGATAATAAAGAGGAGTCGGAGAAGGAGGAGAGGAGGAGGAGAAAAAAGAAGTATATGAGAGAGAGAGAGAGAGAGAGAGAGAGAGAGAGAGAGAGAGAGAAAGAGAGAGAGAAAGAGAGAGGAGGGATGATGTTAAAAAAGAAGCCTTAGTAGACTGGAAAGAGAAGGAAATTGTCAACCATGTTTTGACACGAGTCCATCTGGTGGATGCTCTCAGACTACTACCACAGGAAGAAAGGAAACGCGAAAGAGAAGAATAATTTAAAAAGTAGAAAAAGAAGAAAAAAAAGAAGAAGAAAAACGAGAAAATATGAGATGGGGGTGGGGGGGGGGNTGGGGGGATACTATGACAGAAGAGGTGGGAATAAAGAAGCAAGGAAGAAAAGAGAGAGGAAAGAAAAAACAGAAAAAGAAGAGGAAGAGAAGAAAGCAAAAAGATTTGTTAAAAAATGAGTAATATAAATAGCAACATGTTTTAAAACTATGACGACAACATCATCATCTACTATCATCATTATCCTGAAAACAAGGATAGCAACAGCAACACTATGAAAAATAGAATCAGCCCACGCCCGGCTCCTTCTGAAGCCACGCGCCAAAGAAAACATCATCAACAAAAAAAACAACAACAAAATAACCAAAAAGGAATTGAAAAAAAAATCCAGAAAGAAATCTTAAAACCAGTTGGATCATTGTCAGATCTGCATGTTTATTCTTGTTCCATTTTTGTTTACATTTGTTTGTTGCGCAGTGTCGTGGCTGGCTTTCAGGCGGAAGAGATACACATCCAGGCGATAATTGGGAAAACACTCGGCCTAAGTATCAACTCTCGGCACTTTGGCTGGCAACTCCAGGGTGTTTCCACGGGAATAATGCTTTCTTAGTCATCTGATAGCTTTTACCTATACCTTTATCGATGAACTAGAGTTTGGGGCTGTCGGGGGTAGGATGGGGAGCTGAGAAAGTTCGTGTATATTGTTGTTGCCGACGTAAAAGGTCGTATAGTCTACCTCAAATTAAGTCATATTTTGGCATAAGACCTTACCCTGATAGGTTAACACGTACGTCAGGGGATGGGTAATGAAATGTGGACAGGTATGCTGATGGACAGATAGACGTATAGACATATAGATGTGTGGATGGATTGATGGGAGGATAGATAGATGGATGGTTTTCTCTCATACACGCCATGCTGATGCTCTCATTGGTAGCCAAGCAGTGAACTGTGGCTTGGTGGTGGTGAGGGTAATTATTTTCCTGCGTGGAGAAAAACAGTGATGTAAAACAGTCTAGTCATATAATCACAACTCGTCACTAGCAGCGGTGCCGAATGATTATGGCTTTGGACTCAAGTCGTGGATTCGATTCCCGACCACGGCCAGGCTGTAGTTGCCCTTGATAAGAATTTCCCTCAGCCCATCCATCTGTGAAATGGGTACCTGGCTACAGACAGTGGAAGGTATTGTCAGAATACTAGTGATCAGTGCATAAATGGCAGAGGCACCTGATAAGTTAACACGGCTTCCAAGGGAGTTGAGAAAGTCCTACCTGATCAGGCCTACTGGGATAAAAATAGTGTAAAGTCGCGTGAGCGGTACTAGCCTGGATAAGAGACTTGTGTTGTAAACCTCATTCCTATTATTATTATTATCATTATTATTAAACATGGAAAAGGTGAGATTTAAGGGAACTGGGAGTATCCAGTAGCTATAAATAGAAAATACAGTATATATTCTGTTAACTGACAGTATTGCAGTTCAATGGAGTCAGTTGGAGGACGGAATGTTCAGCCTAGTTTTGGACTCTGCCTGTCTTCCTGAGTGGCTGGACAATCCAGTTCTTGAGCGGCACGGCCGTGGTCCAGCAGCTAAGAACAGCGTGGCTTGTGCATACTAAAAAGGCGTCATTTCCGATGTCATAGGAGTGTGTCAAGGAGAGCATTTCTGGTGAGTCTAACTAACCGCTGGAAAGAAGGTACAGAACCTCGTAGTGCAAAACTTGAATTTGTCTTTTTCAAAAGTATATTATCAGCAGAAAGGATAGGCTTGTTTAATATAAAGCAGATCGGGTGCCGTAAACTATTGAAGTTAATTGAGGAAACTCTTGTGAGTAGGATAAATAGTCAAAGTTCAAGACAGTGAAACGATTAAATGCAATGAGGGTTTACGGGTAACTTACCCAGACAGAGCCTGATCATGCTACTTCACATTAATATTTCCTCAACAAACCATAATATTCAATGACTTTCTCAATCCTAATGAACAAAGACCGCCGCTGGCTTTTTACTGGCACTGCCCGAAGGCATGCAGAAAATATTTTATACTGCCTCGTAGCAAGATAACGATATATCCTAAAGAGGGATGGACTGAGGAAAATGTAAATAAAATATCCAGCCGTTATGGCATGATCGTAGTGGGACTTGAACCCACGACCTTTTGATCCCGGGTTCCAGACCATAACCATCTACCATGAAGTGGCCACGCTACTAATGTGAGCGTGGAGCTCCCACAGACATTCATCTATGATTCTTTTATGCCAGGCAGCTTTCTACCAAGTCACAAGACACGATCAATGCTCAGCACTTGTCTGACACAGGAGCAGAACTCGCTGTCCACTTTTGAATACAGCGAGACTGCCCGAGAGGCATGGAAATTAGAGCCGCCCCGAAATAGACATGGTCCGAACCTCATCAGCAGATTACCATTACAAATGGAAGAGGATAAATTTCCCTGGGGGGTCAGTCAGTGTGTGACATCGGGTACCGAGTGATTCTTGCCGTAGAGCGTGGTAGTGAGTCCTCTACAGATGTTCAGGCCAAGTGCACCATGGTAGAATCCGCATAATTGCAACTCTTCTGGACATGGGGAAAAAAAAGAGTTAAAACTAGCACGACAGCCGGATATAGTCGCTTTAATTATTATAATTATGTATGTATCTAGGCACGATGCGAAGGTGGGCTTCACTTGTTACGCCATGCTCAAGCCAGAGAAGCGAATGACGGACCCGACCTTCTGGTATCAAAGCGCTCAGCTGGCACATAACCCCGACTGGGCAATAATAATATGGCGCAGTGAACTGACATCACCGGGCGCTCTTGCTAGTTGGAGGCTTAGCTTTATGAGAATTACGGGAATTGCCATATTCACTTCACTTCACTTCACTTCACTTCACTTCACTTCACTTCACTTCACTTCACTTCACCACTTCACTTCACTTCACTTCACTTCACTTCACTTCACTTCACTTCACTTCACGTCAGTAGCTTTATTTTCAGTTTGTACTTACATAGAGTAGAAATCAAACGTGAACGATCAAGTTTATATAGTTATGCATCAAGGTTGGCCATAATAGTCCCAAAGTCCCAAACAAACAATAACGGTCACCATAGGAACTAATTTTAAGCAGAAGTTACAACATTCTGCATTTCAAAAACTGTTGCGATTGAGCGGAAGTTGCATTTAAACAGTTTGCGATTCGGCGGAGGAAACTATTTTCTCTTGCAGCGGACGAAACCAGATGTATATTGCTTTTCACTGGAGACCCAGCCTATTCGATTAGCCTGGTATCGCATCAACAATACTTGCCAGGCGTTGCCAATTTAATTTTGATCATAACACAGCTACAAACGTTCTTTCTTTAATGTTCCATAATTATATAAACTGCACTATATTCCATTAATTTTTATTTATTCGTCTAGAAAGAGCTTAATTAGCTATGACATAGTTGCCATCAGGATTGCAGCGCAAAATTGCTTTTATTTATCAATGTGTTTACATAAAACTACCGACACACAAGTTGTTGGGGAAGGAGG
>JAWQUT010000035.1:1410242-1442704 GCA_033807755.1 Ellobium chinense
GCCTTCCTTTATACTCATTCCCTTTCATCATATCTATACATGAAACAGCAGCCACACGTAGCCAACACCCACAGGACCCACCGCCTTCATCCATCCAAGATCCGCAGGACCACCCCTAGCTAGACTCAAATCTTGACATCTCTGATTATTTTCTTTAAAAATTCCATCTAACACTTGGCAGGATGACGAGTCCCACGAATGTTGGAGCATGACAAAGCCTTGAGATGGTGTTTTAAGCATAAATACAAGAGCATACATCTTCTTATTTTATTTTACATGCTACCAGGCTTACCTCCTGTGGAGCCGGAAAAACATTCTGACTAGATAACCTTCTGAAGAGGAAGACCGCCGTAAGATATATGGAATACAACAGACCAAATTGAATGAATAACTACCTCAGATGTGGGACCGAATCACTCACATTATTACATACAGTCCAAATGTTTTTATGACTTTGTTATCTTTTCAGTCTTGGATGAATTTTAGAGTCCTTGATCCACTTCATACCAACGCCTTCACAGGCCTATTGAGTCTTCGCCGCTAGCCTGGAGACTCTTATACTACAGAATTACTACTTGGGGCATGTTTCGGACAAGTTGACGATTTCCAGGTGATTTTACATCTAGAAGGTCTTCAGGTCAGGTTGAACTGTGCTGACTATCGCATAATTTCATTAATTATTATTTAGCCTGTCTCCTCGTAGGTAAAATGACTAAGCAGTCTACGACTCTCGCATGCTCATCGGAACTTGGCAAACCGCAAGGGAATTAATCAAACTCTCAGATACATTTGGGCGTAGAGTTAATCACCCTGTGTTCACCTGAGACGAGAGGTACACAAAGGAAATTTGCTATTCTAACCATTTCCAAGGATAACTCTGATGCATGCTATTCATGGGCCAATTACATAATGTATTTCAGTGGAGTGGATTCATGTCATAGCATCTATATATAGACGAGACAGCCATTCCTGACACGATGGCTTATTATTGTTTTCACCCTGGCAGGTCGAGTACGTCAGGAACGCTCTCAGCTCAACGAAAAGCACACAACACCGCTGCCACGGTAAAGCTTTGATCATCACCTCGTGATGGGCACCCATTTCAGAAAACCGTGTCAACGATGGAGATTGAGAATACCGAATGTAGAACATGCCACCCCTTTTGTTTATTGACGTGCTCTGGTTTGTTTTCCTGTCGTCGTTCCATTCCTGCTTTTTTGTTACACAGTATCGAATCATGACAAACATTTTAGGATTCCAGCCTCAACGTGAATCATCAAGAATTCCGTCTCAGTTGCAACAGCCTGACTCTTCTGTTTGTGTGGTGTAACGATGTGTTCTGTAACGGTATACTCAGTAACTAACAGAACATGCTGAGAAGTGTTACCTTTGTCATTGGATTACCGTGACAAAATGCAAACACTCTCGTGGTGGTCTACATATAGGTTAACAGTACAAAGACACGCTAAAGGTTTACCTGGCTTCCTGAGGCATCGACCCAAAAAACACAGGACAATGCTGTCTGAGACCGATTGATAACGAAAAAGGACCTGCAGGTAACAAGATTCCTTCTAGGATTCTGCCAGGAGCACCTGCTAACTTACATCTGTCAGACTTCAACCCCCTTTCTCCCTCTCCCCCCTTCCCTCCATCTCTTTCAGTCTTCAGAAGCCCGGGACATGACATCGCCAACATGACACTAGCAATTTTCACTCTTTCTAAGTTTGTCATTAGCTCCAGACTCAATCATTGTCGCTACGACTTTTATTATTCAGCCCCCACCCCCCACCCTCCCAAATCACTCCCTCCTTCAAAGAAGTAAAAGTTTCGAAAGACGCAACCTTTTCGTATGAGACACTTTGGGCATTAACGTTGGGAACTCTTAACATCATGAGAGTAAATCTTTGCACTGGCGCTGAATACATGCTTAGTGGCGTTCAACATGCAGAGTTATTGTAATTCTCACGATGGAAAAGGAACCTATCATTACTGAGTGCCCTCAATAGATACATCTGGCTGCTCAAAATATATATTACAAGGAGACTCTGCCCATTTGGTACCTCCATTCCTCTTTAGAACGAACAAAGAAGGAGAGGAGGAAATCTCTGCGATTTTGATGTTCAGTGGTTTCACTCACCCAAGCTCCAAATACACGGTTAGTCCGTAGTTATTAGAGATGAACTGATTTTTATCGGTCGCTGAAAACTGTATTCAAAGCTTTTCGATGAGTTCTATAGGTTACGAAAACAAAAGGCGTGACACAGGTAAAGAAATATAAAATGTTTTAGTAAGTTATCGCACAGGAAAAAATTTTTAGCAGAAATTTTCTAGACGTCAGTATCGTGGATTTATTTCGTTTCGTATGTTCAGATGGATAATTTAATGACGTAGTCCGGAGAGACACGTGATGCTCCGTGCGCAAGCAATGAATTCATTTACGAAACAAATTGATGTCCACGATTCTCAATCAGGATTCTCATTCTCTTTTTTTACTCGTTGACGGCTTGGATGAAATATTGTGACCATTGTTAAAGATGTTGCTTATCTATCTATCTATCTATCTATCTATCTATCTATCTATCTATCTATCTATCTATCTGTCTGTCTGTCTGTCTGTCTGTCTGTCTGTCTGTCTGTCTGTCTGTCTGTCGGCCTGAATGACTAATTGTCTGTCTGTCGGCCTGAATGACTAATTGTCTGTCTGTCGGCCTGACTGACTGATTGTCTGTCTGTCTGTCTGTCTGTCTGTCTGTCTGTCTGTCTGTCTGTCTGTCTGTCTAAACCGTAAAAGTTATATATTATTGCTAACAGCTAATATCAAAGTTTTGCCTCATTATAGGTCGGAAAGAAAAATGTCTGAATCGGAAGGTTTTAGTGGACTTCGTGGGGCTTGTGACGTCAGACAAGACACATCTATAAAAGACTGGGCACTGTCTTCATTCTTCCATGTCATCAGTGTTCGTAAATTATCAATAAGCACCGGGATCCCCTAACCCTCGGGGGGCCACCCACATTACAAAAAGCTGCTGAGGAGACAAGAGAGGGAGTGTTGTTACTGTCTCCTCACACTGTTTTGTACTCCGCTGAAATTCGGCCGGACTTCCATAAAATTTGTGACATGAAAGGAGATCTAGATCTAGCTCTAACAGGACCATGATAGTATTAATGCTTATTGTTTGTTCCTGTATCTTTCAACAGGAAGATGTCGAGCTAAGCGTCAGAGACTGACGTCGTTGTAAAGTGCCAGACAAGATCTGATGTCTCAGGGAATTAACAAGAAAGTTCATAACTTGTGATAACGAATGCTTTTGTTCTGGCATTTGAGATAGTCAGCTAAAAAGCTGATACACAGATGCGCTTTGTTGCCATTCGTCACTTCTTCCATCTTGTTAGTTAGGCACAGAATCATAATACAAAAAGTACATTTTTTTGTTGTTGTTAAATGCCGTGTGAGTTTTTATAACCACTGATTTCCTTCAGATTTCCTGTGTCGTTCACAAATTCAGTGTAAATGATCCCTTTTTCTTTGGTCAGCAGTAGTGTACTTTTTGTCTCTGAATTTAAAAGAAAATGGATTTTTCCATACCCGAATGACCTGATCTATTCTTTGAACTGGCGTCCATATGGCCAAGAGCATGACGTCACAATTATTGTCGTGTCTGCAGCCAAGTTGGCGTTGCGAGGCCAAAGTGCTAGAATTTGGCGGATTATTAAAAGGGGTTGGTATCAAGATAAATCATTTGGCATTTTCTCTTTTTTCTCGGCTTACTCAGTATGTTTACAACCATTGACGCATTTGAACGTCACTACGAAAAGAAGTGCAGTGTAAATGCGTGGAGATGTGGTTTGGTCTTTTGTTTCGCAATGATATTCCCGCAGATTTACGAGTGCTTTGACTGTTCATTTTAAACTGCAAAATATAAAAAAAAAAAAAAATCACTAAGCCTGAGGTCATAGGTTTCAGGCATTTTTCTCCATTTATTTTTTACTTAAAAAATGATTTCTGATTGTTTTTTTTTCTTCTGATTAATGCTATACATAATTTCATGGTGAGCAAAGCAACACTTCACGCACATGCACACTCGTTCTCTCTCTCTCTCTCTCTCTCTCTCTAAAACACACACACACACACACACACACACACACACACACACACACACACACACNACACACACACACACACACACACACACACACACACACACACACACACACACACACACACACACACACACACACACACGATATTATTAGATTATAGTTGATATTCCTAAGGCTTTCTTTCATGATCTGGGTGGCCCAGCTTGTTTCTTTTACAAGTATTTAAAAGAAATTATCACAGATCCCGTGTTAAGGAAGCCTTTTCCTGAAGCCTTTTCGCTTGACAGCTTTGTTTGATAATAACATAATAACTGACATTTATCGATCAAAATGATAGAACGGTCTATTTTAGTTTGTTTCGTTTTTGCTTAGAAAAGATGGATGAAATTTACATAGACTCAGACAACATGGACGCCCACAACTGTAATTACCATGTCTTAGCTCCCATACAACCGCAATTTTTTTTTCGGAGGTGGGGAGGGGGGAGGGGGAGGNGGGGGGGGGGGAGGGGGAGGTGGAGGTGGAGGGCGAGGAGAAGGAGGCGTAGGAGGGAAGTGGTGTTGCAAGGGTCGGAAAGCCTGAGCAATGTTTATCTTAAAAGAGCACTGGCAGAAGGAAGAATGAGAGAGAAATAAGATGGGAGGAAGGGAGAAGGGAAGATCGCTTAGATAAGTCAGTCTTTTAGGTATGAAGATGCCAATGGTTTTTTTTTTCACTGTGGCTATATTAGGTTTTACACCTCCCATTAACTTATCCAGGGGCCCCAGGCCAAAATACTTCCCAAAAATGTTGTTTAGCTAATCCTTCAGATTTTGACACAAAGAAATATGCCCCTAAACCAATTAGATGTTGAGAACTTTGGCAGTGAAGCAGGCTACCTAATAATTTAGCCATTTTTACACAGTAAACAGAGTAACCTTATCCACCTGGCAACAACCACAAAGTTTATACTTAAAATGGCTAAACCTCGCCTATTCTGAGTCTACACATATATTTGCATCTATCTAAGCTTTTGAAATTCAAATCCAACTCCTTTCTCCCCTCCGCATGGCCAGTTTTCTGATTTTACAGGGACTATTTAAAATTGCATATTTTAGTTTTATGCCAGGTGCTGTTGGCATCTTCTTATTTTTACGGAAGGAGACTGTGGATGAAGGTCAAATTCACCTTTTGGCACCTTTATGTAGAACAAAACCTTCACTGCCTCTTCATCCCGGTCACTTCTTTGTAGTTTGTATAGTTTCGAGGTAGATAACTGTGCGCGCCATTAGGTTGTTACTAAAAAGAGGCACAGTGGGAAACTTTAGAGCCTCCTGTAAAATGTGAGAGATTGGGCATCAACGATGGAATCTCCTACCATCGTCAAAATTCCATTAACCCTACATGTTGATTGATACTAAGCGTGCCTTCAGCACTAATGTAATTCTTACGATGGTAAGAGATCTCATCGTCAATGCGCAAGCTCTCAAATAATGCTAATGTGGACTTAGCGTTTTCGGTCCCATTCTGTATACTGGCAGGGATGAGGTAGCGAATATGAAGTAGGTCTGACAGTATTTCGCTGTATGCATTGAATGTGAGTAGTTGGAAAGTGGGTCAGTGTCAATTGATGAGAACATTCATACTCTGAAACTCTTTCTTAGTTAGATATCGAGGCCCAGTTTTGAAAAATCTATAATATAACGAGGTATCAGGCAAACGCAGCCAGGAGCTGATAAACTAGGCCTTGATCTATCTAGTTATGATTTTCATTTTCCAAGTAACCCACGTAGGTTCAGAGAAACTGTGTTTCCCAATAAACAGAGTTATGGCCTTGTTTTCAGTTATGGCCTTTGTTTTCAATTATGGCCTTTGTTTTCAGTTATGGTCTTTGAAATTTATTGTTTGCCATCTGTTGGCCCTTTATATGAAGTATTCTGATATTCTGCAGTGATTTACTAATTTTCATACCATAGAGGTCAAAGTACTTCGGGTGCCTTAATTTTGGTGCTATGAAAGAAGAGAGGATAGGATGTGGTGGGAGGAGGTGGAAGTCATCGCTCAATTTTTTTTTTTTTTGCATGAATTGCTTTCAAAGACATATACAGCTCTCCTTTTGACTTGGTCCCCGATTTTGTAGCAAGCCGATTTTGACCGCTTGCTAACTGATGTGTTTAACACTCATTATTTTCAAGTCTATAAGGTTCAAACAGACCCTAAATTCTTAATGGACGTCTTTTCTAGATCACCGGTCCTTTTGCATATATATTTTTACACGATGACATTGGCTAACAGGATCCAGGATGGGGGNCGGGATTTTCATTGGATATTTACTGGACCAAAGTCTTGCCGAGAAGGACGTCATCCGGTGGTCCATTTTCCTCTGAGAGGTCATCCTTCAAGGTTGCCAAGTAGGGTGAGTGGTCAAAGGAGAGTGTTCGCTCGCACACACCGTGTTTGATGAGTATGAACAGTTTACATGTATGTACAAGGCTTCAAGGATTACTTAATCTGATTAAAGGGGGAACGAGGGTACAGTGAGAGAAGAGACTTGAGAGAGACTGGATGAAAGAGCAGGAGAGACAGGGAATGAGAGGGGGAGAATAGGAAGGAGGAAGGAAGGAAGGAAGGAAGGAAGGAAGGAAAGCGGAGTCCCTCATAGGCGTGGCACAAAGGAGGTCAAATCATGAACCCACCTCTTACATTCCGTTTTTATGCTAATATGTGAAGAAAATCTATAGAAGAAGGAGGGGCATATAGAGAGCAAAGAAAGAACGAAAGAAAGAAAGAAAGAAAGAAAGAATACTGTTTTTGTGAGAAGCAGTGCCCATTTTTCTTTCACCCGTTCCAACATTAATTCCTCACTTTACGCCCGCGAAATCTTGTCCTTGAATCTTGGCCGCATACACAGGAGGGTCAGGTTAATGTCCCTCAGAAGGGGTGGGGTAGGGGGGAAGGGGTGGGGTGAGGGCCGCCTCAGGCTGAGTGAAGAGCAAACAAACCTCTCAGCGCGTTGGAAAGGAGCAAGATGGGAAAAATTCATTAATTGATCTGGCGCTATCGAACCTCTTTGTCCATTTTCAATATTGACAGCCCACGGCTTGGGTAAAAATGTCACCCAGGGCAGGTTGGGAGGGGGAAATTGCGTTATTTAATTCCGAAGTCCTTTGTTCACGCTGACTGAAATAGATTACAAGAGCTACTCTGTCAGACCGGGACCACAGGGTTCTTTTATATTTTCTCTCTCTCTCTCTCTCTCTCTCTCTCTCTCTCCCCACCCCTTGTTCTCTCTTTCTCTCTCCTGCCGTAGCTCCGCTACTTGACCCAGGGGCGGCCACAGAAGATGGATGCAGGACTCGCCTGTTGCTGTAGGGAAAATTGATCATGTAAGCCTTACACCAGCAGCGTTAAAGAAACATAATATTAAGCGCTGATGTTTGAGATAAAACGTAGATAAACAGTACACAAATCCAGCTGCGAGGGAAATACAGGAAACAACAATACATAAACAAATAAATCTATGCTAGCTACCAGTCTTTTGGGTTCTATTTTGCAGACTTTTACTCTTGATCTAAATTCTAAGGAGAGTGGGGAGGGGCTGGGCAAAGGTGTCATAATCATTTTGCATCATATATCAGATAAACACATAAAAACATTTCAGTAGTGTGGATTTCGAATCCATCTCACAATCTAAAGACTGTCAAGTCTGAGGTTTGTGGGTTCGGCACGCATGTTTATATTGCTGTGTCCTTGGGAAAGACACTTGACATCCCGGTCCTCCCTCCATTCAGGTGTAATTGTATATTTTGTTATAGAGCTGGGGGACCAGGGTGCTGCGCCAAGGTACCTAGCAATGACCTGTGTACAGCCAATATGGCGTTGTTTTTCACGCAAAATGTGAATGATACTGTGTGTGTCTATGCGACGCGATGTATACCACTATATAGCATTAAAAACAAATTCCCTGTAGGATGAACTAAAGTCTAGTTTTGATTTATTACTTTCCAAGTTATATGCTGTGTATAATTATTGCTCTTAAGATGGGTTACTGTTGTCATGGTAATGAAAGAAATTTCTCAGATTTTGGCAGAACTTCATAATATACTTGTTGCACTAGTCAAAAATGTTCGTGTGAAATAAGCTACAGCTGATAACGGGTAGTCTATAATTAAGACTTAATTCTATACTTAATTCTATATTTAAGATTGATTTAAGTAATTAACTGATTGACTAATTATGTATTGACTTATTAAGTAACTGACTAATTGACTGTAACTTTAGAAAAAAGGTTTACAGATATCCTCGGTGGTCCCTTGCCATTTTGCTTGTTCGAAAATCAGAAGTTCAACACCGAGGGCAAAAACAACAACAAAACAAAAAATGGTTGAAACAACATGACGCCACATATTGAGACTGACCTGGGCTGGATGTATTCGATTAAAGTTTATTCTCTCTCTGAAGCCAAATCCCAAGCTGACAGTAACTCTATCCCCTATCACTATCACTATAATTAAGAAATGATAGAAAATGGCAGGAGCGTAGATTCCCTCCCAACATCTCATCCCTTCCTCGTAATTATAGGATTGCCCTTTTTTTCTCTGCTTTATTCTTCCATTTGTTTCTTTCTTTCTCTCCTTTTTCTCACATCTTTCTATTTGTATTCACTTTCTTTTGTGATTTGAATTTGTGCTTTTGGCCCAGAGCCTTTAAGAACTTGGAATCTTGAATATTTCACAACCAAATGAGTTGCAGTTAGGTTCTAAGAGTGATGCAGTCGACTTTGTTTGTTGGGAATTCCGTTTAATCGGAAAATTTTCAGATCTCGGGCAGCCAACGCCTCTTAATCGCAACTCTTCAGGAGTGCAGTAAAAGTTGCGATAAAAGGGATTTGTGATTATACATTGACATTACATAGAAATAGAGCATTTTTGTTTTTGGAAGACGTTGCGATAATCGGGATTTGGATCAAACTGAGTAGACTGTATCAATATATTTTACTGTAGTCTTTGTGCAGCAGTTGCTGCATAGTCGCAACTCCTTTTATTGGCAGCTTTTTTCCCCGTGCTTTTAATGATTTGCGATAAGCGAAATTGGTAAAGCATTTCAATATCACTTCTGTATGACATCCTCTCCCCTCACTCCCTCACCAATCATCAGGTCCGTTCGCTAAATTCACTCTCTCCCACCACCACAAAGGAATCCTTTTATTAACGCCACTGAACAGTGTCAACCAGGCGAAGATACTGTATTTGCCGGAGGTCAAGCGCTGGCAGCTGACGCTCCTGAATAAACCTGATAAGCTTGATGATGACAGTCGCCATGTTCCATCGATTTTTTTTTTTTTTAGGAATTAAAAGGAAACAAATAAAATTGGCACTTCTCAGATTTCACGGTGTAGCTGCCCTCTGGCAAATGACAAACTGATACCTTTATCTCAGAAAAGACTGAAAGGTTCTGAGCAAGACCCGGGCCTGGAAATGAAAATCACAAGTAAGGGTAGTAATTACTGACGATTAGAGCACTGTTTATAGAACATTTTATTTAATATAAAGAGAATTTAAATAGGGTTGTAGTCTGGTCAACTTCATTTAATCGAACCTCCTCGAATCATGTGTGAGCAGTCGGGAAGTGTGTTAGGGTCACGGGTGAGCACTAGGCTCGCACGTGGAAGTTAGGGAACATAATTATTCAGGCAGTAGGTATTTAAGAATTAAATTGCTGTGAAGTTAGCGTCCCTGTAGTGTAGTGATAACACGTTCAGACTTGCAAGGTGAGACACCCTGGTTCGATTCCCGGCAGGGGCATTAAATTGTCTAGTGTTAGGTTTTGTTGGCCTGTCTTCTCAAAATTGATCATTCACAGCAATTTGGTAAAATTCCTGGTGACACACTTCCTCAAAATAATATGTAACTTCAGAAAACTTATCAGACTGGGTTCACATTCCTCCCCCTTAATAAAGAAAGAATACTATGCCTTGCCACCCGGTTACACATGGATAGAGTTACGATTAAAAGAAACTGTGATTAACCCCCTGATTGTTAAAATATTATATAATAGAGGTCATACAGTATCCAATTATTTGAACAATTGTTGCCCTTAGAAAAAAAAAATTACGATTGCCCATTGTATTCGAGCGGCGTCGATTGCACTGAAAGTCATTTCCGCGAATGTATCTCCTATGTTTGAATCTATTTTGTAACGTCTGAATTCTCATCTAGCCGCAAAAGATTACAGTCTCTGAGGATTCTCTTAATTCGGATTTAAGCTTCGATCGCACAAAACCATATAATATATGGTTCTTGAAATAAAGTTGAACACACATATTTAATATCGTGACGAACATGTAATATTGGATAAGCCAATGAATAGAAATAAAAATAGATAAGAGAGCACACACATTAAAGTATCCCGCGCTGAGAGAAAATAATTAATCAGAAATATCACTTTGTCCCCTACCTTTTAATCACAGGTGAGACGAGCAGGTGTTTAATAAGACGCCCGTATGCAGTATTTTAACAAATCAACTCTACATACTAAAAGGGCCTAAACTGAGAAATTCATTACAGTTGTGTACCGTGTGGTTCACAGTGGTAGCATTTATCTGATCTCAGGGGCAGCTATGTCACAATGATTGATGAGACATTAGGGCCCTAATCTCAGCCACGAATGATATCTGACAAAATCGTAGCTCTCCTTACATAATGGCCGGCCTAACTCATTCTTTAGCCAATAAGATACGTGTTTTAGAGTCCCAGCCTTTCACACTTATGTCAGAAAAATATGATATAGATTTAGGGGCATAGACTGATATTAGATGTTCTAACAACATACGAAAAGTTAACTCAAAATCGAGTATTTTAATTCTGCTGATTTTGCGCAAAACTATACTTATAAAAAGTGTGGATCATAAACCTGTCACACTGTATTTTAAGATACAAAAGGTGTTTCTTTCCGTAATTCTAGAGGCCTGTAAAGAATGAGATAGGATATTATATTAACACAGTGACAATTATTGTTACTTCAACAAAACGGAGACATCGTGTGAGCAGCGAGTGCCTAGAAACCACGCGTCGTGAGAACGACTTCAACGAATGACAAAGGACCCCTTCTGGACGTATTGTGCGTTACGGCGTTGAGATGACATGACGACGCCACGGGGAAACGCAGGACCAAGTCAACAAAGAAATTGCCCGGGCTAAAAATATTTGCTTCACATTAAGGCCCCGAGTCTGGCCTGAGGACCACAGTCCCGTCGACCATCTGTCGAGAGTGAGCAGCGAATACCCGACTCGCTATGGACGTGCACGCATGCAGGAAATCTAGTTAGCGTCAAGCTCGATAGCTATCCACATTCTTCTCTTTTGTGCTCCTCTCGTGTCGTTATCCTCCACGGCTTGACTTGCCTTGGACGTGAGAGACTGAGCAGATTTTGTATACAAAGGCATCGCAGTACCAAGTTGGTCAGAATTAAATAAAAGGCCTGTAAATTTTGTATAGACTCAAGGCAGTCAAGGTGCTGTGATTTCACTTTCTAATCGAACCCCTGTAAATTTGTAACACATCTTGTCCTGCCTTGGATATAAGAGAGGAGCAGATATTGTATACAAAGACATTGCAGTATCAAACTGGTCAGGATTAAATAATTGACCTGTAAATTTTGCTCACATCCAAAATACTGTAGAACGTTCGAATCGAGTTTCTATGAAGATGTAGTCTATTTCTTCACGGCTTGCCTTGCCTTGGACATGAAAGAGAAGCAAATCTTACACGCAAAGACATTGCAGTATCAAGCTGGCTAGGATGAAATAAAAGGCTTGTAACTGTAAAAGGTCTTTAAATCTATATATCATTCGAGATACTGTTAAAATTCTTTATTAATTTTAGTTCCTTTAATACTGGAGTTTCAATTTCAATTCCTACTCAGCTGTGGATTTCAATCTTCTTTCCCTCATTTCTCATGCCCTACATCCACAGTTCAGTCATGTCATGCAATTTCTGATATGAAGGAAAACTGTCTATTTAACTTTATTTTGGCTGGAACTATGTTTTCAAAATTTTGGAATTATGTTTTCTAGAACTATGAGATGTTCATAAACATGATTTTTTTATTTTCTGTGTGGCTGACAGGTCTTTTTTTTTTGACAGTATTTCTAAATCTCCTTGAGCCGTTGCTCTTTCAGAGACTTTTAAACAACCGAAAATAATTCTCCTGGATAATGAAAATCAAGGCTATATAATAAAATATATATATTGCTTGGCAGGTGAATAAAGGTCTTGGTGGCTTGGCCCTGTCAGTTAAAAGGAAGAGGTTATCTTTACAAAGAGCTACATAGCTCTCGATTTCTATGTCCATGCTACAGATGTACTTTCAACTATGTTATAGTCTGAAGCGCAAACCGGGGGAATGTTCATATAGGGGACAGCACCAAAATTGTGTGAAACGCAGATCTAGTCAATGTTGCATAATATGAGAACAGTAAGTTAGTACAGGTTTGTAACAATTATCTCCCCTTCAATGCCACAAACGTGCCAGCATTAATAACCTCCCTTTATCACTGTCACAGCCTGACCGTGCGGAGCTGTGAGAGGGTAGTGTGACGTCATTTGACACTGATGATAAATGACTTATAGATTGGCATCACAGTCATCTCCAGATTAACTATTATCATACACTATATCTTAGACTCATTTACAGACTATTTAATGACCCAAATTACAGTGTTAGACCAGGTTGTACGAGGTTGTTTACAAGTTGAAATCTGAGGGAGGAGATGAATTATATCAAAACGGACGAGGGTTTTGTGTAAAGTGTAGGAATGGACAGCGGCAGATCGGGGTTCAGAATAATTGATGAAGATTACTGACGGAAAGATAAGGTATAATTTAAAGACTGATTCCCACAGCCTCTGTGCACGGTAAGAGAAAGCTGAAGAATGTCTAGCAAATGAAAGCTATTCAATACCTTCAAGACTGGCATCTCTCAAGCTCATTTGCAGAATGTCTCTTGCCTCATTGCAGGTTTAGAATTACGCAGTTCTATCTGACCTTGCTCTAAGAAAAAGTGCAAGACAGCATGAGAATGAAATGTGACAAAAGCAAAGAAGTAACAGTACACAAGAATATATAACACATTACATGTCTAAAAAGTTTCATGTTTCTCTATAACAAAGAGGGATTGCTTAGGCATGAAAAAGTGGGGGACAACGTAACGTACTATTCTGCTGAAAACTGGTCCAGATTAATCCTTTTACCGGTAACCCAAGAAAAGGCAGATAAGTCAACATTAAAAACAATAATTATGAGAGAGAGAGAGAGAGAGAGAGAGAGAGAGAGAGAGAGAGAGAGAGAGAGAGAAAGAGAGAAAGAGAGAGAGTGAGAAAGAAGAAAAGAGAGAATGCGAGAGAGCATGAGAGAGGGGAAAAACAGAGAGAAAGAGAAAGAGAGAGACTACAAACTTCGTGACACCACATAACAACATATTATCTCGCCTTGTCAAAATAACAACTGTTTACTGGACACCCACAAGATCCATATACTTATTGTTAATTTTCTTGTCACTTCCGCACTAATTGCGAGTATTTGTATGGATGGAGGCTTCTAATGTTCAAGGCAGCTGTGATTCTGAACATGCCTTTAAAGACTAGACTATCTGAGCTCATCTGGGATGGATGAGGCATGTTTGAGGTTTATGAATTCATTGTTTACTGTTGCAACATCAAGGAGCTAAAAAAAAAAAATTTAAAAATCCTGAGTGAACTCCATTTCATATATCATTATTCTTTTAAAAATTCATTTTATCTGACACAGACCCTAAAGAAAAACAAAGTTGAACTTAAATCTGAAGGGCACTGATGTGAACGAGCAAATTCTCTGTTTGCCACGCTAGCACGGAGATCATTGAGCCTGAGAATCAATAACAATAACAATAACAATAACAATAACAATAACAATATAACAATATGTTTATTGAGCTCAGACAACTATCTGCTGTAAATGAAACATTAACAGTCTCAGTACATGGATACTCATAAGAACAAAGTGAATTGCCTATCACAACAACAACAAAAAAAAAAATCACACAAAAATGTCAAAAAGTGACACGCCGGAGCCAATTTGTTAGAAAGAACATAAGGTCAGCTGTTGCTAGACATGTTTCTTAAGTTTTCAGCTTTTATAAAACTATAGCACCGAGATGATTGAAAATTTTCAGCATTAGTAGACAATATCTGTTTGCTGACGTGCGTCAAATTTCAGTGGAATACAATTTAAACTCTTTGAGTTATTATACTATGAAATTCTGTCCAGTATTTTTTCTTAGTCATCAGGTAGGCCTATATTATATTTGTTGAGACAATGAAGTGGAAAGGGGGGAAGAAAGAAAACTTTTTCATTAAAATTTGACGACTGTTTAGATCTTTTTTATATCCCCTCCTCCCTAGGTTCATCTCGTAGGCCCAAGTGTTAGCATAGCTAAAAACTCCAGGATTCCAGCCCTCCCATCAAAGACGGAATATGTATTGCCAGAAAAGCATAGTAATTCCAGAATTTTCTCTCTTGATATTCCGCAAGCCATCCAGCGTCTGAGCATAGCTTTGAAAACTGTATGATGCAATTTAGAAAGATAAGTTGTTGGTTTTTTTTTTTTTTCAGTCTGCTGTGTGGCTGGACTATATCAACTAAGAAAAAAGTTAGACAGACAGACAGACAGACAGACAGACAGACAGACAGACAGACAGACAGACAGACAGACAGACAGACAGACGGACGGACGGACGGACGGACGGACGGACGGACAGACAGACAGACAGACAGACAGACAGACAGACAGATAGATAGATAGATAGATAGATAGATAGATAGATAGATAGATAGATAATATATAGATAGATAGATAGATAGATAGATAGATAGATAGATAGATAGATAGATAGATAGATAGATAGATAGATAGATAGATAGNAATTGGTTTCAGTGGGAATATTTCGACATCACGCCATTCGTCCCTCTCCCTCTCCCGAAATGATACATGTATGTGTGCGTTTGACAAATGCCCGAGCCAAGCCCGTGGGGGCGAAATCGATCAATAATATTCATACATCGGGAAGGAGAGTAAAGAGAAAAGGTGCAGGCATCGGGGACTCCTCTGATGCACTGAGTATCGTCCGAGAGAGGTCCAAGCTTAATTTCCCTCTAGATATGAAATATTCATGACCACCCAGTCAACCAGCTCGCCCAGGCTGGTCCCACTGGGGTTTATGGAGCCCTCATGTTTCATAACTGGCAAGACTGGCCCGGGTTATTGTCATGCATGTATGCCAACGCCAGGACAAAAACTTAATTGGCATTAGCGTTTTATCGTCCCTGGCCACCTCAAAGCTCCTCAGAGAGGGTTTCCCATCAATTTTGCATAAATTTCATTGGAGGACTGGGCTACCAGGGTGGATTAGGTCAGCAATATGGAAAAGGGCTCTCGTGTTAAAAACGATAAAACTGCAAAGAGCATATGAATTGCCCTATCCTCTGTTTTTTACACCTCCCCGAAGATTACGTGCAAAATGCTATTCAATAAGCGATTAGTTTAAAGAGCATAAGGTTACACAGTTCATGCATTGAGGAATATAGTGAATCTGGTTTCGTGTAAATCGCTGGATAATGTTGAATTATTCCTCTTGCAAAATGTGAGCCAAATGAGCTTAAGCACGCAACATAAGCACAACAATACCGAACTAAGTGGCATTGGTAATAAAAAATACATGTGCCGCATTAATAGGCCTTCTATTCAAAAGTACAGTTATGCGCCGTGAAAGAAATCAACAGTTCAGCCGCCCAACCCCTACTTATCACCTCCCAGCCGCTAGCCAGCCAGAGGGTGTTTTGCTGTAACCAAAGGATGTATTCATATGATGTATCCAGAAGGTGCAATACTATATTATCCAGAGGACTCTATGCTGTATTCAGAGACGCTATGTTGTTACCACAGGCCTCTATGCTATATCCAGAGGCGCTATGATGGATCTAGAGAGTGCCAAGTTACACCCAGAGGACTCTATGTTGTATTCAGAGGCGCTGTATTGTTACCAGAGGCCTCTATGCTATATCCAGAGGGCTCTATGATGGATCTAGAGAGTGCTAAGTTACATCCAGAAGGCCTATGTTGTATCCAAAGGTGCCATGCTGTATCTAGCGAGTGCTAGGCTTTATCACAAGGCTAAGTTGTCTTCTTCGCAGAGGCCAATGTGAAATGGCTCTCCGTCCTTTCCATATTTATAAACAGTGTATTTGTATGATTGTCCGTCCATGTGTCCGTCCAAGTGGCTAGTAGTAGCTGTCTATCCATATATGGTGACGATTGTTAAAATGGAAAATATAAACCTGAATCTGAATCTACTCTTAACTTGTAAATGCTAATACTTCCAAATAGAGATTTCTACATTTCTTGACAGCACTCCTCCATATGCATAGATTAGAGGTATATAATTATGTATCTCTTGCTCTGCAGCACCTAATTGTAAACTTTCTTCCAATTTGTTCAAAATTTTTTGATAAAGTTTGACCTATAAAAGGCCATCTTCTCATGTTTGATGACCTCCATAAGTTCTTGTATCACTTTACGTCTCTGCATGCTTCCTCATCTGCTCTTCTTTCTTTCCACCCAATTCTGTGGTCTTGAGCACCACATTTGCCCCTCAACGATATCATTCATGAGGGGTTAGTCATACTAATCAGCAGGGATGTACCCCATAAGGTCATGATTAATACGTTATTTCCCGAAAAGCGCTTTGTGGGCAGAAAATGTACCTAGTGAGAAATTTTAATTGCCTGAGATTCTGTGAAGTCCTCTATCTACAGTGAACCGTTCAATATTATTCGGCTCTTCATAGCTGACACTCAAAGAGAGCAAGTCATTTGCCATATAATCAGTGTAAGATAGACAATTCATGAAATATTTCTCCAACCATCGAATTAAAAGTAGTGTCCCTTGTCATATTGAAAGTTGGTCTTGATCAACTTCAGTCCCGTGGCTTCAACAATGCATGACAGGGCGTACATCAATGAGTTGAGACTAATGCGCAATGCCCTATATATCAACAAAAAGGCCTTATATAAATGTCCCACTGCTTTGTTGTGGCTATACGGTCTTTAAATATAACAATCATAATTATATAATAGTACCAAAAAAAAAAAACAAAGTGAAGATTATATGATGAAATGATTTCATCATTCTCATTTTTATAATCCCTATTAGGCAACATCTCGTGACTCTCCCACTTTGTGCTTGTTCGCTTCATGTGACCAACATGTAGTCTTATTGTAGGAAATACCATTCCCGTGGCGTTTTCAACGTATCCTTCTGTCTTATTTCCTGTGTAATGCACTATTTCTACAAACAGGGGAGGAATATAGTTGTAATTGTGTTGAAGCGCCGTGAAGCCCAAACACAGACACAGACACAGACAGACGTACTTACAGGTTCATGACCTCATAATAATTTCGTGAAATCAGCACTTGTAAAACATGACATAGAGACGGCGGATTTTAGGTTAGGGCTAGGAAATAAAATAAAGCACCTTTGAGACAATGTCTAGAAATTGTTATTGATACTAAGAATTCTCTCATGCCCGCTTTATCTTTCCTAATCCTGCCTGCAACAAAGCACTAGGCAGGAGAGACCTAGAATATGGTTTTAATCTTTATTTGAAACACTGTAAAATTTTAACAATGAAGACACACTATTCTAGATCACTTTATTCGTAGATTTCTTTAACATGGTTTTTGAACTTTGCAAGACCATTAAAGGGACTGGACAATCAGCCATGCTAACCAGATGAAATGGGTTCATGTGATCCGTATTTCTGTGGAATAAGGGTTAAAATCGATCGCAGCATATTCCTCTTTCTTCTTCACATTATCCTCCCCTTCCATCTATTTCATTCTCTTCTAAATACATATAAACAATTCCAAATAAAAATGCGACAGCCGTGGACTCGACCATCATGGCACTTGATGATACATGTATATTTGAACAGTGAGTGAGAAACTGAGAGGTATGAAAGATAGGGATGCAGAGGTCGCACTGGAAAGAATGACTGCCGATGAGTGATGAAAAGGGAAACCAAAACCAGTCAGCTCGCTGCGGAAGGTCAGACAAAACAAGCAACCAAAGAGTGAAAGGAACCAGCATATTCTCCAGTGGTTGTTAATGTTAGAACAATAGACAGAGCACGTATGGGAATTCCCCATATGCAATGATGCAGGTTCCAGGAACAAGTAACAAAGTATGTAAACAAATGAGTTCCAAGTGGAAAGCAGAAACATTACTTTTTTAAAAAAAAATTAGCGCTACGTTATAAAATAATGAAGTAATAACATTCAGCTTAAACAGTAACCCACAGTATAATATGGTCCAGAATCTAGGAGGGTTCTGTGTGCATTCCCCTCCCCCTCCGCTTCGCTCCCTTCCCCCATTTGTTTTACCCATACCTCCCCTCCTTCCCCCCCCCCGCTTTATTATCGTCCTCATTATGACATAATGTAATCCCAGCAAAACAAACTGGAGCACACAATCTATTCAGATTCTGGATGAGATCATTTGAAATGAGCTCGGCATATGATTAAAAAATATACCACTCTTGTCCCTGTCAGCTAAGTGTCATCAAAATATGCTTGTGCGTGCACAAATCTTAGTCAGCGAGGATACTCCAAAGAGGGTTTGTCCTCAATATTCGTTTCCAGGCCCATGGTGCTGGGGTAAGGTCTAGCGATGTTCCTGAACTGATCAGATACATTCCTCTGATCCATCAAATGTTGCACAGAAAGCAAATGGAAGACAACCCGTGTTGAAAAATCAGTCTTAATTCAATTACCTTGTTGCGTCCCTTGGTCTAATAATGTTGTGTGTAAAAAGCGCCTTAGAGATTTAGGCCATATTCACACGCACATTTTCAAAAACTTCCTTTAAAATGGTCTCTTCTATGACGTGTTTGTCTCCCCTGCAGTAAATCTAATTTGAGAGACTTGATTATGTGCCTTTGGTTTTTTATGGACTAACCTCATGACTCAGATAATAATATTATGTCGTTGATTTTTTTGAAAGTTTGGCTGAGAGACACGAAGGAAAGGTCAAGATCCAAACATGCGATGTAGAAAGAATAGTTTGTCATAATGGACAAATGACAATAATAATAGTGGTGTTAATGCTAGTGATTAGGAAGCTGAAGTTCCACTGGAAATGGCTGCAGTGGGAGTGGAGAAAGGGGAAGCCAGAACCAGCCAGCTCGTTGGGATGGTCAGATGAACAAACAAACAAAGATTGGAGGAAACAGCGGGCCAGTAGACTGTTTGGTGGTTTGTAGAACAGGAGACAGAGCTCTCATGGGAATGTACCAAGTGCAGTGACGCAGGTTCCAAGAACAAATGATGAAGCAAGTAACTAACTGAGTTCCAGTGGAATATAGGAGGATTATGTTTCTATTGGCTTTACGTATTGAAATAATGAAGCATAAATTCTAACAAGTTTAAAATGATATGTACTGGATATAGAATTATATTAATATACACACACTTCACACTCAATACTTATTTGTTTGCAAAGCATTACACATCATAATAGTGATCAAGTGGTCTACCACTGGCTAGGAGAGTTCTCTTTATGACATTCTGTAATTACAGAAAAACCAACTGAAGCGTACCATTCATTCAGATTCTGGAAGAGATAACTCCAATCCAAATGAGCTCGGTGTGGGATTCAAAGATGTCCACCTCTTGTTCCAGTCGGTTTACGAAAGAGATTTACAATGTCATCAGAGCGTGTGGGAATCTTAGTAATTGAGGATATTCTAAAAGAGAGTTGTTCTGAATATTCTTTGCAAGGGACATGAGGCGTGGGTAGGGTGTTGCGATGCTCCTGATCTGGCTGTTTTATTCAGGGATCGTAGAACTGATATCAAGTGTAGCGGCTGCCAAGTGGGCAAACGGAAGACAACTAGTGCTGAAAATCAGTTCCCATCCAATTACCCTGTTGCGTCCCTTGGATTATTGTTGCTGTGTGTGAAAAGCGCTTTAGATTTTTAAGCCATTTTCACACACACATTTTCAAAAACTTCCCTTAAAATCGCCTTTTCCATGACGTGTTTGTCTCCCCTGCACAAAGTCCAAATTGACAAAATTATGTCCCTTTGAGTTTTTTATGGACTAATCTCTTGGCTCAGGTAAAGTACTGTAGATTGTTTAAAATCTTGGCAGACAGACGTGAGGGAAAGGTCAAGATTCAGACAAGCAATGTGGAAAGAGCAGTTTATTTTTGTGGACTAATGACGAAATAGTGATAATGTTGGTGACGGTGATGGCGGTGATATTGCGGCTGAATAATCCTGCAAGCTTGGTTTTGCTTCTTGGGAGTAAGTAGGACAGGTTAGAATATTAGAATATTTTGTCATCATCAGCAGCAGCACCACCACCGCCACCACCACAATCACCACTAATATCAAAACAACAACAACAACAACAACAACAACAACAACAACAACAACAACAACAACAACAAGTTAAAGAATGCAAGATGCAGACCTAGCCATACGGGAATCCTGAGAGTATGAAAGTCAACACAGTCAACAGGGAGAATTCAACAGAGTTTCTCTCTCCATCAAATAGTCTACATGTAAGTACATGTAAGCGATTTTTCCATACTGTTAAGGCCAGGGGAAAAAGCACTGTTGACACTATTTCTGTCCAGAACTCTCTCATGTGTGCTTTCTCTTTTCTAACCCTACCCCTAAATTCTGGGTGGGAGAACCCGGGACAATGCCCTACATGATGAGCATAATTTTGAAACCTTTGACAACAAGGCACCAGTCATAAGTGCATGTATCATTTTCATATCATTTTATTCGTATACTTCTTTTAATCATATTCTTGAATTAGGCAAGAGCAATAATGCAATAAAACAATCAACCCCACTAACCAGGTGATCAGCTAAAATGGGGTACACATGCTCAGTATTTTACAGCGTGCATCTTGAAGTCAAAACTGATCATCAGAATACTCCAATTAGAGGGTAATTAAGATCGTTTCAAGTGAAATAAAGAATTGATTTACAACATTCAGACTTAACTGATGTAGACATGATATTTATAATACTCAGTTGACACCTACTTATATATTCACATAACATCCCACATCATATTATGGATCATTGATTAGAAAGGTACTACATGTTTCCTCCTCCCTTCCCATTTTTACCCTTCCCCCTTCCAGCCTCATAAACGTCCTCATTATGACACTTTATAATCACAAACACACAAAAATAAAAAAATGGGGCAAACCTTCCATTCAGAATCTGGAAGAGATCGCTCCAGGTGAACTCGGCATTTGGTTCAGAGATATCCAGCTCTTGTCCCAGAATGGCAACCAAATTTTCTTGTGAAAGTTAGAATCATAATCCCTAGTGTAGTACTCTACAGGGGTCTGTCCTGACCTGTCGTTTCAAAGGTCATGGTACATGTAGGGTCTTTCTGTGCACCTGGTCATCTGTCTGGTCACTACCAAGAAACCTCTGATTTATCATGAAGCGATAGGCAAATGGGAGACAACTCGTGTTAAAAAAAATCAGTTTCCATCCTAATATCTTGTTGTTTCCCTTCGATTATTGCTTTTGAGTGTAGCAAGCGCCTTAAACATTTAGGCCAGATTTACACACACTTTTTCAAGAACGTCCTTTAAAATCGCCTCTGCCATGACGTGTTTGTCTCCCTTGTAATAAGACGAACCTGAGAGACTGAGTTATGTACCTTAACCTTAACCTTTATTCAAGGTACATAAAATGTTATTTTTTTAAAGCTTGATGCTGAGAGACATGAAGGAAAGATCAACATTCATAGGTCAAGATTCAGACATGCGATAATAGTGGTGGTGATGGTGGTAATGGAGGTGGTAGTAATGATGACTGTAGTGAACTACTGAATAATTTTAAAGCTTGTATTTGTTTTATTCTTAAATCAAGATCAAATAAGACAGGCTAGAATAGTCTAACATCATCACCTTCAGCACCAAAATCACCATCATCACCACTGCCTCCACCACTAACAACAACAACAACAACAACAACAGCAACAACAACAACAAATGCAAGATGCAGATCCTGCAAGAAGAGTAACTTGTATGTTTGAGAGTCAACACTACCAGCAGGGGGAATTCAACAGTCTGTGACACAAAATGACTTCTCTATTTCTCTCTCTCTGTCATAAACATGTATCAGGAAAAAAGAAATAAGCCTAGAATTCTGTTTCTTAAGAAAATGATTTTCTTGTACACTTATTAAGAAACTGAACTTCTAATGGAGTTTTAAAACATTTAAATTGTACTCTTTAATAATACTCACTTTTTTCCGGAGCTTTCTATGTTCATGATCGTAAAAAGTGTAAAAATAACAATATATTTAGAGTACACTCAGAGAAAAAGAATAAGCCTTGCTTTTCCTGGTTCACATAACAAACTATTCCACTTAAATAGTAAGAATACAAACTAAATTTGAATCCTGGCGTTGTCTACATCTGGATATAGCAAAGCATACCCGTAAATTTATCAGCTGACATAATTATGCTCACATGATCGTCTGCATGCTCCCCTGCCTGGCTAACCACCTGTCTCTTCTTGTCTGCCAGAGTGCCACTTCCTGATCTGTCTGCTGCCCAAATTTCTGTCTCTGCAACTAGATCTACCTGCTTGTCTATTGCCTTAGCATGTGAAAATTACAGCTTGGAAATACATAACACCTCACTCTTCGAATGTTTTAAAAAAACACACAACAAGTAAGTAAAACTGGTACTATGATCACAATGCAGAGCTGGTCTTAAAGATCTATATTAGAAAATGTATATGTACCAGATCTAAGGTTGATTGATTTTCTTTGCAATATATATTAGAGCAGTTGATTCAGTCCAAGCATAAGACCTTAGATCAGGAATATCAGAACAGAAATAACAGAATTATAATATCATATTCTAAGTTACAACAGACATGCTTCTTTGTACTAGTAACTGCCTCAGACAACTAGGTATGAGTTTCTGGAATACAAACCAAGGGAAACAACTACGTGAATACGATGGGCTTTTGAAGCATATAATTATTGTTATACATAGCCTAAATCTTTAAGGATTTTTTTACACGGAAATAAAAAGTCTAGTGGAAGCAACCATGGTAATTATACAAAATTATACTAAAATGGTTTTGAGGCTTTGTTAAAGACACTGGGCGTATTTTCTTCAAACTTATCATTATTAAAAGCTATTAGTAGTATTAGTGCACAGCCATTTCATAGCCTAATTATGTTCCTGTGTATGGAGTGGTCATCTTCTGAACATCAGAAGGGTTAAAACCTTGCGACGTACTTTTTTATCAATAGTGGAGACCCGTCTTTTCAGAAATTATTTTACAGAGTTCGGTGAATTACCTAATCTGTGTGTATGTCTATGTATGCACACGTGGTATAGTTTGTGAGTGCTATACTTGTCTATGTAACTGTCACTGTGATGTTTCAATGTGCTTGTTTGTAAGTATGCAAGTCTGTTAGTTTGTAACTACTATTATAAAATGCTTACAGTGAATGTTTTAAAAGGTCTATGTCTACTATGTCTCCTATGTCTACTAGGTCTATAAAATCCTATGTCTATTAGACATGTCTTCCAAATCTAGATCTTGAGCAAGGAAAGCATTCTAGGACTTCACATGCAGCACAACGTACTTGGTTGCCCATCCCCAGCATGTCCTTGTCGCAAAACTTACATGAGACCCTCAAACACAAACATGGACATTTACTAGACTAAACCATTGAATAATGCTGATTGAAACATTGCTTCATATTCTCTGATATATTTGTCATTTCTGATTTTCTTGTTTTCTGTTTTATAACCTAACCAACCAGCATCAGAGCCTTTATGCCTCTGTATTTGTTGGCACTGTTGCAATAAATACTTATAACTAGTTTGTGTTTTTGATTTAATATATCCTCGTGTATAGCTTAAATTTTCACGTCCAGTTCTATGGACCATGGTAGTACAGATAAACATGTAAATGTGACTTGTCCTGATGTTATGTTTCATGTTGCATGTTTTGGACTATATTCAGGATGAGAATTTCATAGCTACATGTAGCTCAACATGTGCTATATGATTACAAAACCAGGAAATATAATTTGCATGTCTATCTCTGCTATGATAATCTATAAAAGATTTAAAATTGATCAACAAGGTCTCTATTGTGAATGAAATGGATAGACGTTTGCTACAGATAGCAATACAAAGTGTGTTTTCTGCTTACATTAGGTCTATGGGTATATTAAGGCTGAGGCTTGAAGTCTCACTGGTCCGCTGACAGGAGGGTGCCCAATGACAGGAGGTGCCCACTGACAGGAGAGGGTGCCCTTTTAAACATTACAAAAACTACCTATGGTGAAACCCATCATTGTTTAGACATAATCATGGGTCTCTTTGCACCAAGAGATTAAATGCTCTACCTCTCGCTCACAGGACTGGAACAAAGTACAGTATGCATATTGATGGAGTTTGTAATATGCACTCAACACAAACAATTTGCTCATTCAAACACTTTTGAGTTTATTCACAGTCAACAGCAGTCTTTATTACAAGCATCCATTCACCTGTTTCCAGGATAAAAACATCCCAAACACAGAAAAGCATAGCTCACTCCACCTAACACAGTAAATGCTCACAAGAACTAAGGGGCATGAATTCTTGAAACACAAACACACCAGAACCTTATGATCTTGAGATCCAGGGAAAAAAAGAAATACAGAGCTCAGAACTGGAGATTTACAAAATGATCTTGAGCAATTTGAGATTGGGAAGTTCTGCAATATAGGGCAGGGAGTGTGTGCAGGCCTTCTCCCATCAAGTCCTAATATTTTACTGTTCATGTCATACTCATATATAAACAAACTGAAATTATTAATATCTTAGTCACCAACTCCATTCTGTGTCAGGGCTTTTCATTACTTTTGACAAATTTCACTTGCAGACATCATGCTCTCATTCAGATACAACACACAAACAAAGGTCTATTTTGTCCACCCGGCGCCTTCACAAATGTGCCTATGTATTTGGTGCAGATGAAATAAACAAAAATGTCACCACCACTCAATCCAGACAGCAACAGTCTTACATATGTAGGGGATATAAGGCAAGAGTATAAACAGGACAGAAAATATTTGTTAAGTTGTGTCTCTTGGACCATCAAACAGATCTATGATATGGTGGTGAAAGTTAACCAGCAATTATTGCTTTATTAGGGAATGTACATCATAAATGTTTATACTGAGAGACAATCATTTTAGCCATAAAGCTAAAGGGATGGTGTTGATTTTTTGTGATATAAAAAAATTTGTGAGCAAACTTTTTTGTTTTCACATTTTGGACAAATGTATATGTCAAGTTATCAAATCTTGAAATTAAAAAAAGAAAAATAAAAGTGAAGAGGGATCTTTTAAAAACCATGATAAAAGTTAAAAGATAGGCTAAAAATGCATAATCCTTGTATCCAGGCAAATGCCTTATACCATTTCATAGATTTATTGACCCACCAGGGCAGTCATTCATTAACAGAAGCCTGCATCACTGTTACAAGTGATGACCACTAGCAATCAGTTAATGGGTTTACTGTCTATGAACAGAGGTCAAGTTTATGGAACAGTGACAGAAGAAAATATGAAAGAACTGCTGTCCTAACACAGTCACAATATGGGCATGATGTTATCCTGAGAACAATCCAGAGCACAATGTAGTAATCATTCCAACACTCTGCTACACTGAAAGACATCACACTCTCTAAATGAGCTCACTCTCCCAAAAGTGTATCTCTGGTAACACTGATCTCAAAGCACAAACATTTTTACATCTCACCAAACATTAAATATGAACTTAAAATCTCAAAATAAGTATACATAAGATCCTTGAATAGCAGTGATGCTGTTAAATGAAAATCATTCCATCCATAACTGGTTCTCATTGGTCCACGGCATTACTCTGCAATTGCACACAGTATACCAGGTGGTTAAACAAACAAAAAAATCCATTTAATTAAAATCCAATAACTTCAAGTGTAAAGAGGAACTAGGATCAAAGTTTGGGCATATTAACAGACAGATATAATCTGCCATTACTAAGTGTTATACCCTCATTACGATGGGAAATAAATGTCACCAGTCAAAAGATGATGTGCTAGGGTCAGTGTATCAGATAGCCACCGGGCTTGCCACTGTTAAATATGTTTTTAGTGTTTTAGCTGTGATACAACTGAAGCACATCACCAACACATTTCACATTTGCATTATTGGCAGGGAACTGTCATCTGCCAATGTGTGCCTAATTTCAGTCTATAAAATTTGAACTTTTGAAGTCATTAAACTTTGATCTTAAATGAAGTTTGTTTTGTTTCTGATCACGTGATATACTCAGAGTCATGTACAAACACAGTTCAATTGAGTCAATGTGATCTGAACTTCACAGGAGTAATAAAAAGTCGTGATCAGTGGAAGGTGTCATTAAGAAATGCTGTTGGACATGTATGAAATGTTAGCATTATACAAAATGTATAAGTAAATGGACTGCATCTAAAGCAAAGTCATTTGTAATTTGACCTCAGCATGAGGAAGAAACAATTACTGTGACTCAAAGCTTGCCATAAAACCAGACAGCCAGTCAGCTGACCGCTTGAATCACATATTGTCCATGCTGACAAAGCAGGTCATGAACCAAATGACTAAATTAGCTGACATAAACAAGTCACACATAAAAACACTAGGAGTACAGTTTCAAGTAAATCACTCAAATATTGCTGGAGCTGTAAAAAAAACATTAAATTTGGTCATGAAGAGCATCATTTTCAACAAACTGAAACCACCACACGAATGCTGCTAGACTTTTCATGGTACCAAACATCACTGAGAAGACATACAATGGCTCTGTTTGTCAGACTGTAAGGATTTCACTATGCAGTTATAACTTTCAGAATAACCACCTTGTTTCAGCACCTCTTAGCATGGATTCCTTAAGCACATTCCAAATGGGCACCAATGCTGGCTGCCCTATGGCATTCATAAAGATCTTGCTTACATGCAACATACTTGACATGAACCTCCTGGAGGCAACATCTGGGAAATTTATAGGGAAGCTGGCTCCTCCACTGAGCAAATCATCTGGCATCATGCATATGCCATCCATGGTAATCCACTCCCAGATTATATGTAAACATGAAAGCCATATGGATTCCATGTCGATTCTCAGTACAGTATGTTAGGACATCAGCTATTTTCTTCCTCCACATTCTCATCAACATTACTGCCATCATCAGCATTTTTATCAATGTCACCATCATCAGCATTTTCATCATTGTCATTGTCTTTATTATCATTATCATCGACATTGTCTTTATCTTCCTCCTCCACCTCCTCAACATCATCCTCATTATCATCATGAGCCCCGTCATCTCCATGGGAGCTGAGCATGGCTTTGATAGCTCTGGCCCTCATCTCTAGCTCCAGCAATTCCATTTGGTCCATCATGATGGAAGGGAGGACTCCACCCTCGCCTCCCTCCTTCAATGAGGCCATAAGATCCCCTTCAATGTCTTCCATATCTTCATCATTATCATCTCCGTCATCATCGTCGCCCTCCTCAGCATCATCTTGCGTTCCTCCTGCCTCCATGTCCTCCTCTGTCCTCTGTTCGTCATCACTCATTGGTTCCTGTTTGACCACAACATTTTGGTAGTCGTCACCCTGAGGAAGAGAAATTACTAAATGAAAACAGGATTGTACCGAATGATTCTAAAAAGCAGCAATCAGGAAACTCTCACTGTGGAGAGCAAAACAACAGAAGGTCATCAAAGAAAAAGCTCCCCTTCAGTGTTTAGGCCTTTTGAATTTTCTGACACCTGAAGGAAGTTGGCCCACACTTTGGTCCTGATCCTAGGTGCCCCTCTGATGTTATTGGTATAAAGTATTCTAATTCCTCATTAAATTATTAATATTTTACAATATAGAGCCTGTTCTTTATGTCTGATACTGTCACCAGAGTAAGCTTAAATTTCTGAACAAAATGAAACCAGTATCTGTATTGCACCCAGTCAAAATGGGGAATACGTCACTAAACTGAAGACTGAGAAGTCATGCTCTGAAGGTGAGTGGGGCCATCCAGTATCAAATGTTTATTTGTTGTGGAAATCAAGAGTAAAGTAATTTCTATAAACAGGAAACACTGACATGACAAGCAAATTCTCAGTGATTATGGATATATTTCAGGTTTTGTGAGGTATGTTAAATCAAATAATTACTATTAAATTGTTAGATTATTGCAATTTTCTCTGATCTTTTTTTATTGCATGGAGTAGCCCCTTGCCACTTCACATAATGAATGCCACTTACTTGGGTAAGAATAATGCTCAGTAAAAATTCATGCCCACTTAAAATACACACATTCAGTTTTCATATCATTTTACCAAAATAGTGATGTAAGCCTACTCTGACTGGCAGCAAGACATCTGCATAATGATCCAGTTTGTGGAATATGACCTTTAATATCATCATGAAAGAAAAAGACCTGTGGCTCTTTGCGTATGGACTGAGGTAGCTATGGTGAACACTAATGTTTTGAAGTTTCCCAACAGTGCAAGTGTGTAAATTTATAAAAAAATTACACTTATGGCCATTAAACTGCTAATTCACCTGCTGGTCTGCCTTCCTCACCAACTCTCCATCTTCTGAGCCAGAGGTGTATGTCTCTGGGGGTTCATCCTCCTCTTCTTCCTCCTGCTCCTCTCCATCCCCTTCTTCCCCTGAGTCAGGTGGTTCCTGCTTTATTTCCACTGGTCCAGGTAAATCCTGGTGAGGAGAGACAGAGATAGAGAGAATATGATCACTTCTGATACAATGAATAACATACGAACAAATTAATGGATATGTCCTAATTGACAAATCACTACTTCGGTTTACAAGACATTGCTTGGGTACAGTATCCCATTACACACCATCCTGACTTAAATTCAGGTTTTGATAGATTGTATACTGTATCCAATCCTCAGACCTTTACCTCTAATATTTTCATGGTATGATAGAAAACTGCAACTTTCTTTTCACAATTATCTCATAGCTCCACATATTGGAATATAGCAGTGTTTGTTCAGGCACTTCAGAAAACAGCACTAATCAAAAAGCTAAGTACTCCTTCCTGACATGAGCCAATTTAGAACTTTTGCACCTAACAATGTCAGGGACTAAAACCGATAACTTGTTATCAAAATCCTCGTTATAAAACCAATTTGTTTCTGCAAAACATTTTGCAGGTCACAATATGTTCTTACACATCTTACTGCATTTAATATGAAATGCACCTCAAATTTATCCAAAGAAAAACAAGACACATCCCTATTGGAAAGTATTTCTGGGTTCTCTATGGGGCCTTTTTTCTTTTTTTTTTTTTTTCCCATATCAAACCATAGTGCCCCTGTCACTTATAAAAATCAGCCTCTGCAAAGGTGACCCTCTCCATCCCTGGCTTGTTAACCAATGCAGAATTATAACCATGGAAAAAAAGCAAATATTCATTAAGTATTAAACATAAAGAGGTTTCTTTATTTACGTGTCCTCATAACTGACCAAAGTGTAATATGCCACAATTTTAATACAATAACAACATATTGCTGTTCTCAAACTGATGGTATCTACAGTTATTATGAAGTCATGTCACACATTTTTTTTTCTATAGACTCCAAGACTACTGCAACACACTCATTCTGTGCAGAGAGATCTCTCTTAGCTTTCCTTGTCCCGGAATGGCGCCTGTCTAAACAATAGCTAAAGCAGTCTCAGTACTCAACATTAGGAAACTTTTTTTCTGCATTATGCGGGGTGGGAGAGAAGGGGCTGATTGTTGGAAAAGGAACAGGAACAGGAACAACCAGTTAAATATGGACACCTTCCACACCGGTTGTCTATGAAGAAATAAGATCCACAACAACTGAAACGCCCCTTCTGGTTTATTGTCAAGGGTGAATCATTCATGAAAGACTCCTTTTCTATGAAATCAACAGTAAATTATCATGATTGTTCCCCTTGTACCACAAACTGCTATCGAATTCATGCTGCCCAGGTCATAAGAATCCGAGAAGGCAAATAACAAGCTTTAAGATACCATATCGTTCCATTCTGGACTTTTTTTGTTCCTTCGAAATATGCCCTATTCGGAGACAAAGGGGAGAGAGAGAGAGTAGTCCTTCTCTTGGGTGGATGAGTCTTTGTTCCCCCTAGCAACGTCGCAGATTTCTTCGGTTTTCGGGCCTCACCGATCAGTTTGCTGAGACTTCTCTATTGTTAAGTGTAAGGTTTCATTACTACCTTCCCAGCCTCATTTTATTTTATCAGCCATGGAACACACACACAAAAAAAAAACCAACAACTTACCTCAGCGTGTCCTTCCTGATCGTTTCTGTGGGAAAGAAAAATAAACAAAGAATATAACGACGTTTCAAAGTCTTCCATACAATGTTTTCTAATGCATCATCAAATATTACTATTATTCACCACATTACTGTTCAACCTCAACCCTCGCTCTCCTCGGAAGACCAAATACATAGAAAAACCTCTTTGGACCTCCTAGGAAGGATGCAGTGCCGTTGTCATAATTTCATAAACAAGTAATAACATCAACTCTCGGAATGGGCTTGCAAGTCTGAACAGCGAATTTCTGATAAGTAATGAGACATAGGCCCACAACAAAGACCCCCNACAACTGGCGGTTACACAAAGGTTAACAACGAATAATTCATTTTCTCTTTTTTTTTAAAGCCTCCCTAAATAGAAAAAAAAAAACAACTCCGCACTGTCGAAAACGGTGGCTTATCAGATTTCATAGATGTAGGTGACTGTATAATGAACTGCATAAACAGTATATAAACTTGTCCCCTTAGCTTTATTATGGCATGATGATAGTGGGCAATAAAACTCTGACGTTTTCACTGCATATAGTTGGGTATCCAAAATATAGACAAAAAAATAATAAACTGATGAAAATAATAATATGAATGAAGTGTTTTCCCGAGACATTTACACGATGTCCATAACGAGAATCGAACCCCTGACCTTTTGATCCCGGATCAACACCGTAACCATTCAGCCACGCTGTAGCGCTGCCAAGCGTATGTCAAAGATCAGCTCTTGTGTAACAAAAAATAATGATGTTATTTCAAGATCCTTCTGAAATTTACTGTTATTGCGCTCATTAAACCGGGTTAGACACGCTGCGGCAAAGTTTATTTTCAATCGGAAAGAAGAAGTGAATTGCCTAAGACGGCCTTACACTCTCACACTGACCTATTCCAAAACGCCATTAACTTCAAATGCTCCAAATGTCACATATGCGCAGTCCTATGACAATAACAACTGACATTTCAATGACATTCGGGGCCAATTTAAAACTCCGTGACATTTTGCGGAAATTTTAAAGTGACTGGCGTTCTGGGCAAACTTCGGAGTGAATAATTAAAGAAAACTGTCAGAAAATTAGTACTGGAATCAATAGGTTGAAACCCAGCCCAAGCCTACGAACGCAGAATACGAGGACCCGGTAGTCTGGTTAAAATGACTTAACTTAGGCCCCGGTATCTTTACTTGTTATTTATATAAAGGATATTAAAAATGTCGACTTTTCTAAGTGTCTGCGCAAGTTTCGGTGTTCCATGATCTTCAAACAACTTGTAACTTTACAATTTCCGGAGATGTCAAATTTTTCTAAGAGTTTACACAATTTCCAATGTTCCCTGAAAATCAAATGTCTTATAATGTCAAGATAAAACTTCCAGGGTTATCCTGATATCGGGTGCCCCCTTCGCTCCTTCCCCCTCCCCACTAGAACTTTATTCAAAGTTTAATTTACTTTGAAAATACAGATGCTATATAGCTCAAATTTGGCACACGTGGCAAATGGATATTTGGATATTGCCTCTTAGTGCAGCAAATTTCAAAGATCTAGGGTCTATGGTTATGTCACCGCCTTAAAAAAAAAAAACCACCAAAAAACCACGACAACACACATTCTAAGAATAGCCTCCTCTGTCTTGGCCGGCTCATGGGGCAAGGCAAATCATTTTTTCCGGCATGTGCTTTTCATTGTTTTTGCACTATAGCACCTAGGCCAATAAAACTTTATATCTGTGTGTTGGCTTGCCAAAATTTTCATCCCCTTTTCTTTTTCATTTTTGAGGTTATTGCGCCTTGATTAAAGTACTCCTTTGAAAAAAAAACCAAAACGTTACTGCACTTCGAATTACGTAATTTATTTTTGGAAAAGTTGCACTCTGGATTACATATTTTTTTCGGG
>JAWQUT010000035.1:1455546-1477331 GCA_033807755.1 Ellobium chinense
GAAGGAAGGAAGGAAGGAAGGAAGGAAGGAAGGAAGGAAGGAAGGAAGTAAGGAAGGAAAGGGACGGCGAGGGGGTTAGGGTGGTGGGTGGGATGAGTGGAGTGAAAGGGGGAGGCAGGGCGACAGGATAAAAGTAGGAGGGAGGTACGTATGAAGAATATCAGGCAGAACTGTGAAAAGCGGGAGGAAAATTAGGATGGCACAGAGAGTTCTAATGATATTGCGCAAAACGAGTTCGGACAAGGTTCCACTGATCGAGTTGCAAAAATGACTTAGAGATCGCCCTTCACCTTCCTCCCCCTTCCACACCCACACCCACACAACCATCCACCCACTCACCCACCCAGAGAGTAAATCTATGATCCCAGTTCAGTGTCCAGTGATATGGTATTACATGAGCCGTGAAACTATGCACCTCTGGGACAATGAAATTAGGGAAACTTAATCACCCACATGAAATCCGCCTTGCTCTTCGTAATAGTGAGCACAGAAATTTAAGAGCAACCATATGACGCCGTTATAGAGAGCTTTCACTTTCACGTCCGGATCTCTTCCGGACCATTATGGCAGAGGTAGCCAAGGGCATATGGCATTTCCTGGTGTTACGATCATACTGCACATTACGAACTTGAATCAGATTAATTTGAATTTGTCATCTAGCTCATAACGTGCAGTATGGCGAACTGTACAGGCCGACTCTGCGAAAACGGTCCGTGCGAGAGCCTAACTTGAAAGCATATGCACTCAATTAATGCCTGTGTTGAAAGAGAACATGGTATTCCATAAAAATGAAACGGAGCATGTAATGTCTGGCAACCCTTTCGACAGTGCAAAGAGACAAAATATCTCATAAACGTTTTAAGATCTTACGTTTTTAAGCTCATACATACAGTATATGAATCTCAAATAATTATGTCTCAAGAAACAAAATGAACAAATGAACAAGCTGAACAAAATGATACCACCACAGAAAAACTTCAAAAATACGTGTGCTTTCGTCATGAGATAAAAGTTATATGTCTTGCTGGGGTATACTAAATATCAAGATCTGAATGACAGAAAAATGATGAATCAATGTCTGTGAGATAACGAAGTAAAAGGTATTATTGCTGCTCGTCTATACTTGCATTTGGACTAATTGTAGAATACAAATTTTATACGTCGACATGAACCATACATGCATGATATGAAAACACCACACAATCACCCAGACATACATACACTGAGTCTAGACACGCCGGATCGTGCAAATGCTTTTTTACAGTACCAATCTCTTTTTCAAATAAGGGCAGCTATTTTCCCCCTTACTATTTAGGTTTTTAACTTGAAATCTATGTAAATAGCAAGTGAAGGCACGTGGAACAATGTCAGCACAATTCAAAAGTTCAAACTGACTCGCTGCCCTTTCGCTCAGTCAATATCCACGTGTCTAATGAAATACACAGTTATTTCACTCCCGCCCGTTTTTCATTTAATTGCACCGTTTGTTTCAGAAAATCAGATTTATCAACAGGGTGTAAAGTAATAATACGTAGTCTTCCCAGCACGAAAAGAAATGACGAATGTTTGAACAAAAACAAACTACACAAAAAATACAACAAATATTAAGTTTATCGAGCGAGGCTGACACTAATTAATTTTTCCCTCGCTGTTCGTAATTATTATCATTCGACGTTTTCTTCATTTTTCCCCTAACGTGAATAAAACATACAATAACCCATGCCTACATTTCAATACCTGTCATTTCATTTTATTAATTTTGTTTCGCTAACTGGCTCGGAGGATCGATATTTTCAAGTCTGCTCCTCTTTACGCACAAAGGCTGCCCGCGGAATCTTGACTTGCAATAGAAAGCAATGAAGGAGGAAAGCAATAAATAAATGATATAAGCAGAATTACAAATAAATCCTTCGGCATCTTCCGTAAACACTCGGGCCACCAAATGTGTTCTCGAGTTCATAGTGGTTTGCCAAAATATCGTGTATCATAGGAATGTCGGTGTCATTGTCATCAGAACAGGGCCTCCAATTTTCATTAGTACGTCCCTAATAGATGCAGTGGAGCTCACAAAACACGAACTTCAAACCAATCCGCTGCCGCTGGTGTGGCATTAGTAACTTACGACAAAATAAAATGGCGTCGGATTTTCGGTAGGGAATGCGCTTTGAATGCGTTTTATGACAAAGCACACGGTACGTGCGATTTGTCTTACTAGGCCTCAACACTGAAACTATCCATCTGCAGCCAATGGCTGTGAGTTCAATAAAACGAAAGTACCCACAGTATATGCAACCAAAAAGAACTGATTCATTTACCATTTTGATTACAATCTAAGAAGAGTCTGTATAGTCAACAGAGAAACCGGAGATATTCGTGACTGCTTCTAAAGATCAGTCATGCTATTGTGGTACTGGTGTCTACTGCTGATGCTGCTGTGCACACTGGTAATTAAACCCTCAGACTCCCTGTGCCGACAACTATCATGAATTTGTCAAATCACGTCACACTGAGGGGCAGACCTTTTACTCACACAGTATGGTTCACCTTGAGGATATCTACTCATTTTAGAGCATTTGCTATGTTTGGTGAAAAAAAAAATTGTATTTTCAATAAAGTTTTAAACAGAAAGAGGGATACAGAGAAACTTCTGAAAGCGAGGGAGAGTGAAGAGGCAAACAGACCAGGAGCTGTTTCAATCATTATGTTTGGTGGGCAGGCAGGCAAGCAGGCGGGAAGGCAGGCAGGCAGGCAGGCAGGCAGGCAGGAAGGCAGGCAGGCAGGCAGGAAGGCACTCAGGCAGGCAGGCAGGCAATCAGGCAGACAGACGGACAAGCAGGCAGGCGGACGAAAAGACAGACGTACAAATGGAAGACAGAAGGCATAAACACAGACTGGCATCCATACAAATCAACATACCGACGGACAACCACACAAGCAAGTGCTAGAGAGACAAACATAGATAGCAGGCAGATACGGATGCTACGCGACATTCAGATATTAAATATAAACAATAATATATTATACAATAAGACACAATTATTGCTTATTATTAATTCGCAGATATTACTCATAGTGACAGATTTTATAACAATCATAAAATTGCAGTAAAACAAACGAAAGAGAGGATGAGGCAGTTACGAGATGAGTGTTTCCAAGCAGAGAAGAAAAAAAAACAACAACAACGGTAGCTTTGTTAAATGCCGTTTACTGGTCCTCCAGATGAGCAGCAGCTGCTCGAGCGGGAAGCGAATCTGCTATCTACACGACACTTGTGACACGGACGAGTAATAATAGCGGCTATGACGTTTCTTCCTACTTGTTACGCAGTATTGTCCAGTGTTACTAGCACCGTGGGCTCCAATAGCTAAAATATCCCAGTGGTCAGGAGACCAAGCTTATAAACCACGGGTGCGGAGTTCGATCCTCACTGCGGGCATTTTTTGTTTTTGTTTTTAATGAATGCAGAACATACTGAAATAGATCTAGTCTATGCAAAATATTAGAATTATCCACATGTCCCCTCTTATTTCGACTTCACTGAATAAAAAGGTTTCCTCATGCAGTCATCCTATCCTATCCTATCCTATCCTATCCTATCCTATCCTATCCTATCCTATCCTTTCTCATACCATACCATACCATACCATACCATACCATACCATACCATACCATACCATACCATCATACCATACCATACCATACCATACCATACCATACCATACCACTTATGTATATTTGTAGACAGCAGATTCGCGGGTGGAAGGACATAATATACATATATATATGATAATACTAAGGCTTGGGGATTGAGTACATTGGGACGCTGATGGCTGCGGATTGGTGCACTGGGGTGCGGTGGGATTGAGGGGGGGGGGGCTGAAGAGCTCAAGGCTATTGCGGGTGACTGAAGGGCTAATGGAATGACGCAGGTACTGAATGATGAACACCATGTCACTGATTGATTGGCCCCACACCCACACGTTCACCAAATGGTAAGCAAACACCAAAATCTGGAGAGAAGCCGGCACTACTGTTTCAGCTCTAGATAGCAGAATTTTTCTCTGCGCGATCAGTCGATAGCAAGACGACCTTGGGACTGCTCGTACTTCAATGGAAGACCAATTAAATTGATTAACTAATAATATGCAGACGAGCATAGTTGTCTATCATTTGAATAGCAGTGTTCATGACAAAGGGAAGGGGGGAGAGGATCTCTATTTCACAAAATATATGTGTTCCTGCGTGCTTCTTTCCAGAGTCGGAGTTGCCTCCCACTTCTGTTATAATTTCATATGTGCTTGACGTATAAAATTGAACACAAAAGATAAAATTCACCGTTGATAACTGCCCAGTTGTAAAGAATGTTCACAGCGGGATTCCATTTATGATAATTCACACGTAATACAGTACAATTACACATTACAAGTCAAATGGCTAACACAGTCACTGTAAGTAGCCGAGATGCTCGATTCTGACCCTTTAATGTCTAACTCCTGTTACTCATATACATCTCAGTCGACTGATGTCATGTCCAAAGGACACTACTACCACAAGACCATCCGACTTGATAGCCCAACTCACAAACCTCAGGTATGATAGTCTCTGGACTGTGACTACTGTGAGTGACTCACAAACCGCACAGCAACGCTCCTCTGGTGTTATACCAGTCATGTAAATCATTCTCACTCAGTCTTAACTGTGGTTTGTACTCATAACATCACATCGACAGCTGTATAAATTTCCCTCTTCGACAACCAGCATGACCCCTCGGGTGCCTTCGCAAAAAAATACCCCCTTGTTTACGCCTCTACATTTTAATGATAATCATTTAGACAAGCTGTTTTTCGCCCTTGCACTACAAAAACCGACCCAAGGTGAGTCCTGTGTCACCCCATTTGTTTTTTTTTTCTAAAAATTCTCACTTCGGTGTTTGAATTGCAAAACAAACAGTTGTTACAGCGTGAGTATCAGTTGAAAGACAGCGAGAATAATGTTTAAAATAAGGCTTAAAAAATTGAGCCAGCGGCGTAGCAAACGGGTACTTGCTGAAGGTTTGAGAATAACACTTTTACAATGCCAAAATAAAGAAACAACACAGGAAGAAAAACAAAGAAGGAAAAAGAAAGATCGAAAGCAAGCGAAAGAAAAGAATAGCAGAAAGATAGAAGGAAAGTAATTGATGTTTGACGAATGACTAAATTATATCAAAATAGGCTTGTCTCCGATTATAATGGGTAGTTGGAAACTAGTAGGAAACTGGTTGACTGACTTTTAAGAGTTGGGAGGGGGAAGGGGGGTACCAGCAGACTCGTCACTTAAGGACAATCCTGCCCCGTGTATGCAGCTGAATCCACTTTAACTCCTGGGAGAATGTGAGAGGTTAATGAAAACGGTGCCATTTTTCCTTCTGTTCTCAAGTTAACTGTTTATTGAGTGAAACACATGAAATTTTACAACTTATGAAACCCTGTGAAAATACAGGGGCGCATTTTTCAGTCCGGCGTCGAAGTATGAGCCCCTTCTTGACGTTAGTTAGAAATATAGCATCTTTCACGCACATCCGAAATGAGAGCTCGGCAAAATGGCCGCCACCATCTACAGTTTGGAATTTGTTAGTGAAACTTTTTATGGCCTTGTGTCGAAGGAGGATGTGACAAGAATCAACCCTGGTATGTATTTTAATTATTGAGACAAAGATATAAGTATATCAAACGCCACTCTAAAGTCAGCGCACCCTTTTCTAGCTTTTCCAAATCGGTGTCAGCCAGCTTGGCTTGCTTAGCATCTCATATTTTCAATGCTTAGAAACTCCAAGGGACCGCCCACAGAATAAAAGGACCGCCCCTTTCGCGTATCCGCCAGGACAAAACAAACGTAGCTTAGCTGTAGGCAAACAGAACAAGCATGGCGTGTTGTAGATAGACAGTGGGGAAAAGAATGTGTGAGCAAGATGTTTAGATGATAAATGAGAGTTTGACTGCAAACGAAAAAAATCGATACCGTACTCACTTTATGGGAATGTTTTTGAAAAATCGACAGAAGGAAGTTATGAACACGTGCATCGGTCACATTGTCACAGAAGGCGTGCAGTAAGGTTTAATGGGGGTATGTCGTCGTGGTGAGAGGAGGGAGGGGGCACAGGCAAAAATACATGTGAAATTAAGCGTGTGGCAATAACCACCTCTGTTCAAATCACTAGAAAGTATGAAATAATGAATTGGTAGGGAAGAGCGTAAGCGTCACCCCAATAGTGTAGAGCACGTAGCCGAGAGGTTATGGCGTTGGACTAAAGATCTAAAGGTCAAAGAGTCGCTTCCAGACAAGGTTGTGATGTAAGTGCATTTAGAAAGCATTTCATTCACATGTTAAATGGGTGTACAACACTCTAGGCAGATGGTGTCAGAATACTCGTGATCAGTGCCTGTTAATGGCAGCGGTAAGACTGAGAAAGCCTAAGAGTGAACAGGCCTGCTAGGGTAATGAAGTGGGCAATCGGGGTGAGTGAGCATTAACCTGGATATAAGACTCATAAACCACACAATTATTATTATTATTATTATTATTATAAGGGATACGAGGTACGCTCTAGGGAGGACGCGAAACAGAAACAGGAGATATTTCCTGGCGTAGTGGAAGGAGCTTTTAATTTGCCTATCATCTCTTCTACTAATGTCCAGCCAATAGCACGTCTGATTTTTACCGTGGGGTTGGGCTTAGCTCATGAACATTATTCCTGATATAAACAAGCAGTGAAAGCCTTCTCCTCCGTCCACTTTATTATTCTAGGCAACTTCCCTGTTCTTTGAGAGGAGTATGTTTGTAAAGAATTTCAACGTGCGGCAGTTGTGTATGCCTTGAAGAATGTTAGGAGATTCGAATCTTACACCGTCAGACTGTTTAGACTTACACCAAAGTGGATGCCACAAGAATAAAATAATATATGAGTACATCATGGGGCGTATATTAAAATGGGTGAAAGGCCAACGTTACAGGTAAAGACGCTTTGCCATTCTAGACATTTTCCCTGTTAACTTTTGGACTGGATTACCCTAGTAAAGAACCTCAGCAAATGTTTGTGAAGATGCCCTGTGATTTACGGGATTTCCGTCTTGCAGAATCCAGCTGTCCAGACCCACACATAAACGAATATCACGAGAGTAAAGTTTATCAGTACGATACAAATCGTATTTTAAATAGGGTGTATAAAACCAACGTTTGAGGTAGAAACGCGAATCAAAATCTACACTCCCTACTTCATCCTTAAACCAGAATAACGCATTTCCTTTCTATACTTCCTATTGACTTCTCGCTCATAAAAGTCTGAATCCTGTGAGCTCTCTCATTTTCCCCACTGTGCTTAAATCCTCCCCTTACCTTTTTCAAAACAACTCTTTGATGAGTGTTGTGCATTATTGCGGGGGGTAATCCCCCGTTATCACACCACGCGGCTCACTCGTAGTTTGTTGAAAATTTAATAACGCTTTTTTGATAATACAAGGCATAACGCGGCGTACGAAAATCACACGAAATGATGGCGATAAATTGTCAGATAACCTGATAACCATCAGACCGAGGGTACACACAAAAAGCCTTTTACTTACGCTGAAGTCATGTTTTCAAGTTCCAATCTAATCAGCGCGATTGCCACGAGTCGTGCTCACGTTTGATTTTCGAGATAATTCAAGCGTGCGCGACAGACCGTGGCGAGGAATGAGTTAATTAAGGTTTGCCGTTGTGCTATGGCTTGAAATCCAACTTTTAAGTTGCTTCTTAACAGCTTTATCATCAATGATAATTCGACCAGACATTTCATGCCATAAGTGTGCCGTCACAATATGCTACGTTCCCTAACGAAGATCTCGCACCATTTCGTGCGGTACTAAGGACGCAGTGGCATCACATACTGTCCCCAGATGTTAAGTGATTATTCTGTGCATAATACTGCGAACTCCCATTACTTTCCCAAAAAAGTGAATGCTCTAATAAAACTGGACAATTTCTAAAAGCGTTCACTGTCAAGCGACTGCTTGACGCAATAGATAAAATGGCGTCCTGAGCTCTACCGGAGCATGCCGTAGTTGCGTCTGTTAAATACTGGTCTTATTATCATTCTGCAGCTTGAACTTACCGCAAAAGGGGATGAATGGCACCAAAGGGCAAGCGTGCATGGAAAGAGATAAAATAACGGACGCGGCTTCATTGGATGAACCACCATGAACAATAGAAAATATGGGCCGGAAGTCAACAGGTACACCAACGATGCAATAAGCTCAACCTCCCATGACCAAGCCGCACGAGTTTACTCCTTATGTCCTTTGTTTCGAGCTTAAGGTACCGACTGTCATGAGTTCACCTCACGGGGACGCCACTGCTCACATCGGCGGCGTGTCACGCCCCCTATCTCACCTCCATTATAATATGTCTTTCAGCCAGACAAAATGAGGCTTAAGTCGCTCTTTAGCGAAATCAGTTAATGGTATTATATTATGAAAGCATAATGCCAGTACTTTCATTAAGTGAACCAAAAAATTGACTTAGCATTATTCTGTCATGAGCTATAGTTGTTTGAAATGGAGGGATCATCATGGAATTCGAAAAAAAAAATTGAGACAACGTCACTGAAAAACAGTTTTATAGTTGTAAAATTCATCTAATATCCCTCACAAATGCTCAAATTTATTCACAATTACTAACAACTTGCGCATAAAACTCAATGTTTTTTGTGGACGAAACGAACTTACTTTCGATCTGCGCAAGAAACAAAAATTGGATGGCAGATGGCCCATATCATGTTTAGACCCCAACGTTTCAGTTCCAAGTCTAGCGGCATAAGCTTCATTTAGACTGGCTGCAAGACATATGGCGATATAGACTGAACTAGGATGATCGCCATGATGTAGATTCATAAGGAAATAAACAGATGAAGCAATAAAATTATGTCCAATACAGGAAAGTTTTTTCAGACCCATGAACAGAGCCCTGAAAGGCTTGCAAGTATCCAGGCTCTACTCAGTTTCATATCGAGGGATTAAAACAATAATGTCATATCTGCAAGAATGCAATTTAGAGATAAACGAATTTGAATTTTTGATGAAAGCTATGAAATCAGAGATTCCTTTGTATGTGTTTTTATGATCTGTACATACTAATTTAAGCACTTGAATCACCTCAGTGTTGCAGATATTCTAGTTTATTTCAAAAATCACTTATGACAACTAAAAGGCTGAATTTTTGCAGATATAACATTCTTGCTTTAACCCTTCGATATGTTCAGATGGAAAATGAGATTACGTTGGCCCCCTAGACATGTCATATTTCATGAAATAAACCAGTTATGAAACAAATTTATACCAAGGATTCTTGCTCAAGGTTTTCGTTTTCTCAATCTCTCATTTACTCACGGACGGCTGGGATAAAATTTTAAATACCATGACCCTAGCTAAAGATGTTGCTACGAGACTGTTTAAAAAAACCAAGAAAAACTTGTAAATATAAGATATTATTGCTGACAGTTACAATCAAGATTTCTCCCACCGCCACCATTATGAGTCTGAAAGAAGAATGTTGTAAAGGGAAGGTTTTGGTGGGCTTTGATGGGTTCGTGAGTTCAGGCAAGACGCATCTACAGTCTTCCTATTAACCCACTCTTTTGACGACATGCTAAATATTCAAAATCATTCTAGACTTATCCCTTACACCCAAAATACTAGACTGCCCAAAAAGTAGTGGTGAATTGTTAAACCTGCTCCAAAAACTGAGCACCTCCTTCTGAGACCAGCTAAAAATCCAGAATATCTGGAAGTTCACAGCAAAAGTCAAATTATTCAGCGTCTCCTTATAATTACTTTTTTTTTCCCATCCTGTTTGTTAAAGGTCAATTCTTTCCAACATTCCTTCCACACGCCCCTCCTTTATTCTCCTCCCCCTCTCCCCCCTCCCCCACCCCGGCCCTTCTTTCTCTTGTTTTCATTCCCGCAACATGACCAAGCGACAAGAGACAAGTTGGATTAATTTTGCCAGGGGAAGTAATCGCGTCGAAAAGTTTTAAAACAAGCGGATGAAATCTACGATACCCAAAAGGACACCAAGAGGATCTGTTGGCTGTCAGTCACGGACAAGACACACGGGGGTCCTGGCCCGCAGTTTCTTTGTCTGTGGATCAAATCACGGCCGGTTCAAGTTCGACTTTTCATGCTCTTTCTCGCTTGTTTTTGGAAAGCGTCGGCCGGCAACAAAGGGAGAGAATGGAGGAGTGGGGAGTTAAAGACAGGGATTTCCTGTTCACTCTAAACAATCGCAAAATGGCGACAAAACTGGAAAGAGAAGGGGAGGGAATTCAGACAATGCGTGTGGTAAACCACAAAAAACAAAAACGTGCCCCCGCTGTTCAGCTGAACTATATAGAATTTCATACACGTATCTCCTTTTGTATTCATCTTCTCATTTGTCTTTCGCTTCCTTTTTTCTCTTCTCTTTGCCCCTGACCCACCACCCAACCCCTCACCATCTTGGTCTTCCTCCATTAACCGTTAACTTCGAGTCCATCTGCAGCTTTGTCCTAACGTGAGTCTATGTCGTTCGTAATATTTCGTAGTGAAAGTTGTATTGTAAATCTGGTGACAAGCGTTATAAACCAATAACAGACGCAGAATGTGCAGAGTGCCTGAACTGCAGTTCATATCATGTGACACTAAAGTGAAAACCAGGTTAATTCGTTTTCATGTTTTGAAAAAAATTACTCTGGTTGTTGGACAGCTTCGAATTATAAATGCGTGTGAAGGGGAAACTAACAGCACTACAACCGAATGTTCATACCTGATCTAACAGCAATTTTACGCTCAATAAATATAACTTCATATGGGTCATTTAACAGAACAACAAATCGCTATAATGTTGTTTAAAAGTGTCTCAGAATGTGGGAATGCCTCACTAAGTAACCTCTCTAAACTTTAATGTTAAAATGACAAACAATGGTACTTGAAAATTCATTACTAAATATTTCATTTGGGCCTATACGCTTGACAGGAAATCACGTTAGTCATCACACAGAGAGCAGAAGTACATGTACTTTGAGATGACCTTATCCAGTAGATGGAGATTTGGCAAAAACAGCACTGAAATGGAATGTTCGAGCTAAATATAGAAACAACTGAAAATTAAAAGATAAAAGAGTTGAAAATGTTGCTACTGTCCAAGTGGGTATGGGCAACATACGAGGGCTGATGGGATAATGAGGAAGTTTCGGGCTCTAAATGGGATGAAGTGGCACGCGAGGTAGAGTCATCCTGGGCCGAGATAACACAAGAACAAAGCACTTGAACGAATGATGAAACAACAAGGACGAAAAAAAGGCAAAGCCATTAAAGGTTTTACATTTCCAGATTTGAGAATGAACGAGGCCGGCTCACACATTGGCGGGGGGACTCCACGGAAAACGCACCCTCAGTTACCGAGAAAATACTGTAAAGTGACCTCTTGTTAAAATCGTTCATAATAGATTAACAGTCGAATCTGTTAATTGATCAAACTTAATTTTCACAAAAACGGTGGTTTCCGTTCACAGATTGGACGTTTCTGGGATTAAGAACTTACCAACACCTTTTCTCTTCTAGATTTCCATGTGTATAAAACATGGTAACAGGCTTAGGACTCCTATGGTCTAAGAGGAAACTTATGATCTAGGTGTCCTGCATGTAAACCGGCCAACAGAATCTTTGATTTGGTCAGCAGACCTCTTGGTCTCATAATAAAGTTTCATCTTTGAGATGACCACCCATAAGAATGGGTCTTCGAAGGGTGGTGCTTTTGTGAAGTTAATTTTTTTTAGAATAAGTCCGTGGCCTCGGCAAATGGTTCCCACGTGGAAGTGGTCCTTTGAGCAATTCGACAAGTACTTGACACAGATCAGAAAATTACGGACAGAAACGTTTAAGAACGAACAATTATGTCGTTGTTTTGAGTTCAAAGCCAAAATTTACGACTATGTTTCGTGGAATGGCCCTGCCAGCCGTATCGTTGTCCGGATTCTGCTCGCCCTGAAGTGAGTTGTCAAGCTGAAGTGCTTTGTGTGGACGCGCGGGTTGACGGGCCTGGGTAACTGGAGACCGCTGCATCCTGCTGGAATCATCTTCCACTGGGACGACAGGAGATACACGTGCAGCCCTGGGTCTGTTTTCTGCACGCTCATTACATACAAACACAACATGATGAAACTTTTAAATCGGTTAATTTGACTTGACAAATGCTGACGACTGTTCAGCAAAACAACTTGTTTCTATCCGATTGAACTGGTATGTTGTGAATTATATCTTGTAAACAGCAATCAGCATTAAATCTGCTTATTGATTACGCTGTCTAAATGCTCATGTATTTGACATCACGGTGTATTTTCCAGTATCTTAAACCAGGTGAAATTGACACAGACTGTACATGCCTATATAGTAAATTGCACTGAAATACAGTAATAGATGCTTAAAATAATTCAAATTATGTCAAGACTGAAGGAAAGCCAAAATCTCAATTGCTGAACATTGACCGTTATAGTGAATCAAGTTCTGGCTGACTTTAAATGTCTGACGTGGGTGTATCTCAATGACTCACTGGCCTCAATCTGTCTTTCAGGTCAAATACTGAATGATCAACACGGGATATCGGCCCTAACATACCAGTCTGAATTGTTTTAAACAGAGGAATACACACTGTACAAGGATGCAAAAGATTGGTAAGAGCATGCAAAATATCTACAACAACAAATCGTGTAAAATAAGATCACGTATGGCGTGTAGGTAACAGAGCATGTGCAGCTACACTCCCTGATGACTTCAAAGATGTAGCCTCTATTCTGCATGTGCGACAACACTCCCTGCTGACCTCAAAGTAGTTTCTGTTCAGCATATTCGACTTCACTCCCTGAAGACCCCAAAGAAGTAGCCACTACTCAACATGTTCGACCAAACTTCCTGGTGGTACCAAAGAAGTAACCTCTATTCAGCATAATATCCAACTCCACTCCCCGATGATCCCAAAGACCTCTATTCCAAAGAATAAACCTCTATTCAGCATATTCGACTTCCTCCCTGATGACCCCAAAGAAGTACCCTCTATTCAGCATGTTCGACCAAACTCCCTAGTGAACTCAAAGGAGTAGCCTTTATTCAGCATATCCTTCACACTCTGATGACCGCAAAGAAGAATGTTTTATTTTTCGCGTGTTCGGCCACTCCAGGAAACTCAGATCCTAACTGGTGGCTTATTATGAGAGGAGTCCTGCCCAACCCAGTGATTTAATAATATTGGTCACATTGCGCTTGGGCCTTGCCCAAGCCAGATCTTGGCATTTACCAGAACACAACACGTTCTCCACCAGTTCACATGTAGTGAAACAGATTTCAAAAACCAAACGAAAAAAAAACAACTATTCACTGACGACTGACAAAAACAAATAAGTCCTAAGTTTATTTATTATAACTTCAAGGACTACTTTGTACTATCCGTTTCGGGAAAAAAACAACAAAACAGCGCCTATGATCACCACTCAAAAGAAAATATTGACTCGCTATAAATTTGCCACAAATATGTAAAGGGAAAGTAACTGATCATTCGTAACATGGAAATAGTTCTGTTCATTATAAAGATCCCATAATTCGTTTACCAGTGCTGCAGTGAAAATTCCTATTCTCCCCACTTCTCCCACACCCCCTCCTTCCCTTGCGTGCATTTCATTATCAAAAGTGTCTGTTTGTTTCAGGAAGCTGTCGCACAACTGGAAGCATCGACTGTAAGATCCAGAGGCAGAGCAAAAGGTTATTTGTCCAAGATGGAATACTGTTTGTCATGGGCGAATACTGAGTGTGAGTCCCATCCTCCGTATCTCTGCCACTGGTAAAATCTGAAATCGGGCAATTCCAGCAGAATACCATGTCACTTATGCAATTTCTGAAATGATTTTATCTTTTCTAAGTTTTGGCTGTTTCTGACAAGAATTAATCTTGTCTTTACATACACACCGAAAAGAGTTCAAGTAAAGTCTGAGCTTTTCAGAAATGTGCATAACGAACATGGTTTTCTGGTGGAACTGCCCACTACTGAAAAAGTAAAGCTCGCCACAAAACATAATGCCCTAAGCTTATAAATAATTTATACCCGTAAATGTCGGTTATAACATCTTTCTCAGGCTTGTATCACGTGTTTCAGTGTACACTTGACTGAACAAGCCTGTAAGCTGCAATCACAGAATATAATATATGCAGATCAATGGCTGCAACAGCTAGTGTCTAACTGCCTGTGATAAAATATAACGACAAAGGCATCAGATTGCAAACTGTTTATTTCAAGAAGTGCCGGGATGTCACTCACTCTCATGAAATTCTCTGAACTTTCAGTGGTTTAAACAGAATAAATAATTTAATTGAAACATAACATTTTAAGTAAAAATTAAAAAAAAGCAAAAGTACTTTAAGAGAGACACTTGCATGCATTATGTAATTACATGTATGCAGGAAAAAAAATCGTAATACAAGCATTTATGATAGGACAAAAAGGCGAAAAAGAAAAGTTTTACATTATGATGTTTCTTTCTAAACAGCTTCTTTATACTTATGTCATATAGCTTCTCTGACTGAAAGAAACCATTCTCTGATTTCAGAGAATTTTTTGAAAGGTGGCATCTCTGAAGTCATATTTCGAACACGCTACGTATCAGAATAGCTGTTCAAAATTACTTACTTAATGTCTGGATTATATTCGTCCTTAGTTTGAAACAGAATCCCTAGCAAGCAAGGGGAAAGGGAAGTGTTATGTCCTCCCTAGAGTGAACACAAAACGCTTATTCCAACCTACACTCTTGCCTTTCCAAGATGGGAGGTACAAAAAGGAGAGAGAGAAAACAAAGTGACACAGGGGAGCTAGGGAGTGGGAGAGATAGATAGATAGAGAGAGAGAGAGAGAGAGAGAGAGAGAGAGAGAGAGAGAGAGAGAGAGNGAGAGAGAGAGAGAGAGAGAGAGAAGGCAGACATACTGAAAAAAAAGTCTTGAAAGAGAATTCAGTATTCTTGCTGTAATCAGGTTTAACTGTTTCTGATAGTCCTATAGGGTGGCAGGTGCAGATTGTTTTCTTGTTTCTACTAAGGTTTTGTCTTCATTATAACTCTCAACCATTGACGATAGACCCACCTTTCCCCTTCAATCCTCCCCCCCCCCCCCCCCCCCCCCCCCCNCCCGCAACCTCAAATCCCCATTCATGAAGTTTTATTTGCTAAATACAATCAAAATGACATTTTATGAGACCGATTACTGGATTCGACTGATAATTACTTGAGGTATTTTGACTTCTCTGGGAGAATTCTAGTTTACCTGTCGAGCTAGCGCTGTTCTGAGATGGGTTCAAGTTACATGTCCATGAATTCCAGATTTGGTTATCTGAGCTGAGGTTCCATTCCTTCCATTGAGGAAAACCCATCAAGCCCCGCCCATCCTTCAAAGCTGTCAGCCACGAACCAATGAACAGGCGCTATCTAGATTGCGGTGACATCCCCTCGCGAGCAACCCTTCTATTCACCACGAGCTCATCAATCATGCAAATTACAACAAACTGTGCATCCGATCCCCGCGCACGGAGGGAAAGCCGAAACCCCCCGATAAAACTCGCCAGCTCCGATTTGAATTTTAAAACCGGTAACTAATATAACTGCCATCTGTTACTTCAAAGACATATGACAACCTTTAATGGGCTCTGGCCTGTCGAGCGAAACTGATTGAAACCCTGATTTTTGTACTGTTCTCATTGTCTTTCTCTTGTCATGGACGCACGCGCCCGGCACGTGGATACTTTGTCTGAGGTGTGACGAAGCTGGGTGACGATTTAAGCTATTCGACTCTCAACTACTCTAGTCTGACTGTGCAACAGGGCTTGACTGGGGTGCACCAGCCGGGAGACAGGGGGCTATAGCTAGCAAGGCAATCTGTTGAAGAAATATCACGCTACAGGTCGCCAAAGGAACAAGCGTCATTATTATTCATATCAAGATAATAAATTATCTATGACGGCCGGGTTTTGAAAAGGGTGGAGGTGTTAACGGCCCGTGCATCTAGTCAACTATATGAAAACATAAATCTTACAGTTTGCCTGTATTCTTCGTGAACAATAGATGTTGAAGTTCAAAAGAAGCTATTATTGGAGTAGACGCAAGTGGAGAGGACGGGAGACTAAAACTCTTTAATTTTAAGACTGCGTGTGGGAAAATGAAAATGAGAGAGAGAGAGAGAGAGAGAGAGAGAGAGAGAGAGAGAGAGAGAGAGAGAGAGAGAGAGANAGAGAGAGAGAGAGAGAGAGGGAGAGAGAGAAAGAGACATAGAGAGAGAGAGAGAGAGAGAGAGAGAAAGAGGGGAAGGCGGGGGAGTAAGGAAAGAAAATAAATGAAATAAGAAACAAAACATGAATGAAAAGCAAAGCGACGGCGAGTGCAAGACAGAGAGAAAGAGAGAGAGAGAGTAAGAGAGAGAGGGAGAGAAAGAGGATGGGAGAGAGTTTAGTGAAGTTAATTCTACATGAAGTTCACTGAGTCTATCAATGCTGTACAATGGTATTGTGTTTAGTTCCCGGACAAACGACTTGCTGGGAACTCTCCAGTTTCTGCTCCCCGGAAAATATGACAGTTGTGCCGGCCAGGGGAAGATAACAACGCTCGATAACTCATGGTGGAATAATGAGGAACAAAATTACGAAACAAATGGACCACGAGCAGGGAGGCAACAAACCAAATTTCTACAATTTATGGAGGGACAAAATCGGAATGACTTTTTGGGTCTCCAGGCGCGCACTGAAACAGTTTTGATTGTTGTGGGTGGCGGGTTGTCCCCCCTGAAGCAACAGGCATCAATATTTGGGACCGTTAAGTTGCTGTTCTTCCAAAAGCCATACAGAATAGAATATTGGTCGAATGATTTTATCACTCCATTTAGAAGCTTGCTATCTCAAAATGTGATTCCAGCCTCATCCAGGTACAAGCAGTAGGCCTATGTCATTACCGGGTTCTAATTTCTAGTCAGTGGTAATTTACACATCCAATATTACGTTATTACCAAGTTAACTATTCAATACTGCCGGCTGACAATGGACCGGATACTTCGTGACAACATAACTGAACTGAAAACCTTTTCCGATACGTGGTTTCCCCAAACTAAATCTGGCCATCACTAATAATCTGGGCCCTGGGTTGTTCCCCCTGATCCGTACGATGACAGAGGTTGGGCCCGCTGGGCACAAAAGACGGGATTGGGGAAATAAAAGAAGGACAAATGGACGAGTCGAGGAGAGAAAGAAAAATTGATGAACTAACGAGAAAAATGTCAAAATGTTGAATCGAAGGAAGCCACGTCCATCCGGAGTGGTCAGCCCAGGCCGGCATACAGGAATTTCAATCAATTTCTATCTGGACAAGGGTCGTTAGGGTCAAGAAAGCCGCCTCCCGCCGCTGGACATTTGCCAATAAATCTAATAACTGGCCGCTATAAGAAGAGAATTTTCCATTATGAATTTCATGCAGGCCCGAATAAACCGGGCGAGCGGCCAGCGCTGGGCCTGTGTTTTCCCATCAGCCCCTGCATGTGAAGGACAATGTCCGCCTGGATGCGCGCGCTCAGCCGGACGTGCCCCCTCGTCCCGGACATCCCAAGTTTCATTTCCTGCGGGAAAATTTTCTCCAACTTCTCCCGTCCAATTCAATTTTGAAAAAGTAAAATCAATTGTGAGAAAGCTGAAGAGGGCCCAGTCTGGCCCCGATGACGTGCTTGGGCGTCCCGCGGCCGGACTGTGTCCACTACACGGACGCTCTACAATATATCGATCTTTCCCTCAAACCAATAATAAAATCATACAACACAAGGGTCCAGGATGAAAACCCCGTTAGAAGAGGAAAATATAATTTCATCTAGTGCTTCCCTCACCGCTGAAAAACTGCGTGGTCCACATTATTAAAGGATGTCCAAAAAAAAAAAGAAAAAAAAAACAGAGGAAGAAAAGGCCACACAGAGAGCTCTTTAAAACCGCTCCCGTCCATACTGAAAGAAACTAGACAGAAAAACAAGGGGCAGAGATGTAGAGGTTAAGGGTGGGAAGGGGTGGTCTGAGTAGCTCGTCTGATCTAGTCGTGCCGCCACAAAAGGCTCTGGACTAAATATAATCTATCCCTTCAACAGGGACCAGCAGCTTGGCCAGCGGACTCTTGACCAGTGATTAAGTCTTCAAATATGATTTTCTGACGCAAACGTGCTCCCATAGATCAGAAGTGTTCCTCCACTATTACTGTGAATATTATGCAGTATTGTCACCCACATACAAACACTGATCGAATTGGCATCCACAATCCACTGTCCAAATACAAACATATTATCCATACAGTCTATATGATAAAATGCATGATTCATCATTACCATATATCCAGATATTATGTTATCCATACAGTCCATATACAGACGTAATGCAATTCGCCGATTACCATGCATGTAAGCACGCACAATCCAATGCAAGTCACCTTTACATGTTATCAACGCGCTAAAATTATATATGTAAATCTCGTAACACAACCATAGATAAATGCAACCCTTCCAGCATATCCTTATTCAGAAGTTTTGATTGTTTTGTCCCTTAGGCAAAACAATCTGGACAGACATACATGCATATCCTCTTGATAACGATTATCAGAAAAAAAAAATCAACCAGAAGCAGCCATTTGTCTTCCCTTCCTTGAAGAGAAAAGTCGAATGAAGAAAAAAACAAAACAAAACACACTAACAACACAAGAGTCAGCTCTAGTTGAGATAGTGCCATTTCGAGAAGATCATCAAGAATTACTAATTACAGGAGTCATAGCTTAAACAGTGCGTCTGAACTCTTACTTCATTTTACCCCAGTCAGAGATGGATAATTGTGATGTCAAAGGGTCTGGCTATTACACCATTAGGTCTGATGTGCAGTCATGAAATCCACTTTAAGTCCTTTAGATCTGATAACTGAACGACATTACAAGAGAGTTTGCAATATCTAAAAAATGGCAGGTTGCCATATTATGATGCCGCAATACTCATTAAAGTTGTCTCTTTATCACTTTAGGAGTTGACTATTTTCCAGTTGCTTTTTCTCTTAATAGTAAGTGACATATTTTCTAACTGCCTCTTTTGCCTGAGACTCTGATAAGACAACCCGAACCAGCTTGGTACAAGGGATGGACATGTTATCAGTGTTCCACCGTACATCCACCGAGATAATGAACAATAATACCGATAACGTAATCCTATCTGACAGAATATTATTTCTAAAGGGATCATGATACAATAAAATATAAAAAAGGCCGATCCATCGTCATTATCGGCACCATACGCTTTCGCCGCAACCATCTGCAGGAGTACCACACATAACGGAGACTCCTCTTAAAACAACAATAAAACTGCCTGGCATAGATGGATGTGCCAATGACAAATAGGGAAAATTAAACTATCATTTTCATGCTCCTCCATATCTCATGGCGCTGTGTTTGAAACGGCGGCCATGACAGGGGAGGGAATAAAACAAAGTGTCGATTCTCTCCCCTTTCCTTCCGCCCTTTCGAAACAGTGGCAGAGAGTCGCCCTCAATAAAACGGCCACACTAATAAAGCTGACAATTGCTCATCCAAATAGCATCTAGGCACGAACATCCGCACCTTTGTATCGGACATCGAAATATGGGAAACTTGAGGACGGGGTTACTAGGGGTGACCCTGGACGCCCTGGCAGTGTGAGGATGTGTGAGTGTAAAGGGGTGAGGGTGCAATTAAAGGAGGAACAATCTCTGAGAGTAATGGTGACTACAAGAGAAATGCCCCGAAAACCTCAAATTATAAAAAGCTTTCCGCCGAAAAGAGTGGAGGAGGGGAAAGGTTAATGCTGAGGGAATGCCTCTGAAACTAAAACAAAGAGAATTTTTCAGGTGAGAAAAAAAACAGAGGGGTAGAGGAAGAGACAGAGATTTGGGTACTTAAGAAATATGCCGCTGAAGCTGCTGAGGTAAAGGATTATGAGGCGGGANGGGGGGGGGAGAAGAAGTGTGTTGGTACATAAGAAATCCCTCTGATGCTACAACAGAGAAGGACTTTCATTAGGAAAGGCTGAAGAGAAGAGAAGAAAGTCCAGAAGATGCCGCTGAAATATCCACTGATAGAATCAGGATTTGGGGAAGAAGGAAGGGTAGAAGAGAACACAGACAGGAAAATGTTCCTGGAACTTCTACAGAGAGGCTTTTCGTGCAGTCAATTCTGTCGAAATCGCACACTCCTCTCGAGGCTGGAAAAAGTTGCAAAAAACAAGCGAGTTTCTATTATTCAGTGACATTTACATAGGAATATAACACTGTGGTATAAAATATATTGCAATTACGCGAATTACGATTAAACGGAGTCCACTGTTATATATTAGGAGAATACGGGGTTCAGGGTACAACGACGAGATAGAAAACAAGAAGTCAAAGTCAATTCGTGGCCTTCTGGGCCGGCAGACATCATGACAATGACTCGATATTGTCTGCATCCTCTTTCCCTGCATCCGATCATCCTACACAACATCCGATCCCCCAATCTTTCTCCCCCCTCTCTTCTCCCCCTCGTCCCTCCTCCCCTTTCCACGCCATGCCATCAGCTCTCCCCCCGGCCGGGCCCAGCAATCAATAGGTACTATCAAATTAATTCATCAGCCAAGACAAATTCCAGAACTCGCTAGCATGGGCTCCATGTCTGAAACAATTGTCCTGCTCAATCAATTCATCAAACCAACAGGAAATAGAAGAAGTCAAAAAAGAAAAAAAAAACCCCACCCATTTCCACGTAACATTATAGTAGTTCCATGCTTATAAAAACAAGCATTCATTCAGGAGAGCAAGCTGAGAGGCAGGCAGGCATACTGTCAAGTGAATGGCAGTCTATCAGGAGAATAGATAGGCAGTGATGTGTGCATGAGAACAGGCAGACAGGCAAGCAGGCTGTCAGGAAGATCTATGACCTGATAGTAAAGTATTGAAAACAGGCAGGCAGTTAGATAGGCGGTGGCGTATGCACGTGAACAGGCAGGCATGCAAAAAGGCTGTCCAGGAGACCTATGACCAGACAGAAAGTCAAGCATCGAAACAGGCAAGCAATCAGGCAGGCATTCAGACAGACGGGAGAACTGACAGGCAAGCAAGCAGGCAAAAATAAAACAAGCTAAACGAAAGGCCTGAAATCAGGGTGTCAGACAGCCAATTAGGCAGACAGCGGAACAAACAAGCAGGCAAGTAAGTAAGTAGGCAAATCAGTAAAAGGAAGGGGCAGAAATCAAAATGTCAGACAAGCAATGAGGCAGACAGACAAACAGACAGACAGGCAGGCAGGGAGGCAAGCAAGTATGAGGACAAACAAACAGAAAGAAAGGGCAGAAAATCACCAGGCTGTCAGGCAAGTAATTAGGCAGACAAGCAGAAGAACAACCAGACACGCACAAATGCAGGCAGACAGACAACACAGAAAGGCACAGATACACAATATACACGTGCAAAAAATGCCAGGATACACAATACGCGTCCCCATTACGCAAAAAAATAAAAAAAAGCAGTCAAAACAAGAGTAACAAATCTGCCGAACATAATCATTTAGCTGAGACTTCTGTTTCTAAATTTTGTGCTCCGTGCTTTAAAAGAAGAGGAAGAAGAACGAAAAAAAAAGTGTGTGTGTGTGTGTGTGTGTGTGTGTGTGTGTGTGTGTGTGTGTGTGTGTGTGTGTGTG
>JAWQUT010000035.1:1484157-1493880 GCA_033807755.1 Ellobium chinense
AAACAAAGCGTATGATATATTAAAAAGAATCGAGAAAGGAGATGGGGAGGGGGGATGAGGGTAAAGAAGGACACAGCAGGGTGTAAGTGTAAGGGAATGCCAAGGGTGAGCTCTATACAAATGTTTTCAGCTCATCACCAGTTGAAACGCCAGAGAATATGCCAGGTGAGAGCTGAACTCACTCAAACAATGCACGTACAGGTATCAGCGCTCACCACCAGCAACCCCCCACCTCCTCTCTTTTCGCTCACGCACGCGCGCAGTCCTCCCACCCCTCCTTCCCCCATACTTTTAACCTTTACGCTTATGGCGCCGGGGGTCGCAAGTATCCAAATCGTTCACAGGTAAAGGAAAAGAACACCATCGGCGCAAAAGTGCATTATCAGCTCATATCGCCTGGGAGATTTTGAGTCAAACCAAACTTCGGGACAGAAATATTTTCAGAGACAAAATTCACCTCTGACATTTAAGAGGCTCCAAAGTTCTATTTGTACGAGTCTTTGAGCTTTTTTTTTTCTCCCCCTTTTTTTTAACCTGCAGCCACTTACAAGAATTTTCGCAAGGATCAATACTTCTGTAATAGCTTATTAGTATCCACACTGCTTGTATATCTCTATATATATAATTTGGTTATTTCTTATGTATTTTTTAAAAATAAAGTACTGTGTAATGTAAAGGGTTATCAATTATCATTTGCTTGCGGAGCTTCCACAACTTAAATGAAAAAGGGAAAAGAGAAGCTGGAGAATTCTATTACAGACATCTGTTAATATTCTGTATATATGCCAAAGCAATAGCAACGAACTGATCTCAAAAACTCAATTATGCATGCTACAGTTTTAGACCAAGACAATTTTTTTTTTTACAGGAGAACATGACCTGAGACCTTGTCAATGGACTATTTTGTCATTATCATGAACATAACAGGACATGTGAACTTTTAAAAATAACACTTCATATATTATACTGTCACTATAGGGTATCTTATTACAGTTTTTGTACCATACGACTTTTTCGCATTGACAAAAGCCTCCAGTATCTTTGTTATACAAGCGGTGGGCAAAAGTTTAACAACAAGCACATGATATCATAATCTGTATATGCTATCGTGAGCACAGGCGTACACATTCTCAGACATATACACCCTCCTAGATAGTCTGGATTCACTCTAAGCTAAGGCTATAAGAGAGAGGACCACAATCATCAGGTACGACTTAAACATTTTATTCTCCTAAGAGAAAAAACGATAATCACGCGAAGGTAGAGATCTGTAGTTCACTTCGCTGCCATGCTTGATCTATCTGATACACTCGACTCCCACTGATTGTAAATCCACGGGAACGTCAGCGAAGTCGCTGTTGCGCTGCGACTGCAATTAACCGGTGCTGCCTGTTCTCGACTTTTATAATCCGTTTTCTGAAAAATGTTGCAGTTAAGCGAAATCTGCGTTTATGCGGATTGGCATTAACAGAAGTCGACCGTGTAATATCGGCCTAAACAATAACCATTACCAACGGCTCTGTTATGAGAATCCTGTGAGTTTTTATGCTGTCTTTATTTCCACTTCAGACAAGCCCATTCCACGGAAGTTTGGACTCCTCCATCCCCATTTTCAACGTGTTTTTCATCAGCACGAACCTGCTACGGTTTGTTGCGAGATCTGACCGACACAACCGGCCATTCCACACACTCCGGCATGCAACAGATAGCTCGGAATTCCGGTAGTCTAAATCCATACATTACCTAGGTGCTAGACTATAAGAATATATAAATATAGGTGCGTGTAGGGTACATCTGAAATGACGCGCTGGAGCGGGGCGGGGTGGGCTGTGAGACACAAGTAAAATAAATGAAGATTCAGGGGTTATGGAGACGAATGCTTGGTAATACTTGCTGGAGCCAAAGCAAAGTGAAGAAGAAATACACACACAGTAGGGGGGAAACCAGTAATAATGACTTCGTGAAGTACAAGTAAATAAGATAGCAATTTTTCCAAAGTGAAAAAGAAATTACCGTTATGTAATTTTCGACTCGTCTGCTTGATGAAAGTGACTCGTCTGCTTGATGAAAGTGAAAATATGGGGGAGGGGGTGAAATGAGTGCCTGTATGGATAAAATATATTAAGATAAAAAAAAACCAAACAAACGGGTAGAACAGTTAGCAGGTAGTAGATAAACTGTAATGGAATGGAAACGAAAGAAACCGAGAAAAGGTGAAATAAATACAGGGAAAGCAACTGGGTCCTAAATTTTATATAGCAAAATTTTCCGGGGAAGGAACTTCTATCAAAGTTTTCACAGGAAACAATTAGTTTTTACGATGACAACATTCCAAGCCTCGACATTCAGCGTGACGAAAGTTACAACACCTTTCCGTATTGCATCACCTTAGTGGTGAGGTGACGCCCATCAAGTCTGTTCTCTTCTATGTTGGCTTCTTTCTCGCCCTCTAGGGCAACGTGACCCATTCGAAGACGCCTCTCAATTCTGTTGATTATGTCATCTTAACAAAGCATCAGTATCATTAGTGAAAGCCTGATAACGGCATAATAATATTCTTATCCCGAAAATTTGACATGGTTCAGGTCCACGCTTAATATCTGTATTATTGCCGAGGGGTCCAATTATGCAGTCTACAGCTTTTTTTTTCTAAAATCTGATTTTAACGTCCTTTTTCAACATAGTTATGGCTATTTATTATCAAAGATAGGCTTGAACCCTCTTTGGATCACCTACAGAGGCATGGTTGACTGATTCATCAAAATGTCACGTCAGATCAAGTTCAGTTCACTCCGGGAAAAAAGCTCTAAGATCAAGTTTAGGTCAGACCTACGAAATCTGAGTAGTTTTTATATCAGCTCACTTCCTCTTGGTATTCGATAATTTATCATTCGGTTCTGCTTTCCGAGGTTGACAGGTTGATGTGTGCTGAACTGAAATTTCGGCAGAAGATTAGAAGTTCAGATCAAGTAACCAGAACCTGCTACAGTTCAGATCTAGATCAGCTCGTCAAAAATAACTATTTAGCTCAGCTGAAATTCACGTGAGCTGAACAAGTTCACGAACAGCGTTCACATGATTTTAGTTCTGTCCAGCTCTGCCTTTAGCTCCACCAACTCTGGATTCGAATCCAGGACCTTTCACACCAAAAGACAAACCGTTCCACCTCTCTGCCATCGCGACGGTGTAGTCTATTGTACGAATTAACTCGTCTCAAAACCGCAGTATAGTTCACCTTAATTTTTTTTTTTTTAAGATTTGGCTTGATTGTCTTGTTTCACGATAACCTGGCGACCTTTCCTCCCATCTTCATTCCATTACCAACATGAGCCCGCTCGCGCCCGGCTCCCCGCTGATCTTTTCTACGTTTCATCAACGGTATGGATTTACATAAATACTCAAGATTAGCGAAAATATTATGAAGATGGAAAGTAAACATTAAAAAAATAAAAGCTGAGGTCGGATAGGTAGAGAGGCCGAGCTAGTACCCACGCTGTTCCGATCAAGCTCTCTTTCGTTTCCTTTCTTTCTAGTAGGTGGGAATATGGGAAATATTTCTCCCGCACAAGCCTGATAAAAATCGTGGCATATAAATCCAGAAGGTTTTATTGTTTCTTTCATTACCTCCCCTGTACATTTTCCACGCTCTCTTGTTCTGAAAAACCCTTGACGCTAGAGGGGGAACAATCCAGAACAAAGGGAGGTAAATAGATGTCAAGATTAAAACACGGGCTCTGCCTTGTTCTTCGCTCTCTGACCCTAACAAGGAAAACAAACCAACCATCAACTTTATTTTATTTTTATTTTTTATCTCTCTCCCTATCCTTCGTGCACGACATTGAAAAATACGGTTAAAGACAGTTGTCAGAGATGTTGCATACAGCATTATGTGCGCATTTACAATCTTGTGTATTAAGGGCATTTGCGTTCGTAATGTCGCACCGTATTAATATTTTCGTAAGTGCATGCGCGTGGTATGTTTCTGTGTGTGGGGATGTGTTTGAATGAATGCAAGGGTACACGGTAGATCTACTTCTGCTGCGATTCTTTAAGAGAATTTCTGCAAATTTTACCCCTTTCTTATCTAATACTGAAATTACTACTTGAAAGTTGATTTAAATTGTATTTTACCAAACTCGTACCTGCCTGCAAGAGGATACTAATTTAGTTCATGACACCGATGGCACAGCTACAATAGAAATATAAAATATAGTTCTGGTCAGAAGGAAGTGTACATATTTATTCAGATAATTAAGAGCTGACAATCTCGCCATAACTCAAGAATTTAACATGTTTTGAATTCAGAAGCATACAATCGCAAATCTGCTGATATGAATAAATGAATAGTGAATAGATGAATAAGTCTGACATTATGTTATTAAAAAAAAATTCAGATTCTAGGGATGTCTTTTTTCTTTCAGTTTTTTTTTTTCCAGTAGGTATGCAATAATGTAAAAATAACCACACCAACTGAATCAACTATTCAATTTATCAGCTAATTCATGCTAGTGTCAGTATTATTATTATTAAACGTCTTAATCTACCGCCCGCTGGAAAGGAAAAAGGGGAGGGTGGCGGAGGCGACTCCTTAAAATCTTATGTGGAATTCATTTGTAATACTGAATAGCGCGGTGTTCTCGGTTTTTCACTTATTCATCTCCTCTTCCGTATCTGTGGACCAGATCCCAGGTAAGTATCGCTCACTGACCTTTACCACCTTGAACAGTGAACACCGCCATCTGTGGTCTCAAGAACGAGAGGCTGAGCTCCCAGGTCCCCATTTCAAAAACCGCTAACAGAAGGCCCCAAAATTGCCTTATCCTCCTCTGATTAACTGGGTCTTACTATAGAAACGACAGGCACATGTGTGACATCAATGGCGGAATGAGCAATGGGGTGACAAATTGAAAAGGACAAAAACAATAGAAATAAGCCGGAATTCGTCTAAAAAATGGAAACTGAAAGCTAATTGTTATCCTACATGTGGCTAACCCTCAGATCAGCAAGAGGAAGGGGCATTTTCAAAATATAGGAATCAAAACTGTAAGTGGCCTCAATCACTAAGTAAGTTTGGTTATGAAATAGCCAATCCGGCAACTCTGATGGAAAGAAGCCTAACAAAACGAGGTCCTAACTTACCTCCGAATTCAGCCCCTCTCCCTCCCCTTCTCCCTCACTAGAAAGCTCCTTCCGTCCCATTTCCCCATGTATATTATCATAAATACAGAGAGATGTTTACAATTAAAACCGAGGGGGTCGGCGATGGTCGCTGATGTTGATAGTAGCATTGGCCTGCTGCCCGGACCGTGCATCATCAAACGGCTCTAATTCTTAACACAAGTTTTCTCTGATACTCATTACCTGTGTTCGGGCCGTGTTGCCAGGACTTGTATACCTGTGTGTGTGTGTGTGTGTGTGTGTTTGTGTGAGTGTGCATGTGTGTGAGTAAGCATGCGTGTGTGTATCTGTGCTTCTGTGTGGTAAGAGTATGCGTGTCCATCCCCAAATTGCCAACATAAGTTAATTTGACTCACAGCCCGTGTTGGTGTGCGTTGTGTGCTGGAGTGAGTGGGTGAGTGCCACAGAGTGCCAAGACCTCCAATGTGTCAAGACTCGACAGTATTCCTGTAATTTGTAACCAGCTGACACCGATCTTGCCTAGGAACGGACATATTGTAAGTGTAAAGTAGCCAGGGGCGGCGACACAACTTTAAAGACTATGTGGGTGCATGGCTTTATCAAAAGCTGTGGTTGCGGGGAAGGGGAGAAAAGAAGGTGTGCAGTAGGTACTAAATGATAAATAATGGACAGCCCGCCGTCAAGCTTGTTGTCAAAAGATTACAAAATATAACCGTAAAGAAACTGGAAAGATAGGGTCTAGTCTGGATTAAAAGAAGTTAATTTAAGAAGATGTTAAAGAACTGATGGTAATGCTGCGATACAGAGAATTATGCCTTGACCTCTTTGCGAGGCACGCCAAATCTGAGCAGTACAGTAGCTACCTATGTGACTGTTACTCGCCTCATACTATTATATGCCCATTCCTTGACCCATATTCTACACTTTGCCTCAAACATTTGATTAACCCCCTCAGCCTCCACCCCTATACACCCACACAGACAATAAATGCCGACTTTATTCGTTTAAATTCTCCCTCCATGCCAGGTTGTATTCTATACCCCTTTATTTGCTTTTTTTTTGCGGGGGGNGGGGGGGGGGGGGGGGGGAAGATAGACATCACGTCCTCTCAAAAGACTTTATCCTCTTCCTTCCCCCCCTCCATTTTGCCCCGCCCATGACAATACAATGAGTGTATGCGAGTACGCATGCGTCACAATATCCACACGTGCAATTGCAAATGCTTCAGCGTCAGTGCGCTTATACGTAATTTGCAGTTATACCCTTTGTTTTTTCTTTTCTTTCTTTATATATTTATCATCAACTTTCGTCTGTCTGCAAGGACACGGGTGCTGAATTCCATTTTTCTAAAAATGCTACGTCAAATACACATGTCAAATTCCGAGACGTCATATACAGGAGCCCTGCCTGCGTGCCTAGCCCTATCACATGATTATCACAAAAGACTCCCTCTGATTCTCTTTAATAAAACACACATTGTTATCAGAATGCACACCCCTTTCCCCTCAAACTTTCCGCATACACACACATAAAACATTTTTTTTTGTCTTAACAAACCGCAATTCTCGATCTCGTAAAAGGCTACGGCCCTGGGAGTTCATCAAACAGCCCACTTAGTGTGTTCCAAGGTGCACAGCGGGCTAACGGGCAGGGGCTTGTGAAATAATCTTGTACAATGCAATATTCAATGTTATGAGGTTATCGCAGCTCAACAGGGAGAGAGTCGGCAAAGCTCATAATGAGTATTTTGAGATTTGCTAGAGGAAAAGGTGTGGAAATGGAGAGGGACAAAGACAGGGGAGATCGAGAGAGAGAGAGATGAAAAAAGTTGAGAGAGAAGTGAGAGAGGGAGAGACAAAGAGAGAGAGAGAGAGAGAGAGAGAGAGAGAGAGAGAGAGAGAGAGAGAGAGAGAGAGAGAGAGAGAGAGAGAGAGAGAGAGAGAGAGAGTGGGAGGACAGAAGGATCTAAACAGATGAGACATTTTATCAGAGCGGTGATTAGGTATAAAAACCTTTACGGGAAGTCTCCAGATGACGCCACTGCTACCATTCTGTCAGAGGAGTGAATAGGAACGAAAATTGTTGAAGGAGGATCCAAGATGACGTCAGTGTCTACCATTTCGTCAGTGATTAAAAACGAAAACTCTTACGCGAAGACACATGATGGGTTATTCTGGTTCAAAGTTTTCACTTCTCAGCCACCTCATCTCACCTTTTTCGTACGAATTTAAACCATTCCATTAACACACTTGTTTTAACAGGGTGAAACCTTTAGTTCAAGAACAGCAGACACCTGAAAGAGAGTACAAGCGCGAGCAGTAAATACATACGTACTTGGGCGAGAGAGGTATTGTTCCAGTGTCAGCCCGCCACCTGACTTGAAAACCCGTGTTTTCTTCGAAAGCAAGGCGGTGAGTCAAATTCGAAGTTTGCTCTCCAAACAGCAATCACAAGCCTGTTGTTGAGTACTCTAGTTCATCAAAATACAAGACCTCACACTGCTCACACTGATAGAGATAAGCTGGTCACATTGAAGAGAAACAGAACAGAAGAGCGGAGGAAAAAAACAAGCTTTGAAGCTTGTACAAAATTAAGTCCAAAGGCGTTCTTTCATCCTGACTCAACAATTCTATGTGATTTCTTTATCATTCCCCAAGGGCTCAAATCACAGTACAAAGGTTCGAAATATAATCCAACCTGAGTATCAACAATGCCAACTGAATGAATGCTAATAACTTCTCAGAAGCCAGAAATTCTGAATTTCTTTATAGTGTGCTCTTTGACCCCATGAAATGGGCGTGTACCAATAAAAAGAATGGGCATTCTGCATATCCAATTTAAAAGAAAAGAAAAAAAAACTCCATTTAAAAGTTTAACTTCATTACCAGAGCAAAACCTCGGATTATTCAATGAGAATGATTTGTTGAGTCCATATCACCGTCTCATCACCCGAGGTATCGTCAGCGTCGAGCCATGATTAGCCCGGAAACCTGGGTTAACTTTCTGCACCTCAACTAAAACGTTCCTGGTCTCCTCAATATTTTCCTTGGCAGGACGCCTAAGAGCACACTGCGACTTGCCTTCCAAGTCTCGAGCGGTTAATTCGAATTAATACTACCTGACAGACAATATGCATGTCCAGAAATGCTCTGCGTAATTCTCTCCCATCACACAATGCACAACTCGCCAACTCCCTTTTGTTGCCTCTTCCCCCAACTCCTTTTATTCCTAGTCAAAGATAACTGAACAAACAGGTATTGAAAGCTTTACACAAAAGACAAAACAACATTTACGGCGCTTTGGGGCGGGGGTCGGGGGTGGGTGAAGAGGGTGTAAAGATGCCTTCTACAACGGCGGATGTAAACTATAAATTACTACAGTTTATAATCGATAGTGCGCCACTCCATGCTGTAGACTAGATCTGTTAAGTTCATTTCGCAAGAAGTGCACAGCTGCTGATGAACGAACGTTCATGGGTAAAATACGCTGGGATATCATCCAATGTGGCGCCACAAAGGAAAAAAAAAAGCTATCTAACTCCTATAACAATTATCTGACTGTCAGCTAACGAACTTTTATCTACTACCGCTAGAAAAAAAATTCAAGGCTGATCAGGATTTCTCAGGTACTTACAAAATCGACAGCTATTGAAATGTTCTTCAAAATACAAGGTTTTCGTTGAGTGTCGGAGCCAAGACAAATAAAATGAAAAAAGAAACAACGGTAACGTTTTTTTATCATTGACACCTGTTACCAGAGAGAAGGAGTTTTTGCTGATTATGTAGCAACACTCAATGTGTTGTTTAACGATATCATTTTGTTTGGTTTGTTTTTAGCTTTATAGCACTCCTTCTAGCTTCTTGCCACAGAGTCTTGGCCAAAACTACGCGATTTTACATTAAAAGCCACGATAGTATAGTTGCCCTCTCATCCCTGAAGAAATGCAAGCTGGTCAAATACTTCCTGTGCAAGTCTATTATTAACGATCTGGAAGATCAGACAAAACTTAAGGAGGTGCGTGCATCATGCGCGGTCAAACAAACACATGAGCAGACATACACAGGGCCTCGCACGTGCATGGAAGTGAAGCATACCGAAGGTGAATAGAGAATTCTGAGGTTTTAGTGTAAACAACACATGTGCGATGACCGCTGGCTTCATGGTGCATATTTCATCTCCCATCCCCTCCTCACCTCCCCCCTCTTCTCCTTCTCCTACCTACCTGTACATCTCTGAATTCCGCTTGTCCCGTAGCATACCTTTCAAATGTACACAAAATGTCTTTACCTTTCCGACCAGTAGACGCGCGGATGTCCAGTATTATAACAACATAAGTCATTTGGATTGTATATACGACTCGACAGCATGAGTACTTCTCTTTGTCTTCCGGAGAGAGGTTACAGGAGTGAGCAAGAAATAAGAAGGGGCTTGTGAAGTGTGCGGAAGGAGGTCATGGAAGGAAACAAAAATTATCTTACAGGATTAAGGAGCTAATCGAGACAAGAGTGAAAGATAAGGACAGTGAGGAAAAAAAATATGGGGAGAGGATGTTTGGGGGGTGGTGAAGTGGCAGGAACGCAGGCA
>JAWQUT010000035.1:1496870-1509370 GCA_033807755.1 Ellobium chinense
GGGAGGGGGGGTTCAAAACTCAGAAGCGATACTTTCGTTGAAAAATGAATTGGTTGCACTTCTGTACTCTATTTAAACTAACCTATTTAAATAAAAATTAAACTTGAAATCTCAAATCCTTCAAGAGTTATGTCATATTAAAGTGAATAAAAAATATATGTATGCACAGCATAAATTATTTTCCTTACAAATATGCACATACTGAATTTTGGTAAAATCCGGTAGACCAGTAAAAAAAAATGTTCTTCCTTTCGCAAACTCTTTCGAATAACGGAAAATATTTCCAGGACTCTACACCTCAACCTGAAACGATTATAACAAAAGATGAGCAGCTGGCTTTCAATGTACGGTGTTGTCACATTTCAGCGAAGGTCACAATCTCATGGCTTATCAAAACAAATAAATGATGACCGATTTACTAGAACGACTGTACTCTTGACAACTTTTCATGCTGTCAGTTATGTTCACCCTCCATTATATCTGTCCAACCAGTACTCACGACCCACACCCACTCCTCATCAAAATATAATTTTGTAAACACATCGTCCCCTGGGACCATGCCATTTTCACCACGATATCATCTGCTGATGCTGGCGTCCCCGACGTTATCCTAAAAATCTGTACAAATTTCAGGGGCTTAGGCCGGGTGCTGTTACTGTTAGGCCTAATGGCTGATACAAAATGAAAATTTTTCACGTGGCTAGATCTACATCAGATAAGGGTGGATGTGCGAAAATTATAGTTTGTGGGACCCCTCCTTCACCCGNCCCCCCACCCCTCCTCCTCTCACACACATACACCCACTTCCACGGAAATCTGTTGCCACTCACATAATACACTGATATCTAGTTAAATCATCTACTTAATACTATGTACAGTATGAAAAATTCTCTAATGCAGAGAGCAAAATAACACTCGAGTAGGATTTTTATTTACCTTGAAGGGATATTGTTTTACAGTGCTGTATGGCGTTATACATTATAACATCTCATAACACATAACATAGAGCATGCTAGTAATATACTATATTCCAACTTAAATGCGTAATGAAGTCATTGTTAGTCGCCACGGTGCAGCTCCTGGTCCCCCAACTCTAAAAACAGGTACTCATTTTCTCCTGAGTGGTGTGGGTAAAAGGAAGCGAAGTATCTTCCCAAGAACACTACAGCGTGAACTGTCCGACATAAAAATCGAGCCCACAAACCTCAGAATCTTTAGTCTGTAAGAACAACACACAAGCACACGGCCACGAAGCCCTATTGTGTGCCAGCCCTACTGTGTGCCATGTGCAGATGACCTATTACACATATGCAAATAAATTAGAAGCACGTCTATGAAAAATTGTTGTATCACTACCTGATGCAAAATCACGAAATTAACATTTATTCATAGCTAGAGAATAATATTTATCTATGAATTACCGACTTCTTATTTTCGTAATCCATTTACACTTTTTGAGGAATGGGTTTCTAATTCTTTCACTGTATTCCATTTTCATTTCTTTTATCTACAATTCACTACACAAATCAAAGCACATATCCTGGCACTAAAATAAATTTATCAAAACATAACTTTAGAAAACCCAGTTGCTGACTGTTATTATAGAAATCATCTTATAATATAAAAGGAATACACTATTTGAGATTCGAAAACTGGACTAACTTCCTGGGCTAAAAAAAAAAAATGATCGATCATAAAATAATGCTAATGGATCTTCCGTTTGGATTCTCAAAAGATTAGGATAGGATGAGGCCTTTTTTTTTTTTGCGAGGGGTCATAATAACAGTAGTGACTGTGGAGAAGAAGGGATAAGCATCATTTTCATCATCACTATCATCGTCATCATCATCACCACCATCATCATTATTGGAAACAAAATAATACTTGTACAATTATCAAAATTTCAGAACACGAGGTTTTCCAAGGATAATCATAACAAAACCACAAAATATTGTCACCATTATCATCATCATCATCATCATCTTTTTCCTCATCCATTATAAGCAAAAACAACATCACCACAATGACCTACATTATGGACAACAACGATTCAAACACACAGTGACTCTGCTTGTACTTCACCGTCTTTCTTTTCTCTTTCTATTAATTCCCAACAGAATAAAAAAACGACCAAAAAACAAAAAGCAAAGGGCAAATTGGAGTCGAGTCAAGTGAAGAACTATTGTAGTCGCTATCTCCAGGAAGAATACAAACCACATGGCAGCTGAGTGGAGAGAGGATAATAATGGTTTATCTACGTGCAAATTCTGTGAGCGGAGAGACCTACATTGCAGTGCGGGTAGGGAATATCAGAGTTAACGAAATATTATTAACCCTGGACTGTTGTGCGATGAATTCAGTGTCACGCGTTTACCATAGGCTGCACTGCTCATCATTTTGCCCGAGAACAAAGGGTTTTTTTTTTTTTGCACATGGCACTATACTGAACTAGAGTTGAACCTGAAATTCGGCAAATTTAATCGGCAATATCCCGCTCCTGAAGTGCTCGGTTCAGCATTAGGGGCGGGGGCAGGAGTAGGATTGAGAAAAGGACTGTCCTTAGACAACACTATTGACTATCTAGTGTGAGTTTTGGCTTTAGATACCTGCATTTAACCCTAAATCAAGATCTAGATGGTAGTGTCCTAAAATATTGGCCATGAATGAAGTCAAGCAGTCAGATATACACAGTGTCAGGTTCAGACAGCCTACAGTTTAGATATTAATTTATATAAACACTTTACAGTAATCATGTGACTCTCCCAAGGGTCTATACTGATGGTTTGGGATCGAGCTCCGGAAGTCCGGCGAATTTTATAAACAAAGTCAAGAAACTGACACACCCCCGCAGGCAGAAGAGACAGTGTACAGTGTGCAAATGCATCTCTTATTAGTTAGAGGAAGACGAAAGAAAAATTAAAGACCTGGCTCAGCTTGCCATTTCGTCACAGGTGAAGTAAGATTCTTGGAGGATGACCCGTGAAAACTGGCAATGAGAAAGAGTGAAGGAGTCCTACAGAAACAGACTTTTCGTAAATGAGAGGTTACAGGCCACCCCATATCTACACCGCCGTCGAACTTCGAAAAAAAAAAAAATGTAAAATTTAAACTTCCCGAATACCGGCATCTCTGAAACTATTCGACTTCTTTGGTCACTTGGGTTAGGGAGGTAATTACATTAAATCCAATGTTATTCTACAGACTAAATAAATATGGTATTGAAAAACAGTTTTAAATTTAGGGACAAAGACACTAGAACAACAAAGCACAGGCACTGGGTCATCAGTGACTCCCCCCGGTACGTGACTTTCATGTTCCAAATCAAATACAAGGCAAAGCTTTATATATAATGTAGAGTCTGGGTTAATAGCATAGACGTTTATATGAAGGACAGAGATACACACACAAAAATGAAAAAAAAAAAAAAAGAGAAGTATGGAGGAAGAAAATACAGACAAAAATATGCAGAACATGTATCAACAGATGTAAAGACGGATCGTGGATGAATGAAATATTGACCAGATGGATATGCAGGCAAGTAGCAAAGACAGACAGAAAGATAGGTACAGAGAGACAAACTGAAATAAAGTGAAAAAGTAGGGTGAAGGAGAGACCGCCTATGAAACACAGCCCACAAACTCATTTTCTGCAGTTGCACGCCTGACCTCAATTTTCTGGTGATCAAAAGTGATACAGCTCCGCACACAGATGAAACCTGCGCAACCCAAGCCTGAAACATTAATATCACACCTCAAAATATTAATGATGCGTTTCATCCCCAAAGCTTTTGTCTTTCACATTCGCCCCTTGGGCAATGATTAAAAATGACAACTCCCATGAAATTCAATTCCCTATTTTAAATTAAAAGTCACACGAGCACGTTTGTTTTCGCTTTTTGTTTTTCTCTCCGTGACGCCAACGGGTTGTTATCAGTTCTTTGTTATGATTCATCCCTGAGTTTAAATGCGGATTTTTTTTTGTGTGTGTTTGTTTTTGGCCCCCATTTTCAGCACGTGTGCCAGTGAAAATTTTTGAGAGTAACGGGGTGAGGAGTGGAGTAACAGAGGGGGGAAAAAAGAATAAATCAACAACAGCAGAAGATCAAAACGAAAACCCATTAATTTTTTGATAATGATTATTATTGTTAAACACTGTTGAAAATCACGTCCGATAACTGCTCTCAGTATCGTCTGCTCTGCATGGCGTTTCCCAGCATGCAACAGATGGCTGGGACTGTCATTGACATGTGCTCATGTCCTCAACACCGCCTTCCCCCCCTTCTCCTCCACTCCTCATATCATATACTGCAGCCAGCGTTCAAAACACAATATAATGACTTTTATTTTGAAAAAAAAATCATCGTCAGCACCACCACCATCACTACCACTACCACCATTACCACTACCATTGTGAAAACGGTAATTGTGAGACGCCGAGCGGATGTGGTGTGATAAAATATGAACTGCAAAACGGCACCCCATTACGCTGAGCGGATATTTTGGGACAAGGAAGCAAACAAGCACGCACAAATAACAAAATGCACAAAAAGGAGAGGGAACAAAAAAAAACTATCAATAAAATATCAATGGATGGAAACAGTTGAAATTTACTGCTGGCCGCGTAATGGCGGAGTAATGTTGACACATCACGGCAAAGGAAGTCAGGGAGTTTTCGTCTTGGTTTTTGGTCAGTCTTTACGAGCAGTTGGCTTTATTCATCGTCCAAAACCAGCGCCGCGCTGAAAATCGCCTTTAGACCGCACTCAATCTCAAGGTTCTAATAGGCTGATTTAAGAAGGATTAGGCAAGACTGCAAGGAATTCAGATGTGGAAAGAAAAAAAAAAAAAGAAGAAGAAAAAAAGGGGAGAAAGAGGTTGACCTAGTCCAAGGCCAGATTAAAATGACCTCCCACTGTGTCTATCTCAGACATGTTTTTTTTTTTTTGCTTTCGTACAAGATATCATTTTTGTCAGTACAGATTTTCAGTTCTCTATCTGGTTTAAACCTTGCTTTGAGAAATATTATGCTACATAGTTTGAAGCTTGAAAAACACATAGAGACCCGGCAGTGCCTTGCAGACTTTCACATTAATCTAAAATTCTCTCCCAACTGTTCACTCTCTTTTCATGAAGGACAAAGTTGTTTAGGCAGGAATATCTCGAGGTAACTGAATTCTGGAGGTTATTAGGTAAAAAGAAACCTGGAATTGTCACACTTCGAATTCTAAACAGCTCACTGATAAAACTCGGCGACGTTGATCTCATGCAAATAGTTATTATCAATATAATAAATGGCACTGACGATGATAGCAGGAACACGGTTGATACTGCGTAGCAAATAAGGTCTATGCAACGTGTGGACCGCTTTATCCACGTTACTTCTTTCATATATCACTAGAACTCGCGCTTTTCTGAGCATCCTCCATGGCAAGTCCAAAGAAAGTCATAGCAGAGCTGCACATCAAGGCATGTTCATGACAAACTGATCTCTCTTTTTTTTCTGTTTAAAGTGGTGGTTAAATGGAAAATTTTGTTTTAATATGCTTTGGTGTGCAACTCTACTGCAGCTGCCTTTGGATCTGACATGGAAGATTGCGCGCCAAAGTGCAACATAGTGCATTAGTTATTATGATGTATTACCCTAATTATGTGACCATGGACATGCAACTGCAAAGACCTCATTGCTCGAACTCATGTCCTTAAATGTACAACGTCATGAACTTTGCATTCGGAAGTGAACGTGTCACAATGCTTTCTATCATGGAAAAACTGGTCGGAAATTTCCTGCTGTGGTAGCACAACATGGAAAATATCAAACCTACTGACAGATGATCGCGGTCTCATCAACTTGTATTGCCAAGGGCACCATAATGAAACATTCCTGCAGTTTCTTTTACATCAATGCAATGAAAACTAAGGATACAAGCGACAGTAAAACCATTGTTTGGCAGAGTTCAAAGTGACAACATTCTCCACACCCCCCTCCCATATTATCAAAGTGTTTTCAGGATAAAAATGATATCTATGGCGACGAAGTTGATAACAGCGAGGCTGACTATATAAAAGTAATGATGTATAGGAGCTGAAAGGTCACACGGTGGAACAAGTGGGTCTCGATTCTGCATGAATTAGTTAAACAGCCTGGACAAAAAGAATAGAAACATGAAAAATGGATTCATGTACGGTGTATTGGGCGAATCCCTTGATAACCCATGCTGATGCTCTGTGCGTCAGTTTTTATTTATTTTGCGAACATGCTTTATTTCTCCGTGTGACATTTCACTCTGGAACAATAGCGATAAAACAATAATTTAAACAGCACACCCGCCGCTATTTATTATTGCAGTCTCTCACCCGTTTTTTTTCTCTTTCTGTTGTTTTTTTTTTCTACCCCATACTCTTTTCTTTCGTGTTCCCATCTCCGGTTGTAGTTTTGTCCATTGCAGGCCCGGGTAATGGCGGCCCTTTAATTAAAGCCATCCACGGAATCAATTTATCTTTCAAAATGGCACCCCGGCAGATAGGAACAATTTTTCAAAGATATTAAATTGGATTAGTTGTTGCCTGCAGCCATTGCTATTGATTGGTGACCGGCCTTCTCCCCTCCCCTTACTGAATTTCCCTTCTATAGTCGACTTCACTCACTGCACCCACTCCCTCCCCAGCCTTGATCAAAAACTTCTCCTTTTACAAACAATAGCATCTGGCAAACCGCACAATCGTCAAATTATTTGTTGTGCTCTTAATGTGTTTATTTTTTCCTTCTGCTTCCACATTTTCCCCCTCCCTTTTTTCGCCCGTTTATCTCCGCTTCCGACGTCAATTTGGTTTCAATTTGACTTGCTTTTCCCCTTTAACAATGAGGGAAATAGTATCAATTTATTTTGTAAATGAAACATTTATACGGCCGTGCTTCAGTGGGCGACAAAGCAACCTTGCTCTGTTCATTTACTTTTCGTGCTGATAACTATCGCAACCACCGCTGGCTTTTAACTTTGCCCGTGGTCACGAGGGGCCAATACAGCTGAGTTAAAATTGATGTTTGCCTTCTCACTGGCGAATGGCAATTTTCAAACGTGAGTCAAATGCGCAGTCTCGGAGAATGAGGGTGGCCAAGGCAGTCAGGATCAAGTGTAGAAGCTGGGCTTGGTCGTGCCAAGCTGTGGCCAGGCAAAACAAGTTATATCCACGCAAGGAAATCCATGCAAGATTAGCAGAAACTAAGAAGATGGTTGTCATGCTGATAAAACTTGATAAAAGAATAAAGTGGTATTGCTGACATGAAACAAGAGATTAGACTTTCAGCAAAGATGTCTGTGGGCCCGCAAGCATCTTTGCTGAAATGTCCAGTCTGACCAGCCAAACGCTTAGTCAAAATCATAACGACAAACTGATCTGGTGTCTCAACAAAGGCAACACTTTTTACCACCGCAGGCCTTTCTTATCTACTTAGACAATATGGAAGCGTTAAAACAATATACACATTCGTATTATCCGCTTGCCATAATGAACCAAAATTGGACTACTTAAAAGCGAATCGAGCGGTACGCAGTGAAAATGGCGTCACAATTGGCCTTAATATCCGCAGACTAAAAGTTATGGCCATAAGAATCTGATATGGGGCTGACATTATTTTGTCAGAGGATCATTGAGAAGAAAACAAAGTAATGATGTCTCCCTGCGACCCATTCAGTTTGTCAGAGGAGTATGTAGAAAGCCGCAAACCAAAAAAACGCTAGACGGTGAGAATCACATTCATCCTAAACTCTGAGGCCGGATTGAGAAGAAGGAGCAATGTAGATCTAGTAATGGTAATTACTATTAGTAATGGGAGCTACCAAAAAACCCACTGAATGGATTTGTCACAGTCTGTCGGGAAGAAAAAGTAACAGTGCAGATACATTATGATCAATATATATTTTTAAACAATTAACATTTTATCTATAATTTGAAAAACAACAGTGTAATTTCAAGGGATAAAGTTCACTGAACAAGCTCATTACGTACACTCTTGCGCTCGATACAAAAGCAAAGCCGTAGTAGAAAATTGGAGTGGTACTTTTGTATCACCACGACATCTACAAATGCTCACCAGTTCAAAAGAAAACGGGCAAAACAATTGATATTGGCTTTAATTTGCGTGTATAAAGTGTTACTAGAATTGGCATATAAATAGTGTAGCAAGGTGGGTGGGTTCCATTTGTTGAGGACCAGGGTGCATTATGTCTTTGGTGGATTTGGAGCGCTTTGACTAGAATGCAAGACAGATGATATACACAGAAACATCACTAAATCAGCGAAGATAGTAATAATTGAGAGCTTGCGCTTTAACGATGGGATCTCTTACATCGTTTAGAATTAACACTGACTTTTGCATTTTGAAAGCTGTTAAGAACACATTCAGCACCAATGCTCTTGTGTAATTCTTACGATGCTAAGAGATCATCTTTAATGCGCAAGTTCTCAAATATCCGGAAAAACATCTTGAATATGAGGGGAAATGTAGCGAAACTAAGAAAGAAAGAAAGAAAGAAAGAAACACACACACACACACACACACACACACACACATACACACACACACACACACACACACACACACACACACACACACGCACGCACGCACGCACGCACGCACGCACACACCGCGCACACACACACACATACAAAACTTTATAGCATCATATCTTTTCTTCTGACGAGGACGAAATAGATAGGAGGGCGGAGTGGGGAAGAGAAATAACACTCGGAAATCCCAAAATTTCATTTTAACTCGGCTCCACTGTGAACATTATTGAAGGGCTGTCAGTGGATTTGTCGCGGTTTGGCTGGATACCCTTGAAATAATTATTTGTGAAAAGCGCGTAATCGCTGGTGAAGATCAGCGCTCGCAACTCAAAGTGTGTTTAATTGTTTCAACAATCTCCTCACCCGAGGGCAGACAGGAGAAAAAAATCGATCACAATGAAATGAAAAAAAAAAATCGACATTCTTGTTTCCAGATTGGAGGAAAAAGCGTGGAACTGGGATATTCCATGGATATTATTATATTTTTGACGTTAAAATTTGATCAGGGTTCGAAGAAAGCAAACGAGAAAAAGGAGGAGGAAGAGAAAATGGACAGACAAAACGACAGGGAGATAGGCAGACAGACAGTGACTTATGTAGGCAGAGAGGCAGGAAGGCAGACAGGCAGGCAGGCAGGCAGGCAGACAAGCTGACAGGCAGGCAAGCAGACAGACAGGCAGGCAGGCAGGCAATCAAGCAGGCAGGCAGGCAGGCAGGCAGGCAGGCAGGCAGGCAGGAAGACTCAGAGACAGAAACAGATGGAGGCATTCATGCTGAATGAATTAATCCACATGATAAGAAGACAGAACAAACCCAATATGAGTACTGCATTAGATAATAATTATATAGTCTGTGCAAATTTCTCTAACGCGACAAACTGTCCTGCCCATATCTTATGGATAAATTTAGACGTACTTTACAGGATAGATCACATTTTCCAAACTTCATGCGAAAAGAAAAATTCGAGATAACTAGCCTCTTCAGTACATAGGCCTTTTGCATCAGTGAATTAAAGACCTCTGTATAGTCACCAATGATTCAGAGACCCATTATACAGGCAATGAAAAAAAATCACTTTGAAGCATAACTCTTCCCTGCATTCAGCTTAAACAGCGCAAGGGCACTGCATACTCACCGGAAGCTGACGCGCGCAAATGCAAGGGATTTAATCATGTTCAAAGGATAACTCTTTCGTGCATTCAGCCTATTCATGTATAGATCACTCTTAGTTATTACGGTCATCCGGGCACTGCTAGACACAACTTCAGCAGTCATTACTTCCGCTTTCCACATTTCCATTGTCAGATGAATATAAGTGGCTGAATGGTCTGTTACACTGGTTGTTTGCTGGCTGCTATATCTTTGATTATAGAAGCAGATTATAATATTTGCCTACACCGGAAGTGAGCTTTGTAAGGGTTGACTGGTTAAAAACACTTTGAATTACAGATCACCTCAAAGAGTGTTGCTTAACATATCATACGCCCTTTGAATGAATCTTACACCAAGCGTAGACACCCTACCTCCATCGTCGTACGATCAGTCTTATTAATACTGGTATCCATGAAGGCGTTACCCAACCAAGTCCAAGACGATCATATGAATTACTGCATACCCCTGCAACTGAAATCTAAGAATAGCTATAAAGTGTCACGTCTCATCGTGATTCTAAATTGTGAACAGTATATATCTCTCATTATCGTCATTTCGCACCCCTACCTTCTTTACGTACTGCATGTAATTTTCTTAACTTATGAGTGTAATTCTGTTCTGTCCTCTGCCCCCCCCCCTCCCCCNTTTTGTTTCAGAAGCCCCCCTTGAGGCGCCTCCAGCATCAAAATTCGCCATAAGCTAATTTGCCCTTTGAGCTGGGCCATAAAGACAGGGGGGCGACCCGTTTTTTCGGAAGTGAAAAGGTCGAATGTAGAATTGAAAGTAAATTTATTTGCCAAGGTGCGTCCCTCTGGTGGGGGCCGCAAAACGGAAGGGGCACGGAGACAGGTCGGCCAGCAAAGGTCATCGTTAGAAGTTTGACAGCTTATTAAATAATGTATACAGCCCGGATAGATGGGCAAGCCATGGGAAAATAAACAAGGGCTGCAGACCCCGCAAAGCGCTTTCACTGGTGCATAGATTATGTTACACGCATGGGCGTTCAAAGCCAGTCTTATGTTTCGGGGGAACATCACACCCTCCACCCCTCGTATCCTTGCTAAAAGATATATTATTTTATGTCACCGATGTGTAGATATTAACATCAAAGTCATATCTTTCAATGAATCTATTTTCAAGGGGAAGACAAATGTTGAAAGGAATACGTTCCAATTTTAAAAAAAAAAAAAAGAAAAAGAAAATGTAAAATTCTTCATCCAGCAAGCGGGTAATGAAAACACACAGTTTGGCTGACGCCACAAGATCTCGAAAGCGGAAGTCACTCCTCACTCCTTGTCTACAATTGCCAAACCCTCACGGCCCCCCCCCTTCCCCTCCTCCCAATCTCAAGAAAAAATCATGAGACGACACTGATCAAGTCTGTAAACTTCCATGCAAGGCCATTCGCCGTTGTTATTTCTTAATTCTGGTGGTGCTTTGTTCACAGGTCACAGCAATCATCTACATAGTGTATATATCCCACCACAACAGATAATTAAAGTCAAAAAAAAAAGGGAGGAAGCATCTACGCATGATAAGTTTAGCAAGATGATAGACAGACCAAAATATAAAAATGATACCGGATCTGCCAAGCTTCAAGAAATTTCGAGATTCTGTTTCAAAAATGATCAAAATGCATTAGAACTTTTGTTAAGCTGATCATGTTCCAGCCTCTTCCATCAAATTTGTCACATTAAAGAATACAGCTAAAATGGCACATGAAATAAAAAACCGTCTAAGGCAATTAAAATCTAAGCTACTGTTCTCATTGTGAGGAAGATTTTTTTCTTCTCTTTTGAAGACTCCGAATAGGGCAACCGCTCTAAGGGACTAACTAATTACATGCCGTCTAAAGCCCTCTGTCCACGTGGTGGTCGTGTTATCAGGGTTTTATTATAAATGTATCACCACTTCCTCCCTCTTTCTTTCCTTCCTCGTCTTTTAATTCCTCCTCACCCTCCCCAATCAGATGTCTTCTCTCATTCCCAGACACGTACAAACATTACAGTGATCAATTAGGACAATTACGCCATTTGAGAGTAAATGCCACCTACAACTGGGAGACGCGTTCGGAACATCACGTTTTCATTGAAGAAAGCACGACCGACCTCTGACCTTTTGACGAGTAGGACAGAGTGTGGAAAGCGATGCGTCGATATATCTACATTTAAAACTTAATTTTGCTTCACACCATCCTTTCTTATTTGTTTTTTAGCTCAAAAGGTCAAAGCAATTGTCAAATTATTCTGAAAAATAATAACGGGGTGACTGCAACGGGGAGCGCGTGAAAAAACACAAAATTGCGACACGAGACAGGCGCGGGGGTGGAGCTGGAGGGAGGGTCGCTCACATTTTAACAAAAAATTGGCAGGTATAATATACATCCTGCAATTAAACCGCGCATTATCTTCTTGTGAATGCTTGTTAATAAAACAGAATTTAACCCTCTAGTGCCCAGCGTATCAGATCTGATACATTTCGTGGAACAAAGAAAAAGCAAACCAAGATCATCACCCCACCATAATAGTGTGAAGTCGCATGAGCGGGCATTAGCCTGGATATGAGACTTATAAACCGCATTATTATTATTATTATTATCATTTTAATACTTGTTCCAGCATAGTGGATTCAGAAGTGATCCAAAAACTGGAGCTCGGACTTTTTGTGCAATTGTAAATAGGGCTGGGCACTAGAGGGTTAACTCGCCTAGCGTTGTTTTGAGATGTCGAGCAAAAACACCAAGTGGGCTCATTTAGACAGTATCGATTTTAAAAGTAGTGA
>JAWQUT010000035.1:1514370-1522136 GCA_033807755.1 Ellobium chinense
AGAAATCTATGCACACTGCAATTGTCATTCCGCATCCTCCACGGCTCGCATTACCATGTTTATTGGGCACATAAAAACCGTTTGAAACCGCAGCCCCGCAACCCGCCCCGCTCTCTATCGATCGGCGCTCGCCCTGTCCTCGCGATTTGCAAATTTCTCAAAACTGCGTAATTGCATGGTCAAGATATTGACGGGGCTACGAAAATTCAAAACCAAAAGGAAATGAAATGGCCTTCATTACGAGCCGTACACTCGGTTTAATTACAGCATTCAGCCTCCGGCCGATCGATGGGCCGCGCCAAATGCTTCATAATAATAAAGCCATGTCTCGTTAAGCATAGGGAGGGACACTGGTCTTCAGGAGAGAGTTGGAAGAGAGGCGGGGAGGAGAACGGGCCAGAGAAGACTGGAGGGAGACAGTGGTGAGTGGGAGGAAGAAATGCCCAGGAGAGAGGGCTGGACAAAGAAAAGGATAGGGAAGTTTGAAGGGGGGGNGGGGGGGGAGAGAAGGGGGGAGGACATTATTCTTTGGGAGTAAGGAGATCGAAGGAAAGTGTAGATGGTGGAAAGAATAGTGTTGGACATTAGCTGTTGAGAGAACTGATGAAAAGTATAACGATAAATATCAGATGATAGGAAATAATTATGTACAAGGGAAAAAAAAAAGGGGNGGGGGGGGGGGAGAGGGTGTGAACACTGTTTGGGCAGGTACTCCTTTTTCTTGGAGTGAGAGATTTTAGATAGGCATTTTAATACTTTCGATTACCTCTCATACATCCGACGATCTCGACACTTCCGATACTTTGGATCCTACTAGGTATCCTTCAATATCTTCTGATATCGTTAGATTTGCAGTGAGGAGACTCGGAGCTGCTTTACTGCCGCAAATCGGAAAAGGATCAAAATGAAGTTTCGCTACTTCCAATACTTTCGATGGCGAACCTAAATTTCCAGTACTTGATGTATCAACACTCAGAAAGGTCTGAGAAAGGACAGGCAAGAACATCCCTTCTCTGACAGTAAGAAATGGGACCAGAGGGGATAGTGGGAAGAAGATGGACACTGGTCGCCAGAAGACTGTGGACAAGGGGGTGGGTGGGGTGGATAGGTCTGTGGTACGACAGACAGGTACTCATTCACTGAGAGTTTGAGAGAGACGGGAGGGATGAGGGCAAAAAACACAGATGTGGAATCGCTTAAAGAGAGATAGGAGACTAGGCCGAAAAGAAGAAGAAAAAAGTAAGAGTGTAAGGTATGGAAAAAGAATGCACAAATAATCTGATAAAGAAGGATTTAGTCATTGATGAATAAAGGACTACAGTGAGATTGGGGTGGATTGGTGAGAGTGGAAAGGTTGGCTGAGGAAGGGGGGGGGGNGGGGGGGGGGGGGGGGTGGAGGAAGAGAAGAATGGGTAGATTATATATGGTATTCTTTTCAGATCAGGACATGTTCTAATTCAGGCGTCACTTCATTCAAAATTATTTGGATGCAAGGCCAAGACCGACGCCAAGTTCTTTACATATCCAGATATGTCTTGTCTGAATTCTATGTGTTTGTAAGGGACCTGATCTAATTGCCTGTCTTTGTGTCGACTGTCATGCATATCTGACAGATGCACGATGTCCTCCTCTCATGAGCATCAAGACAGATGACAGACTGGCCCCACGCACGACATCAACAGAGGGTTGCATCTGCACATGGCACAATATCCCTTTCGCCAATCAGCGTGCGTAAGTTCCAAGTTATGTCTGCTTCTCGGTTTTGCTTACGAAATCTGCCGGACTTGCGGAGTTTGATTCTTGTCTCACACCATCAGCATACCATCTTTGGAGAGGCTGTCTGACACTAGCACCACACACATCTGAATGTTTGACTTCCGTCATGAACACTTCTCCATAACTACCTTCTATGGGTTAGGAGCAGGATTAAAAAAGAGATAGCAAATGATAATGTCTAGGAACAATCGCGATTTTTCCTTTCCGTCCTAAATCATACATGTAACAATAACTCTTACTCTAAACCAAGGTCTTGGCATGAATGTCCTGGAATATTGGCCACGAAATTTGCCGGAGTTCCGATTCCAACAAGTGTAAAATTGCATTGCCGTATGCAAACACCCAAACCTCTATTTAAGACCATAGCTAGGGAGTGGAGTAACGCTATAATCCTAGCCATTCAAGGCAATGCCTCGACATTTCCGGATAACAGAAAACTGTTGGACGACACCAAGACTTTGGTACATTATTCCATTGGTACATGTTCGAGTTAGTGAGAGGAAACCGAAACAGAAAACACAGGATTGAGGTCCTAAGTGTTACAAGGAGTGTGTGCGGTTTCCGAGTTCATGAAGTTCGATGTACAGAAGTCTCATTGTAATGACAGAAAATTGGCCATGGGTCAAACCGTCATCAGTAGTAGCTTCTAAGGCGGCTTTCAAGAAATTTCAGCACTGTTACTTCACTCCAAACCTGTAAGAGTGTCGATGAAATATGGGCTGATTATCGACTAATTATTTTGAAGTTGCGACTTCAGGGACTGTTTGGGTCCTAGAGTGTGAGCCGTTATGAGTTCTGTTATTATTACTGCTATTATTATTAATTAATGAGACCTCATTATGCAAATTCTAGTTCCACTTCTATACTGGACGTGAAGAGTCCTCCATATGGCGTGACTGGTCCAGTCTTCAATCGAAGTCTTGACGCCGTTTCAAGAACAATTCCAATAAAGAGTCTTCAAATTCACTAACGTGTCCATGTCTTTTCACTGACAGTAATAATGATGATGATCTCAAAATACAAAGCATACAGACGTTCCCAGATTTGCGCTTGTCACTGACAAAGCTGTCTAAATCTTGAGCTTCTGATGACTTTGTCTACGATGCCACATAATTATAAAATGGCTACCTTGCTCATTATCTGAAGATTATCATATCTCTCACAGACTCTTCATTTTAGAAGAAGAAAACTGAGGGACTAAAGAATTGGATTTGCAAGCAGTTACCATCACATTTCAGGCCACTAAAAACTAAATAACAAAAGCAACGCCTCAACTGTATAATTGCTTCGACCAGTTCGAGAGCATGATGGCTCTTAAGACTGTGGTTAGAACGGAAAGGAAATGGGTGACCAGCAGGTATGGCGGACACTTCTCTTGGAAAAATGAGCGACAAAGCGCTGAAAGTATCATCTTCTATAACACTTCTCAAGAAATCAAGCTATCATTATATCGTCAGATTAGTACTAAAATATATTATAAAACATGTATTATACGGTTAAACATCACTACGACTCATCTGTAATAGGACAACACTCAATATGTCGCACAAAAAGTATGTTCGAACCACATATAACAGTCTGTAATAATTGTCTATAATCATGCCTTGGCATAAGGTCATTTGTTAAAAAGAGGGAGAGAGTCAACATCGAGTTTTGACCAGGTTTGAGCTTGGCTATGTACAAGAAAATGAAGCTGATCTACAAAGTCTTTTATCAGTCTGTTGGTTTAGTGAATTGACAAACTTGGCATTTTTTCCCTTCAGAGGCGTAGTTTGGAAGCAATCTTGCAGTGCAAATCTTCTTCCTTAAGCCCAGGTATAATGACTGACGGAAAGACAAACGATGTGAACAACTTCGCAAAGTGCACACATGTATTGAAAGACAGCCAGCAGACACATAGACGCAAATCAAGTGATAAAATTTAGGAAAAAACTCTTTAATAACTGTTCCCTCTCTTTCGCAAAACTTGAGCAAGTTTTAAGGAACCTTCGTACATATACATCTTCATGACGTACAATTAATGTTTCTGGTAACAATTTTGAAATAATGTAAAGCCTTACTTTCCTTCCTTAGAGGCTATGCTCCGCCTCTGGTTCCATGTGGAAAAACTTCTTGAGACATTTTAATTTGGCGTTTAGATTTCCTGCTCATATTATTTTATTATCTCGCCGTTCACGTGTTGATTTTAAGACATGCAAAATAAGCATGCGATGTTTGGCTTTCATTTCAAAACTAGTCTCGCTCTTGATTAAGTGAGAGACGGCTGGACCCAATAAAAACAGCAGTTTCTGGCTTATGGCTGACGTTTCATATCAGAAGCAGCAACAACAGCCTTGGCATACCACTACCACTGCGACAACAACCGTCGCATTGTGCCGTAAGCTTCAACAACAGCACTGGTCATCTCTGGTCTCTGGTATACAGCAGCAACTCTGACTTCAAATCTCATATTAACATTAACAGAGCAAAGCACTTGCTATAAAGAATGTGCTTTGGAGCAGGATATTTTCAGTAATTCTCAAACAGTAGGGTCATTGCTAAAACATACCATGGGTCATTTCGTTCATAACACGGTAACAAAAGTGGTCTTCTATCTAGTGCCCAACATGAACAGCCGTGAAATCAGTGTTATTTGTTCATCAGTTAAAGAGTCAAGGAAATATGATACACAAATTAAGAGCAACACAACAAATTTTAATACTGATGTCACTAATTGCATGAAAGAAATGGTGTCATTTTACCCAGACTCTGATTTTGGGAAAGCCTCACAACTGCATATCAAACAGAATAATAAATTGACAAATTATAAGCACCTTGTTACATTGCATCACGGCGCCTTCTGTGAAGTTCACTAATAGACCTTTAGTATTTTTGCTTTAAATAAACTAGACCAAGTATAATCCTACAAAACTAATTCCCAATGACCTGTGGGGCGTCAAAAACTCGATGTTCTCCTACTACATTTTCGTATTTTCATTTTCATGAACTGATTCTTTTTTTTTTTTCTTGCCTTCTGGTACAAATTTATCGTTCTGACCTGTCCAGAAAAGCCGTTACGCCATTTTTCACATGCACATGTCAAGCAAAACAACCTCTTGAAATGTCACCTGAGTTTCATATGAGCTCTGAAATGTCTCCCTTTTAATTTTTTTCTGTATTTGACCACTGGGAACAACACTGACTCATGTGGTGATAAATCTAGGAGGTCAGCCCCGCTTCCTCTGGGGGAAAAAAAAAATCACTTGCTCGGATTCAGAGAGTAAAGAATTTCAAATTCGGATCTTTTACCGAACATTATGGCTGAGGTAGGCATGCGCATTTAGCAGAGTTACGAGTAAAATGAACCTTACGACTTAGGTGTGAAAGTGACATCTGATTTCAGTTTGCAATGAGCGATCGTAACACCAGGGAATGCCATATAATTATATATGCAAGTCTACTTCTGTCATATCAGTCCATAAAAGATCCGAACTTAAAAACAAAAACTCTTTAATGTCTCCATGCCCTTGTCATTATGCTGCGAAGAAGCTGTATGGTGCCGGACTGATAGGACGCATTACAGCTTTTTTTTTTTTCCTGGGGCAAAACAAGTAGATTTATTCCTTGGAGCTGACACTGTTGAGAAGGGCTTCTAAAATATGACACGAACCACTTGAAGTCACCGGTAATGTATGAGCAGATACGTCTAGATTTCTTGGCAGCCTCTGACTTCTCAAACTCACAGATTCTTTCTGACATGCGCTTTACATGGCAGCCTCACAGGCGAGACACACCAAGTGAAGACTTGCTCTCGTGCATGAGTATACCACTAAGTATACACTTCTTCTGCCTATATATTTCTAACGGGACGATGATAAATCAGTTGAGAGTCTTTAGCATTATAGTTTTTTTTAAAAAGCTCTCAGGAAAAGTACTGTGAGAGACGTGCTACAGGAATGTGCAACACATAATGTTTTAGAACCATTTTAACAGGGACAGTGGCATTTGCATTTGAGCAATTTTGTGAAATACAACCTTAAACATCAACAAAAGCGACTTTTATTATTAAAACAAACAACAACAACAACAACAACAACAACAACAACAACAACAACAACAACAACAACACAACAAACGCTACGACACTGCAGGGCACTGTGTTTCATAATCCCTATTCCCTATGGGCATAATAAGAATGTATTATTAATCCCATCTATATTCTCTACAATATTCCTTGATTTTCCACCACACCTCCGGAAGCTGCGCCAGCAGCTGTACTCTCTCCACAAGACTGAATACATGCGTGCACACACCTCACTGACGACAGCATCCACAATTTATTGGCAATAATTTAAGTTTATGAAGTACCAGCTGTACCTGTCACTAGGAAATAAACAGAAAATGAAAGCAAAGCTCGACGAGTCCAAATGTTTTGAAGCTGTTGTGCCTATAATTACTCCAAAATAACTTTGTTTAGTCTGCATTCATCACCATGACAGAGACAATAAAACTAATAAAGTCCACGGATACTAGCCGTGTTTCATTTACTTCATAACTAGAGTAGACGAACACCATTAAACCAAATTTTTCATTTCCTTCCTCTGTTTTTTCAACATAATCGACTCTATTACTCTGCTTTCACCGACTACAAACAGACAGCGGCGCTGACAAACTCTATGTATAAAATAAATATTAATAAGCAAAACACCCCGGTCACAGTTATTAATGGCTCAAATTATTTTGCTGTCAGCCAAAGGGGCTTTAAATCTTGAAATCCATAAATATTACAGCCCACGTTTTGTGCCTACTGTATGGTTTATTGTGCGAGTACACATGTGCGGTGCTGGCAACAGTTACGATGAATATCTTGTGAAAACAAGAAAAAAAAAAAAAAGGAAACTCATTAACGTCCTCACCGATGTTACCAATAAATTCAGAACATATAACGTGCTCGCTGTCAAAAAAAGAGCCAAACACAATTAAACCTCAGCATAAACGTGGTGCCATCCAATGAATTACTGATTCAGAAAAGACACTCATAAAGCGAAAGCAAAACAACTGTATCCTGCATTGTAGATATGGTCCAGTGTAAAAGCTGACTACGAAAAGCGTATACTGTAATTACATTGTACTCTGACGTGGTCATCTTATCCAGAGGCTTACGCTAAAGAATTTTCACGATTATGAACAAAGCCTTTGCTTGATACCTTGTATAATGACAATAATCTTATACAGACGACGTGTTTACAAACGTTGATACGTGTATTATTTTCAGCCTTGAAGTGAACCACTTTAGGAAGTAGGCATTACGTCAGTGCAGTTCGGGGACTGGACACCATACACCAAGTATATGTAGTTTAATATTACCAGTATTAACTTAAGTATTACGAAGGGATGGTCATTCTGATCGCTAGATCCGGCAAGATTAAACCCCTGGAACTAAAATGACCACTTGGCTAAAATAACGGTTCCACTGACAGAATGAGGACATTACAGTTAGCTAATATTACGGCCAATGTAGCCTTTTGCGTTCTCAATATCCGAAATTCCGAAACATTGATAACAAACTTCAGCCTTCAAAAACAATTCAGGATGACATCACAGTTGAAGGTGAGGGGATTATTGACTGTCAGCAGTGTTCCAGGATTTCCAATGTTTTGAATGTAAAATAACGGATATGTCTTAATGGCGATCTGTATATTATTTTCCAGCCAAACTAATCGAATTGTAGCATATTTCAGTTAATGCAATCTAAATAACGTAATATCTATATAGTTTATGTATTTATATGTGAAATTTGGCAACAAATTGGCCGGTATGATCTCAACTTCTCAGGGGAAAGAAGAAAACACTTGAAAGCTGCAGCAAATAACCAAACTGGCTCAATTTTGTTTTTTCAAAACTTGATAAAATTATAACCCAAAAGTCATTAGAAAGTAGTTAGTATTTCAGTGATGACCATTCATGAGCATAAGACTTACCATCAATATCTTATCCCCCCCCCCCCCCCC